>VCAZ01000012.1:1642104-1758902 GCA_005784505.1 Bagarius yarrelli | reverse complement strand
TGTGTGTGTGTGTGTGTGTGTGTTTTTTTTTACCTGAAGTAGAGAAACATCAGTCAAACTCAGTCTGAACAGGTAGTTCCTACAGAGAAAGAGAGAAGATACACACTGTGTGGCTGCAAATGATTAATGTATATGTGTATGTGTGTGTGTGTGTGTGTGTGTGTGTGTATGTGTGTGTGTGTGTTACCTGGCTCCAACGATCAGCTGGTTCCTGCTGAGGTCTAAAGCAAGCTGGGAGTAATCACTCACTCCAGGCATAGAGAAGGAGGAGAGCCAAACACTGAGAGCTGTAAGGAGAGAGAAAGAGAGAGAGAGAGAGAGAGAGAGAGAGAGAGAGAGAGAGAGAGAGAAAGCCACTTCCTGTATCACCATTCTCACAGACAGAAAAAGAAAGAGAGAGAAAGAGAGAAAGAGAGACATAGAGAGAGTAAAGGAGAGAGACAGAGAGAAAGAGAGAGAGAGAGAGAGAGAGAAGAGGAAAACAGAGAACTAGTAGGGTAAAATGACTGACCTTCATAAGAGGTAAGAGGGTGGAGTTTCTTGCTGCACTGTTGAGAAGGTGAGGTGATGTGAGTGGGGTCAAAGGTCAGGGAATGCTGGGATTTAATGAGCGGGTACAGAGAGACGAAGAGAAGAAGGATGAAAGATCCAGGAAAATAAATAGACATCGCAGGCATGGTTACCGTGACGACCACGGCTTATCCACAACACTTGGAGTCACCTAGAAGACAATAATGGAACAAAAAGAAGGAAGGAATGAGGAAGGACAAAAATAAGGAAAGAACAAAAGAAAGGGTGCATAAGTGAGAGAGCTTAAAACCAATAACTTTCTGTAAAAATAAACTTCTGTGCATTTAGGAAAGTTTTCCAAATCACCCACACACACACACCACACATTCACACACTTTCAATATTAACCTACCTAAACTTCCATTTATATAACTCCTTGAACTCCCCATACTTTAATCCTATAAACTCTTAAATCTAATCTACAATATACACAAACAGTGTGTCTCTCACACACTTACACACACACACTCACTCACTTACACACACACACACAATATCTCTATTGCTCTTTTCTCTGCTCCACTCAGTCCTCCCCTGAGCATGTCTAATCCGGCTCAAAATCCAAAAGACCTCTCGCTCGAGCGGCGCTAACTCCCCCGCTAACACCCCCCAAACATCCCGCTAACACTCCAGCGCTCACACACACCTCCATTCACACAGCGCTTTTCAGCCCGCGCCAGGCCGGTGGAGATGAACGGATGACCCAGGAAAGTTAGAAAGAGAGAATGAAAGGCGGAGGCGGTGTTGATAGACGTCCAGGAGAAAAAGTCCACACATGAGACACTGAGGTTTTGTCTGTATCGATTCGATACGGGTGAACAGATAACCGCACCAGGGACAAAGAGCGAATTAATGAGGCCACGGATGGACGATTGACTGACTGACTGATAGATAGATAGATCGAGGGAGAGAGAGAGAGGGAGAGAGAGAGAGAGAAAGAGAAAGAAAGAGAGAGAGAGAGATACAGACACAGACAGACAGACAGACAGATAGATAGATAGATAGATAGATAGATAGATAGATAGATAGATCACTCAGAAAGGCCGATGTATAATTGAATATCCAATAACACGGAATCGAGTTTTATTCTGGGTAAATCACTGATTATAAGGGTTAAAATGCACTTGTTCAAATGGTTTATTATATAATTTTAAAGAGAAACATTGTTTCTTTACCATCCTTTGTTTTCCCGCTTCTTTTTTAGAGAAAGTAAAACACGTAAACTCCTCTGTCCTGAGGACTTTCACACGCTCGGACATGATGGTTAGAAAACTCTTCCAGAAATATCTCTGAAAGAAACTCCAAACATTTACACCATTTGGCAGTCGTCCTTATCCTGAGCGACTGTATCTCTTTTATACAACTGAACAATTGAGGGTTAAGGGCCTTGCTCAGGGGCCCAACAATGGCAATGTTTAATATTACTTCATATGAATCTTCTCACAGACTAAATCATCTCCTTTGGCTGAAGGAAATAAGACGAGTTCATTTGTGATCGATTGATTTGTGAGTCCTTTTTTTAAAAGGAAGTGGAGGCACAACTGATTTGTTGATTAGAGAATCCAGGTTCAAGTCCCACCATTGAGAAACACCTCCAAACATCCCTGCTTGGTTAGCTCAGTGGTTAAAGGTATTGGACTGAAGATCATGGGTTCTTTTCTCAGCCCAACTGCTTGGCCCCTGAGCAAGGCCCTTAACTATTAACAGCTCAGTTAGACAAAAAATAAGATCAATGTTAGTCGCTCTGTATAAGAGCATCTGCCAAAATGCTGAGAATGGAAAAAGGAGACAGATGGAGACAGTTAAAGATCTGGCATGTCTCACCCGGGAATCACTCGGGGGTAGATAAAGAGTTTAATAATGATTGATAATCCATTATGGTGGTGATCTGTACTATGTCTCTGTCACTGTCTTAGTGCGTCTTACTGTGTCAGTGTGTGTGAGAGTGTGTGAGTTTAGCAGTAGTGATGTAATGTATTGTTCATTTTCTGTTTTCTTATGTAATCCTGATGAAAGTCCAAAGTCTAATTTGAAGCAAAGAATGAGGAAAGCACAGTTTAAGATGGATGCGGAAAGAGCAAAAATGGATAAAATATTTTTCCAGTAGGTTTTTATCTAGATGCGCTATTGCTCCCCCCACATTACTGTCCTAGCTACTAAATAATTATTAAATATATTATCAAAATGTACAAAAATGTATTTATAGAGAAAAAACACAGTGGTATGGTGACTTACAAGTGTCCCAACTAACGAGTTTTTCGAGACACGTGTCGTCTCTCAGAAAATGTTTTGCTTTTAAGTTGCAAGTTAAATTTCAAGTTAAGAGCCAAATTCAGACACCCAACCGAAAGTTGGTTGTAGCAAACGCCACAGTGAACATCCCGTGTTTCACTCGATAGATAGTCAGACATGCGCGTTAGCAAGTGGAGTCGTCTGATCTCCAAGGTAAATGCTGTACATTATACTTAATCAATCAGTTTATTCCAGTACATCCTATTGTATTGTTTTTATACAATATTCGTTATTTATAACTTTATTTTTTCTTATTTAAAAACATGAAACAAAATAATTGCAGTGTTTTTTTAGGGATCCGAAAGGAATTAATGGCATTTCAGTTCATTTCAATGGGAAGAATTGATTTAACATACAAATAGTTTGATTTACGAAGCACCCCTGTGTATGTAAATATATATAAAAATATACATTTCTGTCCAATTTTTGTACATTTTGAAATATATTTTTTTAATCATCATATGGGTTCTGTTGCACTTTGTATTTGATGTAAAGAACCGATATCGGTCTATTCAGAAACTCAAAGCAGTTTTGTTTATCGCTCTGGATAAGAGCGTCCAGTCAACGGCGCTGCAAAGCTGGGGAAAGTCAGAAACAATTATATGGACACAACCTCATATTCTTTCATAGGGCCCAAAGTTGCTAGCAGCACTTCTCTGTCCACCAGATACTCCATTCATCCATATTCTGCTGCTTATCCAGAGCCGGATCGTTTTATATGCTATATACTGTAAATAAAAATATAAACCCTGCAAAGCAGAAAAAGCTTTCAACATTACCCAAGAGGCAGTAGAAACTGGAAAAAAGCGGTAGCTCAATGGTTAAGGTATTGGACTTCTACCGTTCTGCTACTGCTGGGGCCCTGAGTAAGACCCTTAACCCTCAACTACTCAAATGGATTAAAAATAAAAGATAAATGTAGGAGGCTTACAGACAGTGCAGATGTTTAAAGCTAGGATGATGATGTATCACGCTAGTCTTAGCCGCAGTTGTCATGTTCACCAAGTGTATAGCAAAAAAAACTGTCGTCCTCTGATTGGAGACGCTTGTAACGTTCTACTTTGCTCATGGAAGGAGAAGCCGTCGTGTTTCCAACTCAATGAGTGTCTCAGCTAAATGCTAAAAACGATATAAAGTTCATAGTGTAGATTTGAATGTAGAGACTTTACATTTTCACACCAACCATGGCTACGCTAACGTGTCCCACCCTCAAGGAACCCAGATTAAAATAAGTTCTGCTTTTCTAAGCAATAAATAAATAAATAAATTGCTAGAATATGTTTGAATGCTGGAATCCAAACGGTCGGAGTGTGTGAATTTATTTTGTATAACAGCACAGCTGTACCATGAACGAAAGGTTAATATTAATGGCCTGGTTGTAATACGTGATTGTTTCTATAGTAACAGCGTGTACCGAGGGACACAAACACTCCACATAATCGAACAGACTAATAATAATATTGTGTTGTTGGGAAACGTTAATATTAATGGAAGGCGTCGTGGCTGTAAGCAATTTTTTCCTGGGGTTTTTTTCAGTTTGCGAACACGATAATGCTCAATTCTTCTTCTTCCATGCTTTTTTATGTCCGCTGTCCTTTTTTTTCTCTGTAACCTCAGCTTTATCTGTATAAATGTACCAACACTTATTGTGACACCAAAAAAAAAAGACTGAACATAAAAAATGGATGCAGCAAAGACAAATTCACCCATGAAAAAATAAAAAAGAGGAAAAAACATGCAGCACAGACTGAGGGGAACAAAGTGAACCATTGAGTTCCAAGAAAAAACAACCTAGAGCTAAATAACAAATAAAACACTTTTAGCTGCTGAAAAAACTCATTCCATTGAATGGGGTGTGTGTGTGTGTGTGTGTGTGTGTGTGTGTGTGCAGGTGTCCACTAACCAACATGTCCTACCTCGATGATGCTTTTTTAATATATTTTATATGATTACAGACACTAAACTGAGATCTGTTTATTTGTATATATTAATCTATTTCTACTAATTAAACAATTACTGTAAAATTAATCCATCAAGCAAGCGAGAGAAAGAAAAAGGGAGTGATGTGAGGAGGGAATGTGATGTGGGTTGGATGTAATGTGATGTGCATTGGATGTGATGAGGGTTGGATGTAATGTGATGTTAAGTGAGACAAATTATATGTGATGTGTGTCGAATGAGATGTGATTTGATGTGATGTAATGTGTGTTGGATGTGATGTGATTTGATGTGATGTAATGTGTGTTGGATGTGATGTGATGTTTCTCGAATGTAATGTGATGTTGAAAGTGAGACAAATTATATGTAATGTGTGTCGAATGAGATGTGAAGTAACATAATGTGATGTGTGTTGTAAGCGATGCGATGTAATGTGATGTTTGCTGGATGTGATGTTTGTCGGATGTGATGTAATGTGATGTGATGTTTGCTGGATATGATGTGTTTTATGTTGGATTTTGTGATGTGATGCGTGTTGAATGAGGTGTAATGCATTGTAATATGATGTAATGTGTGTTGTATATGATGTAATGTGATCTGGGTTAAATGTGATGTGATGTAATGTGATGTTTGCTGGATGTGATGTAATGTGATGATTGCTGCATGTGATGGGATGTAATGTGTTGTATATAAAATTTTGTGATGTGATGCGTGTCGAATGAGATGTAACGCATTGTAATGGGATGTAATGTGTGTTGTATATGATGTAATATGATCTGGATTAAATGTGATGTGTGTTGGATTTGATGTATGTTGGAGGTAATGTATGTTTGAGGTAATGTAATGTGTTGTGATGTGTCTTGATGTAATGTGATCTGAGTCAGATGTAATGATTTGTGTTGGATGTAATGTGTGTTGGATGTGATGTGATTTGATGTTATGTGATGTGTGATGGATGCGATGTAATGTGGGTCGGCTGTGATGTGATTTGATGTAATGTTGTGTGTTGGATGTGATGTTGATGTTATGTGGGATGTGTCTTGACTTCAGTAAATTAAAAGAAAGATGCAACAGACCAAAAAGTATTTTTCCACGAAGAGATTTCACGTTGGATTTGATGTACGTTGGAGGTAATGTATGTTGGAGGTAATGTAATGTGCTGTGATTTGTCTTGTATGTGATGTAATGTGATCTGAGTCGGATGCAATGTGATGTGGGTCGGATGTGATGTGATTTAATGTTATGTGATGTGTGTTGGATGTGATGTGGGTCGGATGTGATGTGTGTTGGATGTAATGTAATGTAATGTGTTGTGATTTGATGTTATGTGAAGTGTCTTGGATGTGATTTGTGTCAGATGTGACGTGATTTGATGTCATGTAATGTATTTTGAATGTGATGTGGTTCAGATGAGCTGTGCTGTTAGGTAAGACAAATTATGTGATGTGTGTCGTATGTGATGGGATATTATGTTATGCGGGTCGGCTGTGACGAAGTGTTTGTTGGATGTGATGCAATGTGGGTCAGAAGTGATGTGATGTTCACTGTGACATGGGTTGAATGTAATGTGATGTGCGTTTGGATATGACATGGATTGAATGTGATGTGACTCACACAAACTACACACAGTAAACTCACTGAAACACCCTGCAACACGCCGTGTACACTCCTTAACACACACTAAACACACTGGAACACACCAAGTACACTTCACACACACTGAACACACAATGACCATTAAAGCCAATCAGATTTGAGAATTCTGTAACAGCGCTGGGGTAAAAAGTGAATATAAAGTGCACCTTTATTCCGACACTGTAACTATTTAAAGCTTTATAAAGCATTTATTTCTCGCTGGTTCTCCGCCTCAGGGTTTTACTGGTGACTTTAATTAAAATGCATATGGTGCAGTGACTGAAATCACTTTAGAGAACACCACCCGGTGTCTCATCACACACACACACACACACACGCGCACACACAGATTTGCTTTTATTTGTCTTATTATTATTCTCGTCCTCGGCACACACACACATGGACACGCTCGCTGTCTGGATAAAGAGTGTGTGTGTACAGGAGTTACAGCTGCTACAACTGTGACAGAAGGAAATAATAAAAAAAAAGAAAAGCAAGTGTTTGCTGACTGAAAACACAAACACACACACACACACACACACATACACATACACACACACAGCACAAAAGTAATCTTTCCCAACAACATGCCAGAGTAAACTGTGTTTAGCAATATGCATTAAAAATCCAGTCCAATCTTTTATTCTGCATTAATACAGGGACATCAGACTCTCAAAAGCTTTTTATTCAGCTTTAAAACTATTTTTACTACATACACACACACACACACACTATACTACACTGTACTCAATAGCACACACTGTGCCGAAAAACACAGTGCACACAGACCTCATACACCGTACACACACTACACACACTGTACACACAGCTCATACGCTGTACACACATTAAACACATTGTATTCGTATACACTGAGTGAACTTTACACACACACACACACACACACAAACTGTACACACTCGATAAACACCTTTTTCACTGTACGCACACTAAACACACTGGAACACACAGTACACGCTTTACACAGATAGAATATATAGCTATAGATGGGCGGAGACAAACATAATAATAGACAGACAGAAAAAGAGACAAAAAGACACTACAGTCCAGAAAGACAGACAGACAGACACTACAGTCCAGAAAGACAGACAGACAGACAGACAGACAGATAGTTAGACAAATAAATAGATGGATTTTTAGACCAGACAGACAGATGTTACAGAACAGACAGATTGAAAGGTAGTTACTACAGTACATTCAGAAAAATTGATTTTTTAGACAGACAGACAGACAGACAGACAGACAGATAGATAGATAGATAGAAACAGTGCCAAACAGAACGATAGACAGACAGACAAATAGATAGGCACAGACGGACAACAAACAGACAGAGAGACAGGTAGACAGACAGATTCTACAGTACAGACAAATAGGTACTACAGTACAGACAGACGGATAGACAGAGAGACAGAGAAACAAATAGATACTACAGTACAGACAGACAGACACAGACTGACAGATGGACTACAGTACAGTACAGACAGACAGACATATAAATATTACAGTACAGACAGACAGACGGATAAATACTGCAGTACACACAGACAGGCAGACAGATAGACAGACAGACAGAAAGACAGAGAGAGAGAAAGAGACAGATAGATACTACAGTACAGTACAGGCAGACAGACAGACAGAGAGAGAGAGAGACAGATTTTTAACGGAATGTGTTTTATTTATCTTCTGTCACTGTGTTTTCTTCTCATTCAGAACTCTCTTCTCTTTTTTCTGTTCAGTTTTTTCCTCCACTCGTTCTCTCAGTCTGTGTTTTATCTGCGCTCTTCTTTTTATTATCTCTTCGTGGGAAAATACTTTTTGGTCTGTTGCATCTTTCTTTTAATTTACTGAAGTCTGCCTCGATGTTACAGCAACCCGGAATACGTTCGTATGGGTGAAGCTGTGATTATAGAATAAAAGAAGAAAAAAAAGAAGAAAAGAAAAGAATAAATGGACAAAATCTAATATAAAGAAGAAAAAATGAGCATTGTTTTATTTGTAAACTTGTAAAGGGTGAAAAAGGCAATGTGTGTGTCTGTGTGTGTGTGTGTGTGTGAATGCCTGTACTATGTTAGCTGTCCTGATCTCGTTAGCGTGTGAATGAAGCTGTTGATTTGACCGCGTGATTGTCTGCCAAAGTTAAACGCCGTGACTGGAGTCAGAATGTTAAACAGCGGCGCTGAGCAGCGCTTCATTTCTCACTGCTGTCCTTCCTTCTGTCCCTACTCTTCATCCTCCTCCTCCTCCTCCTCGATTTAAAGTTTTTCAGTAAAACTGTAGAAGATTTCTTACAAAAATAATACTTAAATAAAGACTCCAAAGATTATAATGTTCCTTTCTATCCTTCGTTACTTTTTCTTTATCTTCTTTCCCCTTTTCTTTTCCTTTCTCTTGTTTTTTTTTCTTTCCCCCACCTATTTCCTTATCTTTTTTCTACTTTTTCCCTTCTTTTTCCCCTTCGTTGTTTCTTTCTTTCTTTCTTTCTTACTTTCTTTCATTCTCACTTTCTCTATTTATTCTTTCCTTCCTTCACTCCCTCCCTTTTTTCCTTTCTTTAGTAAATCTTTTATTTAAAGCCACATTTAATGACTCAAATACATTATTCATTATAAAGACAAAGACATAAAGACAATTTCACACACTTTCAATTCAAATCAGCTGAGCCACTGAATCCTTCAATCATAAATCACCTCTAAAAGACACAGCGAATCAATTACCTAAATGAATCTTTCATTCATATTCAATCCTTGATTTTAGTCAGTGATTCGTTTGTAACTGAGATTCACTCCTTTCTCACTTATTGAATCAGTTCAATGATATTTAATGAATCAACTGAATAAATGAGAGTCGATTTAATCACATTCAATAAATTAGATGACTCAGTAATTCTACATTCATAAGCAAGATAAACATTTTTAATTAATCAAATCAGATGAGTCAATGAATCATTCGTCCCTAGCAGAATTTTCCTCAACATTTCGGTTCTGACAGTAAGTGTAATTAATTTACTGCATAAAAATAAAATTATTAAGATCAGTTTTCAAATCATACAATTCCTACGAATCAGTGAACAAATCTGAACCAAATCTGAATCTCTCTCTTTCTCTCTCTCTCTCTCTCTCTCTCTGTCTCTCTAGCCTCTCCTTCTTTCCATCCATCTGTTCTTTCTTCATTCCTTCCTCTTTTTTCCCTTTGCCCTTCCTTACTTCTTTCCTCTCTTCCTTCCTTTCTCACTTGCTTCCTTCCTTTCTTCCTTCCTCTCTCCCTTCTTTCCTTTCTTCCTTCCTTCCTTTCTTCTTTCCCTTATTCCGTCCTTCAGTGGATCTTTTATTTAGAACCAAGCACAACTTCTGTCAGATAAAATTCTTCACACAGTCACAGACAATTTCACACACTTTTACTTTACATCAGCGAGTCAGTGAATCTTTCAATTATAAATCACCTTCATAAGACACTGAATCAATTGTCAATGAATCTTTCATTCATATGCAATCCTTTCATGTTATACAAATCGTTCGTAACTGGGATTTGCTTCATTCTCACTTATTAAATCAGCAGAGTTAGTGAATCTTTCAATTATAAATCACCTTCATAAGACACACCGAATCAATTGTCAATGAATCTTTCATTCATATTTAATCCTTTCTTATTCAACGAATCATTCATAACTGAGATTCGCTCCTTTCTCACTTATTAAATCAGCAGAGTCAGTGAAACTTTTAGTCATGCACAACTCGAACCAAATCTGAATCATTTAACCAAACAGACTCAAATGACTCATGTTACTGATTCAAAAATGTTCTCTCTAATCTGAATCAACATGGGATTTTATAGGAGTCAGGCATAGATTTATATTATTATTTTACTTGTTTTTTTAACCAGCAGTGCTGGTAAATGTAATTTTTTTATTATCCCTTATTACGTTATATATTTCGTCCTGCTTGACAGACGGAGCGATTGAAAGTGACGTAATCCGAGTCGGCGACGCATCACTTTACCAGAAATGATTAAATCTATGGTTTTATGATTGCATGCTGTTCCCAGGACAGAAAAAAAGCTATTTTATGTATTTCTTTTTTCCTATGGTCACATGCAGAGGTAGATGTTTGATATTTGACTCAGGTGTCAGGTTAAAGTTTGGACCGGTTAAAGTAACAGAATATCCTGTAGGATCATTATTACCTTAGAAATGACATCATTTATAAATAATCTGATTTTATATTTCATAGACAAAGAAAAAAGAAAATTCTGTGTGACCACATGGACAACACTGATTCTGATTTATGTCTATTCAAATACACTCACTCACACCACACAAACACACACACACAGAAGAGAACAAAGAGGACCAGACACAATAGGGAACAGTCAGAGATAAATCTACATACATACAGAGAAAAAAAGAAGAGAAAGAATGCAAGGAAAGCGAGTGAGTGAATGCGAGAGGAGCGAGAGGCAGACAGACAGGCGTATGGAAAGAAAAGAAAGAAAAGAAGGAAAGAAAGAAAGCAAGGCGTCAAAAGAAGCTTCTGAGAGATACGGAGAGGTTAAAAAAGCAGAAGAGAAACTGAAAGCAGGAGAAACAGACAGAGAAAAGAAAAGGAGGGGGAAAAAACTGAACAGACGAGTGACAAAAAACAAAAGAGTGGACTCACCAGCCGAGCATCAGCATGGACATTCCAGTGGACAGCGTCCAGCACACATCAACACCTCTGTGGGGAAGGGGGGGGGGAGTGAGTGAGTGAGTGAAAGATGGTGATATTTTACTCTGCACGGTGTGTGTATGTGTGTTCACTGAAGCAGTAAATCTCATAAGACAAAATGTTAACTTCTTAGTCTGTAATGGAATCAGGGGGATTTAATGATCAACAAATTACTGACAGTGTGTGTGTGTGTGTGTTTAATGTGCAGAAAATGTATGTATTTTTTAGATTACATGTTAGAAGATTGAGTAATTATTTCACAGGGAATTCTTTTCTTTTCATATTCCAGCTTTGGATGTTGGGGTCAGAGAACAGGGTCAGCCAAAGGGGCCTTGCTCAGGGGCCCATACTATCAGCTCTGCCAAAGCCATAACAACTTAAGCCACTACTGATTTTCTTTATTTAATATTTGGAACAATGTAAAGCAGCATAGACGCCACAGCACCTCATCCTAAACTGACTGTATAACTATAATATAAATAAGATCTATCTTTAATATAAATAAAAACTATCTTTAATATAATTAATAAAATAATAAAATATAAATATTCTAAATAAAAATGACAATGTCGTGCCTCCAACTCTTAAACCAAGTGTATACATAAGACACAACTCTCTTCTTAATAATATAATCTAAACAAAAGACACACCTCCTTTGCTTTAAACTATAAAATCTACACAAAAAACACACCTCATTTTTTTTATATAATACAATCTATACAAAAGACATACCTCATTTTCTTTATATAATAAAATCTATACTAAGAAAACACACCTACTTTTCTTTATATAACAAAATCTACACAAAAGACACACTCCTTTTTTTCATATAACAATATCTACGCGAATGCCACACCTCCTTTTCTTTAAATAATAAAATCTATACAAAAGCCACACACTTTTTCTTTATATAATAACATCTACACAAAAAACACACCTTTTCTTTATATAACAAAAATCCATACAAAAAACACACCTTCTTTTCTTTATATAATAACATCTATACAAAACACACCTTCTTTTCTTTATATAATACAATCTACATAAGACACACCTTCTTTTCTTTATATAACAAAAATGTACACAAAAAACACACCTCCCTTTTTATATAATGAAATCTACACAAAAGCCACGCCCCCTTTTCTTGATCTAATAAAATATACACAAAAGCCACACTTCCTTTCTGCATAAAAGGGGTAAAAATTTTAACTGGTCACTGCTTTCAGCCACAATAAATGTGTGTGTGTGTGTGTGTGTGTGTGTGTGTGTTTTTCAGTGAAGAAGACCTTCTGCTTGCTCATTAGCTAATAGTCCAACTGCTATTGTTGGCTGACCTTGTTTCTCTCTCTCTCTCTCTCTCTCTCTCTCTCTCTCTCTCCCTCCCCCCCTCACTCTCTCTCTCAAAAACACACGTCATTTATTTACTTTACATTTAGATTTAAATTCTTCACATCTCTCAGTTGCTGCAATATTGTTAGTATACACACATACATGAAAACTCTTACACACACACACACACACACACACACACACACACACAAACACACACACACAGTAGAACACTGACATTATACCAGATTTATAAAACTGACATGAAATTTGCAAGTTTAAAATAAAAGCATCTAATAAAAGAATCTGCACATAAAATAAATCCTAAAGACTGATTAGAATTAGAATTAATTATGCATAATCAGATCAAATTTATTAAATGTTTAATTTACAATAATTTACATTTATTATGACATGATTTACATTTTTACAAAATAGACTTTTACCTATTCATTTAAAAAAATTACATAAAACAAATCCTTTTTTTTACTTTGTGTGTGTGTGTGTGTGTGTATGTGTGTGTTTGTGGCAGGGCTGCGAGTGTGCGACATGCAGCAATATTTGTGTAGTTATTCTCGATGAACAGAGCTGCTAGCGGTCACACAGACCCCTTTGGGTTTGGGTCACACGGCACTTTAATTGCATGGAAACTAGAAAAAAAAATCATCTGACAGTAAACGAGTTTGTTTTAAGATCATTGACGCAGAGGTGAGCTTCACTCGGCACAGCTCACTCACTGTCTGTCTCAATAACACGTCCATGTCTCACATCACACAGCACATTTCTCCAGAGGTACGGAGACAGAAACCAGTGTGTAACTGTAGCAAAAAGAACAGCAGTGTGATCAATTTACATAAATCATACATCAGAGATTAGCTTCTCAACAGCGAATCTCAACATCCCTCATCCAGAACAACTAACACATACATCCCATAATATCCAACTGAAGAGGTAAGGATGAAGGACCTCGCTTAAGCCTCTTTGTGATCCTGGGATTAAAAGTCATGACCTTCATATCAGTAATCAGTAAACACCTTAAATGCTAAAAAATAATTCTTGACCTTCGTCAAAACAGACGTAAAGTTGGCCTGCGCTCTGGTGACCCGGGTTCAATTCTGACTCGGGTTCCTTCTGGTACCACCCCCTCTCTTTCCCCCCCGTTTTATCTCTGACCTTTCCAATCAATAAAGAAAAAATAGAAAAGACCTAAAGTCGTCAAAGAAAACCTGCAAACTCCTCCTTCTTTCATCACCTACTATTTACAGACAATACTCATTCCTTACTATTCAGTACCACTACACACACACACACAGGTTGTGCTATATGCACTCATTGTACATACTTCTTAATTTGCACTCCCCCTTTGCACCAGTTGTGCAGATTAGAGACATGAGTGTGTGTCTAAAATCTCTAATCTGTTGATATTTATTGTATTATCTGTTATATTGCTATTGCACATTTATATCTGCTTCCATTAGGGTGCGTGTTTACATCTACTTTCAATTCTATTCAATTCTATTTTATTTTTTTTGTTTAGCGCTTTAAACAGTGGACATTGTCTCGAAGCAGCTTTACACAGAATGCAGTAATGCAGTATGTCTGTCCCTAATGCGCAAACCGGAGACGACTGCTGCACTTACAAGTACATCCAATCCGCTAAAGTGTTTATCATCTGTGTTCTCTATTTGTTTGTATGATTGTGTGTCCTTTGAAGCATTTTGTTGTACAACAGTACAATAACAATAAAAGCATTTATTCCAGTCCATTCCATCCCATCCTATCTCATCCCATTCTGTTCCATTCCATTCCATTCCATCCCATTCCATTCCATTCCATTCCATTCCATTCCATTCCATACCATTCTATTCTATTCCATTCCATTCCATTCCATCCCGTTCCACCCCATTCCATTCCATTCCATTCCATACCATTCTATTCCATTCCATTCCATCCCATTCCACCCCATTCCATTCCATTCCATCCCATTCCATTCCATTCCATACCATTCTATTCTATTCCATTCCATTCCATTCCATCCCGTTCCACCCCATTCCATTCCATTCTATTCTATTCCATTCCATTCCATCCCATTCCACCCCATTCCATCCCATTCCATTCCATACCATTCTATTCTATTCCATTCCATTCCATTCCATTCCATTCCATTCCATTCCATCCCATTCCATTCCATTCCATTCCATTCCATTCTATTCCATTCCATTCCATTCTATTCCATTCCATTCCATTCCATTCCATTCCGTTCTGCACTGTCTGCACCAGGTTGCACACATGCACTTTATGTCCATTCTGTTCAGTGGCTCTTTGTTGTTTGTTGTTTTGTGAAATTCTGCGTTTTGTGTAGCACCAGGGGGTCCTGGAGAAACGTTATTTCATTTCGCTGTGTACTGCATCTGCTATATATGGCTGAAATGACAATAAAGCTCCTTGAACTTGAACTTCAGTTCTAGTTAATCCATTCCATTCCACCAGGATACAGAGTTTCCTGGCACAGAAACACTGCACTCTTACATTGCACATCTGCATTTTATAGGGACACTTTATACATTATATTCATTTATTTATTTGCACTGTCCCTGTTAACAAATTCTGTTTATCCACCGTATTTGCCTTTTTATTGCCATCCTGTTCCTTATCCAATATCTTCTTTCTCACCTATTATAACTCTCTAGTCTATTTAAGTACAGTCCTACCATTTCTTCTCTCTTTTCCACTGTCATCTAAGCACAGACAGCCGTTTTAGGTACCACAGTCTGGATCTGGATCAGCTCAGGTCTGTTTATTGAAAACCTCAAGGTAGTTAGTACTGTACCATTTCTGGAAATTTTAGTTAAATACGAAGATCAGATGACTCATTCTTATTTATTGACTCATTGTGTGGTGACCCAGAACAGGTCAGGCTTTTTTTTACTATTTTCCAAGACATTTTGGAAAAAGACATGTTGGAAAAATCTTAGCATCTGGTGTACATGTGGTCCAACATGTTAGGCTCTATGACAGAACTAATTGTAGGTAGTCTAACTTTCAAACATTTACAGAATTTGGCAGACGCTCTTATCCAGAGTGACTTACATTTATCTCTTATATACAACTAAGTAATTATGGCTTAAGGGCCTTGCTCAGGGGCCCAACAGTGGCAGCTTGGTGGTGCTGGGAATCGAACTCAGATTGTCAAATTACCGGTCCAACATCTTAACCACTACGCTACCACTTCCCACTTCCAGACGTCATGACTACAGAACGCTGGCTGGACACCTGATGCATACGGTACTCCGGATTTCAGGAGTTTCGAGGTTGGCCCTTCGATTGGTTGACATGTGCAGGATTTTCGGTAGACAACCCAAACCCAGCTGATCAAAGAAGTAAGCTGTTTTGTTATTTCAGTGGCAATAAGCAATAAGTTTTACCGAATTAAAAAGTTTTACCTTTTGCATGCCAGTCTGTTATTGTATGTACATGTCCACACGCTAAACATCATGTGGCACAATACTAAACGTCATTGGTTGCCTTTGATGTCAGTCAGATGTCCACTTGGGTGTGCCTTATCCATTCAAAGGGGCCAGGGTAAGATTGTTTTACATCAATTAGCATAAATAGATGGCTAGCTGCACCACAGCAAAAGGTTATTAATGAGGTGTCAATTACACCAAGGCTTAGCTGGAGTTGCAAAACAATTTTGGCACACAACCAGTTTCATCAGACTGTTTCAGAACATTTCTCCAGGGGGACATACTAATTTTGGATTATTTAGTCCCTCCCTCTTTTGATAAATGTACACACTCTGTAAGCTCTGCCTCAGATTTGTGAGAAGTTCTCACAAATGATGAGAATGTGTTCACTTCCTACGTAGTGAGCAGTGAAGGTTCAACACTTGGACCAAATGACCAAATATGGTCTAATACTTCATGATGTACTCGAATGCTGTTCCCCCCTAAAAGTCCTTTTTTCAGTCCTCCAGAGAGTCTGGGATATGTGCTGGTATGTTTTATCAATAAATGTGGGTAAGAGACTCTGACTTTGGCAGGAAAAAGCAAATTAACAGATGTGGCGGATGACCGACCTCAGACCTTTTCTCTGATGACGTCTGGCAGACATGCAGGAGGAACGTGTCCTCTCACCACAAAGGTTTTAAATGTAACTTGAACAAGTCAGAAAGATGAAATTTCATTACTTAAAAAAAAAAAAATACAATAACAAAGACTTGGAAAGGCTTCCACAACTGCAGTGTTTAACATTTTTCTCCTCAGGACCAGATCACAAAAGTGAGTTTACACAGAAGACCTAGGCAGCCAATTAGGTTATATTCTAAAGACTGCATTTAAGAAAAGCTACAAAGGACAGTCTTTAAGGGAGGTACAATATGAAAATAATTACCCGATATTTATGTCCTTCTCATGGCCGATTCCTACACAGATAACAATTTAAAGAAATTTATATTTTTATACTATAATTTTTATATAATCAGCAGTTTGTGCACACAGGAGAATAGAACATCTTAGATACACTGATGAAACTGATGTTTTAGCAGCTCTGCTCTAACTATAACAACCAACATCAGTACTGGATATTCAAATGTTTTTATTTTTCTGTAAAACAACAGTAAAAGTTTACAGTAAATTTTGAATAATTTGATTAATTAATAAAATCATATGTTTGTAGTTTAAACTAAAACATCTGCCAGTTGTATCAAGAAGTAGCTCAATAATTATCAACCTGCCCAGTGCATTTAGTTCTGGTCTGACTTAATAAAAAAAGCTCAACTGAGTGGTAGCCCATCCAATCTGGCAATACTGGGCAGGAACCCACCCACTCTGGCAACAGTGGGCAGGAACCCACCCAATCTGGCAACAGTGGGCAGGAACCCACCCAAACTGGCAACAAGGGGCAGGAACCCATCCTAATTGGCAACCCTGGCTGTAGTGACTTGCATACGAAATCTGGATAAATCCGTATAGATGAATGGAATGGATGAATGGTCGATCTAGGAGCAAACAAACTTTATCAGATCTAGTCATCAGATTTTATTTATCAGAGCAATAAAATGCATTTTCACCTATAGCACCTGATAAATATTGTGCATCCCTGATATCTTCCCATCCTGTCAGCTGTGTTATTGTACCATTTACTAATTTGAATGTTGCAAAACTTAGTAGTTAGCATAGATTGACCCTTTAGCCATATAGAATTTTGGTACATTTTACTGATAGTCTTACTACAATAATGATATTTTTTGAGCATCCTCAACATTTCAACTGACAGGAAACTTTTATAAAACTGGGGTATTGGTAGCTAAACTGATTAAGGCTCTGGGTTATTGATGGGAGTGTCGGAGTTCTAGCCCCACTGCTGCCACTGAGTCCTTAAACCCTCTCTGCTCCAGGGAGGCTGTATAATGGCTGAGCCTGTGCTCTGAAACCAACCTTCTAAGCTAGGATACGTGAAATAATAATATTACAGTAATAATAAATATGTAATGAATAAAGACTTTCTTATAAAAGAAATTTACTAGCAAGCAAGCAAATTCAAACATTTCTTATAATAGTTAGAAATACAAATATAGCAAAACCCACACAATTACTAACTACAGTTTCTTCTCTTTAATGGTTTTATTTGACTGGTGGCTAACTACATAGCTAGCAAATGGCTAGTTGGCTCTTTTATTAATTCGAGCTACAAAAAGAAGAAGAAAAAACAAACAGATTGAATATAAAGAGTTCATTTGTCAAATACTTCATCTTTTCAGTCACCAATAACAACCACTAACAACTAGCTAGTAGCAAACATTTTATCCAGGTTAGAAGACTGTTAGCTCATCTTTTTAAGTTTAAAACAAAAAAACCCCAAAATGCTCATTACGGTGGATTTGCAAGAAATAGTTTTAATTTTTAGTTTTAGACACAACAATTGACCAAAATAAAGAGAAAGTTCAATGTTACTGCTTTGTTTTAGCAAGCATAAATAAAAATACACTGAATGTAAAACAAAATGCAGCTGCTGCTTCCATAATTTATTGAATCTCAATGTAAATTTAATGTTCCGGTTCAACTAAAACACATGTCCCGGTGTCACTTAGTCCATGTCTGGCAACAGAATAAGATGCCAGTCTTTATCTGTAAATGCCTGACGGAGAATGTGATGGCCAGGCTGACCCAGCAGGTTACATAAACATGATGGCAATTACGCTCTTACATCCTTCACCATGCATCATTAAAAAAAGACACGGATGCAGCGAAGCGAAGGACAGGAGCAGCCTGGCGTTCTGGCATTCCGCTAACCTCTCCAGCTCTAAGTCACGGCATAATTCATCTTCCTCAGTAACAGCAGAGGACATGGACGGACGCAAAATGTCTGGAGTGCGTGGGTGGCGAGGGTAAGTTGGGACGTGTTTACCATTAGAGCTAATGAGACAGAATGATGTAAGTGCTGTAAGATTAAAAGGCAACTGGTATTGTACTGTAGGTTTACAAAAAATAGCTTAATATTAATCTTTTTTATCGTAAGTTTATTCAAAGGTGATTTACAGCCACATCATTTGTGTTTACAATTTGCTTGACTTTTTCTTATTGCTTAAAACTGGAGACTGTAAGGAAAACCAACATTTCTGGCATTTAGTAGACACTCTTATCCAGGACGACTCATATTTATCTCATATTTATCGTACTATTAATATATACTGCTTATATATATATATATATATATTAAGCAGTTAAGGGCCTTGATTAGGATATTAAACACGTGTTATATTACGCTATAGCAACCAACAGACCTGTGTTTTAGCCGGATGACTGGTGGAAATGGTGGCTCATGGTTAAGGTGTTGGACTACCAACCCAAAGGCTGTGGGTTCGATTCCTAGCTCCACTAAACTACCGCTGTTGGGTCCCTGAGCAAGGCCCCTAACCCCTAATTGCTCAGTTGTATAAAAGAGATGAATGTAAGTCGCTCTGGATAAGGACATCTGCCAAATGCTGTAAATGTAAATGTATCTTAGTTTCACTGTGGACTAAAACAGTGATGACTTCCAGCTAAAGACTCATGCAAAACTACTGATAATATAGCTCAACTACCTCCCTTATTTCAACATGATCTTGTTTACAGAACGTCACTTTTTGTTTTCATGGGAAGTGGTTTGCACTAGAAGAAAAATATATTTTGTTTATTGGATTTTTTTGGTATTTGGTAAAAAGTCAAACTGCATCTGCTGGACTACGGGAAATCAAGGGATCTATATAGCGTCTGCTGTACAATATTAAGAAAACTAAATCGCAATCGCAATATTTGTCAGAAAAATCGCATTTAGATATTTTCCCTAAATCGTCCAGCCCTGAGTGAGACTAATATCTGGAAGAGGATGATTAAAACCACATGGATGTAACAGTCAGGTGGACGATCATGGGTTCAATTGCCAGCACCACCAAGCTGCTACTTTTGAGTCCCCTTAACCCCTAAACTGCTGAGTTAAAAAAAATTATGAAAAAAGATAAATGTTAGTCGCTCTATTTAGGGGCATAAATTTGAATAGCTTTATTTCCGCAATTTTGCCCCATTTTCTACGATGCTAATTGGTGTATTTGCTCAAATTTATTGCACAATTGTTTTACTGTGTGTTCTGCGACAGACTGGTGTTCCCATTTCAGGACCAGGACCAGGACCAGCTCTAGAAGTGCCTAACGAAGATGAATGAATGAATGAATTAAAAATGTTTCTAAGATGGCCGACGCTCTGTAGTAATATGTTAATTTTACCACAATCACTGGTGCCTTATAGAGCTAATTTTTTTATATTAATTGGTACCTGCATCCCATCCGAGTGTAGTTTAAAACCTCACACCTAGTGCTCCTGGGATGGGTTCCAGATCCACCCAAACCTATTTATTTTGGTTTATACCAGTAATTCTGACCTCTTTTACTTTCTATACTGTCTTTACTGTCTATCTAGTGCAAAGGTACGTACATAAGGGAAATTATTTATGTTCCCTTTCATATATATATGTCTTCAGTTAAAAGTGTCCAAATATCCAGCATGATCTACAACCTCCAATCAGATAAAGTCTTAACCTCCTTGAATAAAGAAAAGGAGAGAAAATCCTGCTATTAGAGTTCCATATAAATTAACATGCGTGTTATTACATCTTAAATAAAATATCTTTATGAAATAAATAACAGCTTACACACACATTTATACACACATTCAAGAGAAGCGCAAATTTACATGTTCTACAATAAACACAGATGTAAAGCTCTGCCAAGACACACACACACACTTGGGCACACACACACACACACACAAACATATCCATGTGTTTATTTAAAAACTGTGCAGGGTTTCCTCTTCACTCAATACTCACCTTGTTCCTCACACACACACACTTTTTCCGTAGCTTTTCATGCACACAATCCCTTCCATTATTACAGCTACACAGATTAACCCTATGAGAGAGGCGTGGCTTCAAGCCTGTCAGTCACAGTGGGGAGGGTGGAGCCTCTGAGTTATACTTCATGTTACAGAGAAGGCAATTGTGGCTTTTTTTCCCCTAACATTAAAACCGTAAGCATAAATAAACTCCGTTTCCTTACCAAAGACCCTCAATGGGTTTCTCTCACACACACACTACCTCTAAAATTTCCGTGAAGTTAGAAAGAGGAGCTGTGTCTACAATGTCTCCCAACTCTATATTAGAAACAAACTGTTAAAATGCATTATGGGTGATGGTTTGAACTCTATTTTGGTCATCGCAGTGCATTGTGGGATTTTACCTTCTCTACTGAGTAGTGGAGGGTTTAAGGCTCTGGGTTTCTGAGCAGAAAGTCAGGAAGGGACTGACGAGATGCCACAGCTGCAACCTGAACAAGGCTGGTAACCCTGTCTGCTTCAGAAGCTCTGTAACATGTCTAATCTTGCACAGCCAGAGATTCCGGCTGATGGCAGAAGCGGTAATTGGCTGAGAGCGCGTCTGATTGACATGTGAAGCAAACAATCACGGTTCATTTTGTTCAGCATCATGTTAACGGGATTGATATTACAAAGTACCTACAAAGATCCTTTTATCAGTCAGTGTCACAGTCGTGAACAGCTTTATGATGCCTCTGTTTCCAGGTGGACACTTCAGACGCATTGGTCTCCTGGAAATCTGGTAGAACCCAACCAGATCAGACGTCAATTTAAAAACTCCTGAAGCAATTCCAATCACAGTGGAAACTCGACATGCAAAGTTCATACGCTCTGGACGTATTGTGAAATAAATTTACCTATAACAAATTACGGAAATGCAGATAATTCTTTCCAGCCACGCAAAATATTACCAATAATACCAATTTCCGAATCTTTAATCAAATTTTTGAAGAGAAAAACACATGAACACATGCTAGAGACACATGCTGTCGACTCTTTTAGTGATAAAAAACCTGTAAAAAATGTGTTTTTATAAAAGATCGTAAAACTCGCTTTTGAACAGCTTCTGGACACATTGCATTACTTGGATATGTGGAGGAAAAAAGTCTCAGCTTGATTTAGGAATCTTCACAATTGGATGCTAAATTTGATACAGCTGTAAAGTTAGTCTAGTTTGTGATGTGTGTGTTTTGATGTTATTTTTTTCTAAAATACAGTGTTTATAAAGTAATAAAGCAGATAATCGACCTATTTGCAATTTGCATAGTTATTTGATCCTGTATTAAATTTTTGTCTCCGCCGCAAAAAAAGTGCTGGTTTGACTTCCTGCAAGTCTCTTTATTTTTAAACCGACAGTGCCAGTAACAACAGTGCCAGATGTTCCGGAATAAAACCAATAAAATGTAAATAGAAAAATTACAACAATTGCTGTGATAAATGTAAAAGTGGAGAGGCATCTCCTTTTTATATGTATTGGACATGCCCTAATTTGGAGAAATTTTGGATGAATGTCTTTAAACCCCTGTCTTTAAACAGATCCCCTGATTTCTCTTTTTGGCATTACTAGAGAGGAAGACAAGCGTCTTACTCCGGATAAACGTTGATTAGTGTCTTTTGCGTCTCTCCTGGCCAGGCATGCTCTTTTATTTAATTGGAATAAAAGACATCAGTGGCTCAGGGATATCATGTCCTTGTTTGTCCCTGGAAAAGACTCATTATTCAATACGTAATTCAGACTTGTCAGGTGTGGTGGCCACTCCTTCTATTTTTTTAATATACATTCATAGTTTAATTACAAAACCCAGACCTCTAGCTCTATGTTTTGTCTTGTTTTTTTTATTTATTTCTTCTCCTTTTTTGGTGTTCAGCCTTTCTTAGACCTGTAAGGCTGGCTTGGAGTCAGGGATGGGTGTGGTGAGGGTTATTGGGGTCTATTAGGGGGTATATAAACACAGATTGTAAAAGTGTGCATTGGAACACTAGATGTTTGCTTTGTTATATTCCTGTTTAAATTTAATAAAAAATATTGTTGAGAGAAAAATGACAAAAATTAAACTACAATTTCAAAATTAATTATTTGATTAATATTTAATGTTTATTAATTGTATTAATTTGGTGCAGAATATTTTAACTGACGATTATTTCTCCCGCGCCCACACATGACCTACATTGTTCAATTCACAAACTTTAGCATGTAGCTTTTTGCAATCCTCTGTGTGTTGTGGACCAACAGAAGCAAAAAAGTGGTGTAATTGGTCAGAAGAATTTGGAGAATTTTTTCATTGCTACACCCGGAGGCATAGCAATAGGGCACACATGGCATTTCAAAGGGGTGCCCGTCAGCTGACTATTTATATGATCGAAAATGTCATTATTAATATAACATGGCACAATATAGCTGAATCCCCCAGGGGGGCCCCTCTTGTCTTACACTGGATGTGCTTGCTTTTTCCATCAGCCACCATTTTTACACTAGCACCACGCTTACTCATGCACTTGCTAATTTAAACATAATGACTATTCATCCAACTGGCAGCCAGAGACGAGAAAAAGCTAGTAAAGCAGGAAGAGAGGAAACATGACAGCGGTAGGTGATGGAGATAAGATTGACTTATAGATAATTCCATGTAGGACGTAATGACAGCATTTGCTGAAGGATAACTCAGGCTCGTAAGCACCGTTTTCAAAGTGCCAATCCGTCTGTAAATATGAAGATTTTTTCTGCATCCTCAAGATGGTATTGTACAGTATTGTATCTTCTGCTAAAAAGTTGATATTTGGTTAAAGAATAAACATTTTGTTAACATTTAATGTTTCTATTCTGGGAGTGTACACTACGTACTGGGGTCATTACAAAATAATCGTTGGGCTAAGTAAATTCGATATTAAATATTCTCGGTCAACCCCCATAAAA
The DNA here is from genome assembly GCA_005784505.1 of Bagarius yarrelli. Lineage (NCBI taxonomy): Eukaryota > Metazoa > Chordata > Actinopteri > Siluriformes > Sisoridae > Bagarius > Bagarius yarrelli. Next base: position 1,735,095 of record VCAZ01000012.1, on the reverse strand, counting down.
TAATATTTAAGGACTAAGATATATTAACAAAATAATCTTTTAGCCGGGCCTCGTTTATTTATTTCATCTTGGTTCACCTCTGGTCACCCCTCCAGAAAAAAACCCCCACACACCTCAAACTAACCCGTTGAACTTACCAACTGTTAAATTGTGTAACTTGAAGCGTGTAATCATTTAGCCTTAATTTACACTAACTTGTCTACACTTGCATGTCTAAACGATCGCTTGTTTTCCAGCTCAATCCGGTTCAGAGAAACGGCTGCTGAAGCCAGGAAAAATATTTAAACACTATAAACTGCACACATGCTGCTCTTTAAAATAATACTATCTTTTTATTTATTACATTTATATTAACATGTCAGGCACTGTATTAATACAGTATTCTCACATATTTTATCTGTTTATGTTCCCTTGTATAGTGTACCGTTCAGGGTTTTTTGGTTTCCTGATTCCTTTTTCATGTTTTGTTATTGTTCATGTTTTTTGTTTTGTTATGTCTAGGCTAAGCTATGCTATGCTATGCTAGCTAGCCAAACTAGCTAGTTCATGTTGTGTTCATTTCCTGTCATGATTCCCTTTGTCCTTGTGTCTTGTTTTCATTGGTTTGTTTAGTCCTGTGTTTGTGATTGTGTTCAGGTGTGTCTGGTTTAGTTAATGTGTTTAGTGTATATTTATAGTCTTTGCATTTGCCTTGTGTTAGTGGAAGATTGGTTTGTTTGTGTACCACTGTTGTTCTTGCTTTATGTTTATGCTGTACGTACGTTCATGCTCTATGTTCATGCTAAGTGCCTCCAGTTCATGTTTGGTTGTGTACTAGTCCCATGTTTGGGTTTAGTTCATGTTTTCTTGTTTGTCTGGTGTGTGTTTCTGTAAATAGTCACAGTGTAAATAAACTGCACTTGGGTTTCTATAAGTCTCAGTCAAACAAAAAGCCTCGATGGGAGTCGTTACATATAGTTTTTCCATTTAATTGTACAAGGAAGTAATAAAAAGAGTTGAATAAAGGAAGAGACCTAAAGCAGTTGAGGGAGAGAACTAACATTAGAATCTTATTTATCCGCGAGAAGTTGAACTCCCAACCATCAGTGTAACATCCAGCCATGAGTGGACAATAATGATGATGATGATGGTTTGAAGATGCTTTCCAGCAGTCAGCAGTCACTAAATTAATGATGTGTAAACACAGCCTGGCTAAAAGAAAGTGGAAATGATTAATGATGATAAAGAACACACAGCAGCCCAAGGACAAACACTCTGTGAGGTTGAAAAAGATGAACCAGTCAGCGGTTTTCTAATAGATTCGGGGAATGATTCGTCCCTTAGCCACCACATATACAACCAAAACATTACTCATAAAGAAAACAACACATGGCTCTGAAATCCTTCACAAAAAACACATTTCTTTTCCCTGAAAAGTGTATTTCATTTGCATTCCTGTCCGAAAATGACGCCATGATGTACAACGTTACATTAAGAGAGGCGGCGGCAGGATGTTCGAAGAAAACAAAGCACACATTAAAGGTGGGGAACCTGATAGAGTGCACTGGATAGAGTCAGATCGCCACTGGAGGTTTTTCCACCAGCTTGTCATTTCTACTAGAAATATATCTCTTATTTGAGATGCAGCAGAACCAGCTGTGTATGGACATTCTGGAGTTGGGAAAGATTATTAGCAGATTGTATGGTACTAATACAGGGTGGCCAATGTAAGAACCTGCTGTAATATCATGTAAACGTCTACAGAAAAATAATTACTGTAATAAAGTTATGAAATATAAATTGTACAAACCATATACAGAAATGCTCTCATACATTATAGTATAATAAACTAGACACCATAAAATGTATAAATTTAACAAAACATTTTTTAGTTTGGGGATAAAATTTTATAGTGTATGGCAATTATTTTAGTTTTACTAAAAATTTGAATTTGTACATCCAGCGAATAACGACCTTGGGAACAATCTCGATAAGCGCTGCAACACGTTTAAAACAAAAGAAAAATCTAAACTATAACTAGCTGGAAAATCAATTTTATATAAAATTTTCTATGTGTATTAGGATTAATATTTGTTTTGTTTGTTTTGCTTACAAGCTGCTCAAAGGCACTCACCACAATAAATTAAATTAATAATAAACTTATTATACATTTTATTGTTAAAACATTTAGCATATTCTGCCGGGGCCTGTCTTTTTACAAACACCATGTGACTGTAACCATTTATTTAGACCAAAACGTCTACTGAAACTTCTCAATTCAAGTTCGGGGGAATTGGTGGTTATGGTTAAAAGTGTGTTGGACTACTAAGGTACTCATGGTTAAGGTGTTGGGCTGTTGGACTACCAGACCTGAAGATTGTGGTAGTTCGATTCCCAGCTCCACAACAAGCACCAGGCCGTGTGCACTGTAAGTGAGCCCCGCTCTGATAAAATAGAGGGCGTCTGCTAAACACTGTTTTGGGGGGTAAAGGCGCTGAGAGAATTTTGCTGCTGATCAGATGCATGCAGACCAAAAACACCTGGGTTCAAGCCCCACCATCGACAAGCCAACCCACTGTTGGGGTCCTTGAGCCCTTAACCCTTCCTGATCCAGGGGCACAATGCATCACAGCTGACCCTGTGCTCTGACCCCAACTTACTAAATGGAAAATATGTGAAAAAAGAAAGTTCAAAGAGGAAATTCACTGTGCTGTAAAAAAGTAAGTATATGTGACAAATATAAGAGACATTTATTATATTTATTTATTTATTAAATGTAAGTACAAAAAAAATTATATTTTGGGCACTTACTAAACACACTGTTTTGTGTGTAAAAGGTACAACACTCACACTCACTACAGGAAAAGGTATACAACAAGGGTCAATCTCTGGTATTAAGTCCATGGATAACTGTAGATACTAACTAATAACATTAACCTCCTCAACGACTTAACTGATCAATAACTAACTGGACTGGATTACGGGCATGACCATGCTAACTATTGAAAGACACCATAATGTGCAAACTATAGAGCGATCGGTAAAAACAAACCTTTCTTACCTGCACATTTCTATAATCGGGTATGGCGCGCTATCTAAACGCACTGTACAGTGTTTTTTTGTTCTGTAGTTGTATGTTTATTTCGCATGTTGTAATTTCGCACCGGTTGCACAGGCATCTGTCTTGCACCACTGTTTGCACAGAGAATTTATTTTAGGTTTTTCTGCACACATGCACTTTTTGTGTGGTGTTATTTCTGTGCGCAGAGAATTTATTTTAAGTCTTTAGCTCTGTGTTGTGGGTGTTGCTTCCTGAATGAATCACAATCAGTATCTCAGTTTGTAGTGGTGGCTGTGGTAATGGGTGTTGTGTAATTCTGTGTGTTTTGGTACGTAGCCCCACCTGGGGGGAATCCCAAATGGAGAACGAATTGTTTCATCATTTACCTGTGTAACTTGAATGCACAATCGGCTAATATGGTTGAAATGATAATAAAGCTTCCTGAACTTGAACTTGAATAATCACATCTAATATCTCAGATAGCTTACGGTGATATATGTGCGTGTCTGTGTGTGTGTGTGTGTGTGTCAATGAACAACATGCTACAGGATAGTAAGAAAAAATGTACATATAGGAATTCCAGTAGCATGAAGGCTAAACTCTTTCAGCTCGCACCACCGAGTGTTAGTCTTAATTTGTATTTGGGTCTCATGTCTAATCTCTCTCTCAATCTCTCTCTCTCTCTCTCTCTCTCTTTTCTACACTTCCTTCGACAAAACCTACTTTGGTTTCTTTCCTGTCTTTGCCCTGCTGTTGGTTTCGAGACTTGAATTTTAGCTACCAATAAAAAAGTGAGGTTTGCCATGAAGCAGGTCACACTCTTCCACTGGTAGTAGATGGGAAGCTGCTCAGGTAGCAGAGGCGGTAAAATTCGTTCGTTCTACCACTGAAATAAATTCAGAGACGTTATTTTAAGACTCAACAGCCTCCAAAGTTAAACAAAAGTCGTCAAAAACATCTCTTCACCCTCCGTTTAAACTGAATCACTTTGCACTTTTTTTTAAACAGAACGTGGCAGCTTGTTGGTGGTTTTTTTATACCCGATCTCATGTTTAACAAGAAGTTTATTATAACTGCAGCACCTCCAGTTATGGATGAGTTACAGAGCATCTGATTCACACATGAACTACATCAACAGCAGCAACATGGCGAGAACCTGAAGAGACTTTTGACGTGTGAATATTCATGACCTCATGAGGTAAATTCTGCACTCGGGGCAATATTAGGCTGTGGTAGGTCAGAGTCTAAGCGTAGTGACAAGTAGTGCTTTTCTATCCTCTCAGACTTACATTTACATCTTCCGCATTTGGCAGACGCCCTCATCCGGAGACATTTATCTCATTTCTTTTTATAACTGAGCAATTCGGGTTAAGGGCCTTGCTCAGGGGCCCAGTAGAGGCAATTTGGAGGTGCTGGGAAGAATCGCACCCTGATCATTCAATTAGCAGTCCAATCACTCTGCTACCACTTTCCCCAAGACTTGTCTTGGACTCGTTGGTATTTGCACTCAGACTTGGTCATTCGTGTTCGGGTAACATTACTAGTTGAATCCGTTCAGAACATCAGAGTTAGCATTTGATTCTTTTAGGGCCGTTATTAATAATAATAATAATAATAATAATAATATAATAAAAATAAAAATACAGTGGTGTGCAGTGCGGGTCAGTCTGTTCTTTTCTGCTGTCTAAACACTATCAGAATCACTGACCCACTTATTCTTTTCATTTCGTAGTGTTTCTCTTGCTGCACTGCTTCCAGTACGTGTATGTGGATGTCAGATTTCAGTTTCTATTTGCTGCCATGTTAATCTAATCTGCCAAAGCCTTCAGAATCAACAGCGCTGCCCATGGAACTTACACTATATTAGTATTAGCAGATTGCTATTTTGTTAATATTATTAAAGACTGTTTAACCAATCAGATACGCCTCCTGAAGCATGCTAGCTGGCGCAGAATGGCATCAGCATTTTACCGTCCTCTGATTGGTTGATCAGAGTAAATTCTTACAGCAAAACTCGTCTGTACAGTTGAATTAGAATTTTTGTGATGTTAAATTGTATTAATATTAAGATAAATAATGACGTATTATGTTATATTGCCTTTATTGCACAATTAAACTGCTCCAGATGTTGTATGTGGTACAGTTGTGGTTGTAGTGTAGAGGTTTGGAGTCTTAACCGGGCTTTTTGCTTTAATAAAAATGTTTTTCATCCCCAATATGTGAAATATCTCTCTGTCTGTAATTCCACACCGTGTTACATTGTGTTTTTGTTTAGTATTGATGGTTTCTATAATTGTGAGGTCGGATGAGTCCCCACTAAAGTCCTGGGTACCAAATGCACCACCCACCACTGTAAAAATAATAATAATACATTTTATTTATAAGCACCTTTTATAACACTCAAAGACACTTCATAGGGATAGACACACAAAGCAATTGTGCAATAAAGAGAATATAACAGAGTACAAACAAAGCAACAGCAAATTACAGAGAGCAGAATTAGGTTTTGAGTCTGGATTTGAAAGGAGAGAAAATCGATGTCACAAATGTCCGGTGGAAAAGAGTTCTAAAGTACAAAGCAACTGAAGGCTCTACTCGCCATTGTGCTGAGATGGGCAGAAGGCACAGAAAGGTGAATGGAAGCCGGGGATCCAAGAGAACAAGCGATGTGAATTAGATAGCACAGATATGGAGGGGTGAGATTATGGATTGCCTTAGATGTAATTTAACAGAAGCCAATGGAGTTGCTGTAGTACAGGGGTAATGCCATGAGAAGAGGGTTTTGGTGGATGATGAGCGCAGCTGAATTTTTGACCAGTTGGAGCTTATAGAAGGATTTCTGATGAAGACCAAAGAGGAGAGAATTACAATAGTCAATACGGGAGGAAACCAAGCTGTAAACAAGAATCTAAGCAGAGTGGACAGAGAACACGATTAATGTTGTGTGGATAAAACAATCAGACAGCATGTTAGTATTAACGAAAATAGTCGCAAATGTGAACACATGACCCCTATACTGAGGGCCCTCCATTGGCTGCCTATTCAATTTAGAATCCATTTTAAAGTTCTCTCACTCACTGGTGTGTAAATTACTGGACCGTGCTTTTCGGTGGTTGTGCCCCGGTTATGGAACAACCTCCCGCTTGAGATTAGAATGGCATCTTCCCTATCCATGTTCCAATTATTTTTGAAAACAGACTTGTTTAATCTGGCCCATTAATATCCTATTCTCATTACATTCCACTATTCATTCATTCATTCATTCATCTTCTATACCCGCTAATTCCCTAATTCGGGGTCACAGGGATCTGCTGGTCTTGTGGCTGTTTTTAAATGTGCTTCATAAATAAACAAACGTGAGCTTGAATGTAAGCTTAAAATGATAAAGAGCTTTTAAAGTTGACACCCAGACTCTTAACCAGAGAGGAGGAAGAGACTGAGGAACCGTCTATTGTGCTGTCGATGTTGGATAATAAGGATTAAGTACCAACGAGGAGAACTTTTGCATTGTCAGTATTTATTTTAAGGAAGTTAAAGATGAACCTGGACTTTATTACAATTAGTAGCCGGTGAGGGAGGAGGAAGTGGAAGTGTGGAATTAGGTTTGCTAGATAGATAAGAGCCAGTTGTCGTTGGTCAGAGTAAAAACACACACTGGAAGAACATGCAAACTCCGCACAGAAAGGCCCCTGCTCGGGAATCGAACGCGGGACCTCCTTGCAGTGAGGCAACAGTGCAAACCACCAAGCCACCATGCTGCCCTTAACCAGCTTATACTGTAAATCGCAAAACATTTTACAAAGCAGAAAAATAAACTCCTTCAAGAAAGCACTAAGAGCTCAGTGCTTCCACCTAGCGGTCAAACAATGAAGTGAACATTACATTTTAAAATCTTGGTAGTCCATTATATACACCTCACTGCCTTAAAGTCTCATCTAAAGCTCTACTACACACAGCTTGGTATGATCGACTGCATCTGAACACCTTCCAGTATTCGATATACCCTGAATTTATTTCCAGAATCATTAATGAAGCTGAAATCATGCAGTGGAATGAAGGAAAACCGAAGGGTTTTCTTTCATAAGTCAGTCTCCTCTGTTTGTTTCTTGTGTCTAGCACTTAAGGGAACACCTGGGAAACAGGTGAGTCTGGGTCTGATCCTTGTAGCACTGCAGGCAGTAAATTCACTCCGGGTTGTGATGTCAGTCCATCATCACAAGACCAGGTGTGTGTGTAAAATGCTAAAAGTGAGTTTGTGAAAACATCACCTGATCTATTTTCAGACTGGAACTGAACAGTTTCTTTGAAAACGTGGAACCTGATGTGATCTTCTGCTCCATGTTATTTGTTGCATTACATTTTTATTCATTCAGAGCGACTTTCATTTATAGCTTTTTTTAAAAAAAAATCAAACCGAGTGGTTAAAGCTCAAGGGTCCACTGGTGGTAGCAATTTGGTGGTGTTAGGAATTCAACCCACAACCTTCTGATCAGCAGCTCTGATCTCCCTCACACTTTATTACGATTGGCTGATTCGATTATTATAATAATGTCAGATACCCTTTTTGTTTGTCCTGCATGTCCTACCCTCAGGAGTGTGTGCAACACAAACAAATACCCTTATGCATACAAACAACAACATTCTGCATAATTCATTAGCATATAATAATAAATAATACAGTTTTTAAATTGTCCCATGTGGAGGTCTATAAACCAATTAAAGCCTTTTAAAAGTTAGTAAAGCTTTAGAAATAAATTATTAACAACGCTGAATAAAATAAACTCATATAAATTAATTAATATAATTACCTTGGAATGAAGGGCTGCTGTGTTTGGCTCAATCCCTGCACAACAGAGTCATGCAAACTCCGCGCGTTCCCGACGCCAGCGCTCGCTCCCGCCTCCCAACCGGACCAAACCATTTACGCTGCAATGTGGGGAGACAACAAAACCTCGTGAATCACGAATACTAATTCAGTCAAGTGCATTTTGTTTCGTACGTAACTTTATATTAAGAATTATTGTAATTTATCATTTTTTTTATTCGTGTTTAATTATAACTGAATTGCTCAAGTTTGTTTAAACACAAGACGTATAACCGCGTGTCTACCCTTTTTTTAATATAATAATACACTCCTCCGACAGCCAGCGAATTCACGCAGACAAGAGTTTCTGTGAAAGTTATAAGCAGTAATAACCTCTTCATGAATGATGCATGAAAAATATATAAATGTATGAAATATTTAGTTATCCTGCAGACATATATGCATTAGAATCAAGGGTTTTTTGCCTTTCATGAACTGGACATTAAGAATTAGGGTTTTTTTAAAATTAGTTCAGGTTACTGAGCTCTGAACAGATTTTGACCTCATGTAATGTTATTCTGACATGTCATTATGTAGTATCTCATTATTTTGATGTAGCATCGAATTATTTTAACATGGTATTTCATGATTTTGACTCAGTATCTCATCATTTTGACTCAGTATTTCATGATTTTTACTTAGTATCTCATTATTTTGATGTAGCACCGAATTATTATAAGGTAGTATCTCATGATTTTTACTCAGTATCTCATTATTTGGACATAGTATCTTATGAATTTATTGTAGTATCTCATTGTTTGGACATAGTATCTCATGATTTTGACGCAGTATCCTATGATTTTGATGCAGTATCTCATGATTTTCACTCATGATTTATGATTTTGACTCAGTATCTCATGATTTTGACGCAGTATCTCATGATTTTGATGCAGTATCTCATGATTTTCATGATGTTGACTCAGTATCTCATGATTTTGACTCAGTATCTCATAATTTTGACTCAGTATCTCATAATTTTGACTCAGTATCTCATGATTTTGACTCAGTATCTCATGATTTTTTAATTTTTATAGTAGTACCTAATATTGATCACATGATTTTCACTTAGTATCTCATGATTTTGACACAGTATCTCTTAATTTTGGTGCAGTATCTCATGATTTTTTATGGTTTTTAATTAGTATCTCCCAATTAGCAGTTGAACACCTTAACTACTGTGCTACCTTGATGGACAGCTGATTAAATCTCTTGTTCTGGTTGGTTAGATTTCAGTGATGTAGTGTTTGAACTCCTGATTCCAGTCAAGGCAGAACAGAGGCCCAGCTTTATTGATGGTCTGATCATTTCATCTGCACATGTTTTATTTTTCTGATGATGTGATAGCGTAAAACATGAAATCTTTACTTCACCCTGCTGAGATTCCAGAGACCAGCAGTCCTTCATCCATCACACACTGTACACTCTGTGCATGCCATATGTGTGTGTGTGTGTGTGTGTGTGTTTAGACTCCTTTACAGTACGAGATGAACCAAATGGTGACCAGATGTACATCAGCTCCCCATCTGGCTGATCCGACATCAAACACTTTAGTGTGTGTGTTTAGCGTGTGCTTGACGTGTGGTGGTTCTACCTCACTTCAGGTTTGTTCAGTGAGCAGCTGAGCTATAAAAACACACTTGACGTGTGGTGGTGAAATTAGGCATCCATATTTAGATCAGAATAAATAAATTATATCAGTCAGAACAAATAAAACAGCACCAAAGCACTGTGTTGCAAAATACAACGAATTCAGCACATCTGTACACATCTGTGTACATTTACATTTAATTTATGTCACCAACCACTTTCGGTTAGAGCCAACAGGCTGCATGCTAATGCACACACATATATAATAGCAGTTAAAATGTGTTATAGTAAATAACAAAAACAATAACAGCAATAAAAACCCACAATACCAAAATTTTTAATTGTAGTAAGTGAGTTGTTTAAATATCCCATAATTCATGTGCGAATTTTGCGCTTGTCATCGCTTAACACATTTATCCCTCATGTTTTTATTCACATAGGTTTTCCGCCCATTAAACTGCATTAGGATTAAACACTAGAAGTATTGGCACACCTGACCATCACATTCCAAAGGTTTTTTCTTTTTCCAGGTTCAGTCTCACGTTAACTCCTATAATCATCTCCACACTTTTTAATCCAGACTGTGAAGTGTGACTGTGAGAATCTTATTCAGAAAGATAGAAAAGCCGAAACAATAACTATAAAACTGATACTGTAATAAAGCTTAGACCAAAAAAACACAGCAGTGAAGTAGATATTAGCGTCCTGAGAGCTTCAGTAGTGGATTCTCTGTCTCTGGGATCTCTGGCTGCAGTTACACTGCAGGTCTAAAGCTCAATTCCGGTTTTGTCACTGAATCCGTTTTTATCCGATCATGGAAAAACAACCAACCCAATTCAGACGTACTGACCAGAAAAGAAAGGTCGCTTATAAGGTTAAATGATTACTCAGTATTTTGCTTCTGCATCATATCCATGGTCGGTTCTGTCTTTAGGTGGAGAAAAAAGAAGCGAGTCCTTAATGCAACCTGGACAAATTTAACTCTTTCTCTCTCTCTCTCTCTCTCTCTCTCTCTCTCTCTCTCTCTCTCTCTCTCTCTCTTTGTCTCTCTCTTTCTCTCGTTCTCTCTCTCTCTCTCTCTCTCTCTCTCTCTCTCTCTCTCTCTCTCTCTCTCTCTCTCTCTCTCTCTCCCTTGTTCTCTCTCTTTCTCTCTCTCTTTCTCTCTCTCCAGTTCCTTATTTTACCTCTTGTCCTTTCTGTCCTTTTGTCTCACTTGACTTTTTTCCCTTCAGTTAACTGAAATCTTATTATTATTTTTGTTATGGGATGCCATCACGTCTCTTTATGCATAGTGTGTGTGATTAATGCCTGTAGTCAGAGCATGCTGTGTGTTAGACTAAGATACAGACCAAGTGAGAAAGAACAGCCCAGTGTGTGTGTGTGTGTGTGTGTGTGTGTGTGTGTGTGTGTGTATTGGGAGTTGGTTGTGTCATTATAAGTTTAAGACATTATTCAGACTTGACATCACAAGCCTGCACGTGTTTATACACATGAGCTCTCATTAAGACTTTAGAAGAAAGCGCTGTTGATCTGAGATCAGCTTACGTAAGGACTCACATGTTTTATTAACTATATAAAGAAGTGTATTGCGAATAAAGGATTAACTCAAACACACACGTCGAGCTGTCAGTGACTCTCTGGTCACACTCGCTAAACTTCCTGCTGGAATTTATGTTCACACACATTAAGTAACTGTTTGAGCAGGCAAATCCTGTGGGGATTAAATGCGACACAGAGGGGCAGGTAGAGTAGAGCTGATTCTTATTTGGCCACATAAGTTGTGAGATACACATCATAGTCAAACGTTTGTGGACACAACTCACCCACAGAAAAGTCTGACTTACGCAGGTTGTGGGTTGTAGTGTTACTTTATTTCTTCACTGGAACTAAGAGACTAAAACCCTGTTTAGGACAATGTCCCTGTGCTAGATGTTTTGGACTGTATGAACTCTCGTGTCCTGTACAGAGTCCTGATTCCGACTCAACCCTTAACACTGAACACCTTTATGATAAACTGGAATCCTGACTGAACCCCAGACCTCCTCACCTCAACATGTCTGATCTCTCTAATATTATTGTAACTGAATAAACACAAATCCACACAGTCACATGACCCATTCTTGTTAAAAGTGTGGAGGTGATTATAGGAAGAAGAGTCAGACTAACATCTGGAATGTGATAGTAAGGTGTCCTAATACTTTTTTTACATATAGTGCAGACTGAAATTTAAAATGTTGCTAATCTACTGTAAATATGACAAGCGACATTTACATTTACAGCGTTTGGCACATTTATCTCTCTTTAATACAACTAAGCAGTTATGGGTTAAGGGCCTTGCTCAGGGGCCCAACAGTGGCAACTTGGCAAGCCTCCAGGTATTAGTCCAACACCTTAACAACTGCGCTACCACTTCCCTACTACATCATGCAGTTCACAGTGTTGGACAAGCCACTTTAAAATGTAGTGAGAAATGGTGGCTTAGTGTTTAAGGTGTTGGACTGCCACCAGAAAGACTGGGTTTCGATTCCCAGCACCACTAAGACACCACTGCTGGGCCCCTGGGCAAGGCCCGCAACCCCCAGTTGTTTAAAGAGATAAATGTAAATCACTCTGGATAAGGACGTCTGCCAAATGCTGTGAATGTAACTGTAGTGAGTTAAGATGTTAGTTGCTCTATGTTAGATGAAGCTTTTCACAGGGCTTTGCTTAGGTGCCCAACAGCGGTGTCTTTGTGGTGCAGAGGATCTGACCCGATAGATACAGGTGAAATGTGTTATATGTACATGTTTTAGAAAATTAATTGATTGGTGATTCTAAATTGCCCATAGGAGTGTGAGTGTGTGTGGCTGTCCAAGGTGTCCCCCTCCTGCCTTTCGCCCTTACAAAGATGGTTAGGATAGCCTCCAGCAGATCCTTGTGACCCCAAATTAGGGAATAAGCGGTTACAGAAGATGAATGAAACAATGAATTTTTAATCTCACGGTTGATAAACAGTTAAATCAGGAGCGCAAAAGTCGCCTGGTGGACAAAAAGATAACCTGAAGGGTTAAATCGAGATATACTGTACGCGTTTGATATAAACGTTCCCCTTAATCACACACAGCTGCATCAAACACGTCAAAACACACACAGCTTAAAGAATTGGACTAGCAACTTTAATGCTTTTATAACAAGCCAGAACCTGTCACACTGAAAAACAAATTTCATCCTGAAAGACGCAGGATGCAGGAAAAAAATCCACTTTTTCATCATTTTCTCTGTGAACTTCAGGCCTGCAAAATCAAAAACCTTGAAATCTACTGAAAAAAAGGAAATATCAGCCAAGCTAGTAATAAGCAGTCATATGTAAGTCTTCATGTACAGGCAGTACTTTACATTCCTTCAGTTTAAAACTAAAGTAAATAAGTAATTATTAATATGATCAGTCAGTATAAAGGGGGATAGAGGAGTAAAGGGCGGTGGCTGGTAAGAGAGAGTCTCAGCGTGGTTGGCTCATTGAAAGGACAGAGCAGGAAAATTTGTTGTAAATGAAAGGACGCTGATTTAGTGAGAGAGTTAATATGAGACTGAAATAAAAGAGAACAGAACACAATGGAGCATTTCGAGTGCCAGTGATTGCAAGTAAGGTCAGAGGAAACTTTGGTGGTGGGTATGGGGTGTGACGAGACACTTATCTCACGAGTCGAAGGGGGACACGAGACTGGGTTCACGAGAGTGGGCTTCAGTTGAAATAATAGACTAAACCTTATTATTACCTATGATTTGTAAAATAATTTATACAACTGATATTCTTGCCATCGTCTCTCACCTCCGGCTGACATGCAGCACAAACCATTGCAACTGTAACGAAGGTGTTGTTACGCATGAGCAGACCAGCAAAGAGAATTAACTAAAACTCTGATCTGACTTTTATCCACATGTATTGCATATCTTAGTTTTTTTGTTTTATTTTTTATTATTATTATTTTTAAAAGTAAACAATTAAATGTTCTATTAACTTAAGTAGTTTGATAGTTGATTTAGGAGGTTTAAAATGAGGGCTATAAAGTCCATAAAAAGGCTCTAGATATCGTTCAGTTGCGTATTACAAATTACAAAAGTCTTGTTCAATAAAAATAAAAAATACATGCACGGCAATTCCACTGTTACTACCGGAAACTTTACTTTTTCTGTGCAATACTATACTTTTATATTTTTTTATATAAAATTTGCAATAACCTTTTATTATTATTTTTTTTTTTTTTGGTTTGTTTATTCTTATTTTTTTATTTTAATATCTCACTTAAAAATGCGCAACTGGAAGCTTCTGTCACCAAAACACATTCATTGTAAGTGCAAACCTACTTGGTAATAAAGCTTTTTCTGATTCTGATTCTGATTCGTTTAGCAGGTTTATGGCGCCCTCTTGTGGCTTTATGGTGTTATAAATGCAGAAACTGTTCACGTCGGGGTAAGGGGTTTTAATAGTTTTTTTTTTTTATTTTTAAAAATTATTATTAAATTATTAAACTTAATAAAATAAACGACTCTAATCTGCATCAGTTGTTCACCAATAAATTAAAAAAAAATAAACAAAACGCAAATATATACAAATTATATTTGATATCATGTTTAATGTGATCATGTTTACTTATGTGTCTAAAATAACTTAAACTAACTACAAATATACACATTGGAAAAAAATAGTCCCAGTAAAAATTAACTTAAAATAAAGCTAAAATTAATATAAGAATCTAAATCTACACATAAACTATAATATTTAATCAAAAACCCTCTATATTTCCCTGAAAGGTTGACGTCACGTCCTAAGGTACCGACGTAACGACGTAAGACGTACAGGCTACGTGTTCAGTTCGCGACCGGAAGTATTTGGGCTGCAAAAAAGCTGTGATGTGTTGATTTACTGTCGTGTTGGCAAAATAGAGAAAAGAAAAACCTGAACTGACTGATTAAAACTTCGAAGAAATCGCCGATGCAGCAGGTGTGTGAAGACTTTAGTGAAATATTGTGCTTTTTAAAGTTTTAAAGGGTTTTACAACAGCGCTGTTGTGATGCTAACACAGGCCTCGAGCTGCAGAAAGCACGAGCTGCAGTGTATTTATTTAACATCACCATCATATGTGTATATCAGAAATTCGTTGTTTTAAGTGATAAAGTTGTATATTTACATGTCATATTTGAGTCCTAAAGGACACCCTGTCTGGCAGGTCTGCTGTTTTCCTGAGTCATGTGTTAATGTTTTTAGTACAGAAAGCTCGGATTTTACTTCCGGTCTGTATGAATGTAGATTAGATGAGTAATTGGACACACTGTTTATTGTGTAGGTGTGAACAAGCATGCAGCAAGCAAGCAGCTGTCAGGATCAGACACACGAGTGGTATCAGATGTCCTGGGTTTTTGCTGTTAAACACTACAAACTGTCGCGATATACAAACATTCCGGAATAATTTTCTGTTGGAAAGTAATTACGTCATGCTGTTAACATCTGGATTAATATTCTAGTACAAACTTATATATAATATAATATATATGGACTGTACTATTAAAGCAAATCTGGTGATAAAATTAAAAAAAAAATCTTAACAAATTACTCTCGAATTAGTTATAAATTAGTTATAAAGGATGAGTTCTTGTTAAATGCAGACGTTACTGTCTCGCTGCTACATGACATTTATTTATTGATTTATGTCTCCTGTTCTTAGTGTTCTGATTGTAATAATGTGTGTGTGTGTGTGTGTCAGTATGTTGCCCACCACAGCGTACTCTCCCCAGGGGCAGTCTAACGGCAGCTTAAACTCGCGCGATGCCGCTCGACACACCGCCGGCGCTAAGCGCTACAAGTACCTGCGGCGCCTGGTGCACTTTAAGCAAATGGACTTTGAGTTCGCCATGTGGCAGATGCTTTACCTGTTCACCTCGCCGCAGAGAGTCTACCGCAACTTCCACTACCGCAAGCAGACCAAAGACCAGTGGGCTCGCGACGACCCCGCCTTCCTCGTGCTGCTCAGCATCTGGCTGTGCGGTCAGTACACATACACACACACACACACTCTGAACCAGCCGAATAGTTTGATTCTGTCACATTTGGACAGCAATTGTGCCTTAATCCAAACAACAAGGGGCGGAGCTAATACATTAAAGGAAACTCGATAAAGTGACATCACAACAACTCACATTTACAGCATTTGTCAGATTCAGTTATTGAGTTATCTCATTCATATGACTGCACAGATAATGATAAGGGCCTTGCTCAGGGGCCCAGCAATGGCAGCTTGGTAGATTCCGGCAATTTCAGTTGGTACTGAAACATTCATAGTGGAAAAACCAGGACGCCTCCGGCTTTGTATTTGTTTTACTTTATTTTTTTAATATATTGTTATTTATTGTATCGTGATCATTGTATCATTTATGGTATGTATCGTATCGTGATGCCCTTACCAATACACAGCCCAAAATGTGTATGAACAGGATCCCTGTGTCCCACTGTAGGGTCTCAGTTGTCACACAGGACGACTTATTTAGAGTTTTACGTCATCAATTCATGACACGTTCAGTAACTCGTGTTCTCTCGCTAAACGCTAGCTAGCAACAAACAGAAAGTAGCCTCATGACATGCTACAATTAGTTTCTCTTCCCGCTGTTTCCACATTTTTCCAAGGTCCTCATTGGGTCCAGCGCTCCTATTGGTTCTTGGTTTGATGGTGGTTGTAGAGCTACAGGAAAGTGTCTGAAATCTTCTAACGCTCTTAGAATTTCATTGAAGGACAAAAAAAAAAATCAGTTAATCAAAAACAGCCACTAATCGTCTGTTGATGAACATGTCAAACTGTCCATTAAGGACAACTGATTTTGGTGTATGGTTATAGGACTTCCAAAGTCACACAGTGCAAGCCTGACTTTAGTAAGGTTAAAGTGCAGGGTGTGTTCTTAACCCAATGTTTCTGCTCTATGATGAGGCTTAAGGGCCTTGCTCAAGGGCCCAACAGTGACATCTTGTGGTGATCAGTCAACAGCCCAAAGCTTTAACCATTCGCGCTACCGCTGACAGTGTAGAAGCAGAAAAAAAATAAAATAAAGTTAACAGTGTGGACACTTTAAAACTTTAAAGAGGTGAAGCAAAGGTTGATTTTAGAATTATTGGCACCCTTGCCTTAAAAAAACATTATTAAATATCGTTTTTGTGGTAAAATATTTGTATATGAGAACAAATATGAATACACAGATCACATGGTTACATTACACACATTGAGTTTAGTGTGTGAGGTGTGAAACAGTTCATTTTAGAGTGTGTTTTTCCCCTCCACAGTGTCTACAGTAGGTTTTGGTCTGGTGTTAGACATGGGCTTTGTGGAGACGCTAAAGCTTCTGCTGTGGGTCGTGTTCATCGACTGCATCGGCGTCGGGCTGCTCATCTCCACCCTCATGTGGTAAGTCATGAATATTACGCGTGTAAATACTGCTGACTCCACTTACAAGCATTGCTGTTTGTTCATCACAAACACTGGTACTTTTCAATTTAAAATAGTTAAGTTGAAGTGTGTGTGTTTGTGTGTGTGTGTGTTTGTGTGTGTGTGTGTGTGTGTGTGTGTGTGTTTGTGTGTGTGTGTAGGATTATCAGTAATAAATACCTGATAAAGCATCCCGTTAGGGATTACGATGTGGAATGGGGCTACGCCTTCGATGTGCATCTAAATGCCTTCTACCCTCTGCTGGTCATCTTACACTTCCTTCAGCTGTTCTTCATCAACCGTGAGTCCTTGTTACACAGTACACACTTCTCCAGACGATTCCATTAACACACACTATCACTGAGCTGTAGCTATAATTCTATAAGGTCTCTAAACCATAAAACATAGCTGGTCTCATCTACCCCTATTCTCTACATCCTCTTCACTCACACACACTAACTTCATGTCCTCGTTTATCACATCCGTATACCTCCTCTCTGCTCTTCCTCTTTACCTTCTGCCTTGTAGCTTCATTTCTAACATCCTCCTACCAATATATTCACTATCCCTCCTCTGTACATGTCCAATAAGCATTAATAAATAAGAAGAAATACTCAGACTAAAGCAAATGATGAGCTAGAACAAATCAAAAAAATCTAGTTCCTGTGTGTAAAATAAACTTTTTAGTACGTTTTAGTATTTTTTTTTGTATGTTTCATAAGTCGGCAAGGAACTGAAGTATTTATTCCTACCATCGTTACAGAGTGAACTGTAGAGGGCGCTGTAATGCATGTGTTTTTCTTTTTTTAGATAAAAGTCATCCCATGTGACTGATTTGTTGGTGTGTGTTACAGACATTGTGGTGATCAACTCTGACTGGTTCGTGGGGTATTTTGTGGGCAACACCTTGTGGCTGATCGCTATTGGCTATTACATTTACATCACATTCCTGGGCTACAGCGGTAAGTGGTATCCAGCCTGGATTAAAGCAGATGTGTGTGTGTGTGTGTGTGTGTGTGTTTTTTTTTTATTTTTTTTATCTTGTAACAAATTTATGATGATGATATTTGAAGTTTTATTTAATATTGTGACATTCATTTTATGCACATGCAATTTTTACCTAGGGTCACTCTATTTCTGTCTTTCTGTGTGTGTGTCTCTCTCTCTCTCTCTCTCTCTCTCTCTCTCTCTATCTCTCTCACTCTCTCTCTCTCTCTATCTCTCTCTCTCTGTCCTGTCACCCTTGTTCTTTTTCACTCTCCCTGTGTATCTCTTGTTCTCTCTCTCAAACACTCTCTCTCTGTGTCTCTCTCTCTCTCTCTCTCATTCTCTCACACACTCTCTCTGTGTCTCTCTCTCTCTTTCTCCCACCACACACACTCACTCTATCTCTCTCAAACACTCTCTCTCTGTGTCTCTTTCTGTCCTCTCGCCCTCGTTCTTTCTTACACTCTCCCTGTCTGTTTCTCGTTCTCTCTATCTCTCTTACACACACACACACACACTCTCTTTCTCTCTTCCACACTCTCTCTCGCTCTCTCTTTCTCTCTCTCTGTCTCTCTTTCTCACACACTCTCTGTCTGTGTATTTGTTTCAGCTCTCCCCTTCCTAAAGAACACGGTGGTCCTGCTCTACCCGTTCGCTCTGCTGGCGCTCCTCTACGTCCTCTCCGTCACACTGGGCTGGAACTTCACTAAAGGTCTCTGCTGGTTCTATAAGTACAGAGTGCAGTAGCGGACACACACACACACACTTTACAGCACTTTCAGTGTGGACTCGTTTACTCTCAGAGACTCACACATTCTCACCGTCACTTCCTGGACTTTTGTAAACTTTGTAAATAAACTGTTTGTAGGTGAAGACTGAAGAGAAAGAATGTGGGAAATGTTTATAATGATTTTTTTCTCTTATTATTATTTTAAGTTTGATTTATTTAACTGATCTGATTTGGTGAAGCCAAAGTTTGATTGTAGACTTTATTGTGTTGCTGATGGAACATCTTTCATGGCTCTTTGTCAGAACAATAATAAACCGGTTTTTACGCTTTTGCAGTTCTAAACTTATTGATTTTATATATTTCTTTAAAAAAATCCTAAAAAAAACTTGTATATACAGTCAATAATCTGCTTTAATAAAAGCAGCAAACAGTTTAATATGAGACTTTGGGTTACTTTAGGCTGTGGTGCTGTAACTTCCCTGGAGAAATGGGTTTAAAGCATGACATTATGTTGTAGATAGAAAAGTTACAGTCTGTTAAAGATGTTTTTTACATCTGGATTTCCAATTTTTACCAATATGTTTGTATTCATATGCAGCTTAATGATGGAACAAATTTAACAAAGAAAATTAGGTTTGGCAAAAAAAGACGAAACAGAAAAGTCTTAAAGGTTATTAGGCCTAAAGGTTATTTTCACTATGTCTGTTTTCTTGTAAACTGAGGCAGGAATGGGCTTCTATAGTTTAGTACAGTTTTATTGAATAATTCAGTTTTATTTGTAACATGATTTAAACAGATAACCATTGTTTCAGAGCAGCGTTACCCCTACAATGAGTAGGGGTAGGTAGGTACCTTTTTACCCCTACAGTGTATATTATATATACATATATACAATGTAGGGGAAAAAAGGTACCTACCTACACAATGTAGGGGTTAGGTAATGTGTATATATATAAATGTATATGTGTGTGTGTGTGTGTGTGTGTGTATATATATGTATATATGTATGTATATGATAGACTTTTTTTTACAATTTTGGTAAAGAAAATCAGTTTTTAAACTTTATAATAACCCCCAAAATCTTTGTTGTTACTCTTTAAATTAGACTTTAAATTTAAACTTACTTGAAATGTTTTATTAATTTATCACTATTTAACATTTACAAGTGTTTTACTGAGTGTGACGCTGAGTTTAGTGTCCACCCGAGCAGTGCAATTTTTTTTTTGCTTTCTTTTGTAATTTATTCATTGCAAATTTAATTAAATACAAAATGTTTTCTATGCATTTTTTACAATTAGTATGCAAATGTTGGAGAACGTTGTGCAGTTATAGTAGTAGTATGCAAATTATCGTCTCAATACAGTCGGCCCCTGATTCGTCGGTGAGCAGGAGACTGAAGAGTATAAAAACACCTACTGAATCATTTGTCACAGACAGACAGACAGACAGGCATGTTACATCAAACTATAGCAGAAGTGAAGGAGGGAAGAGGGTCATGACTTTGGGTAGAATTATAAGATTTGTAAAAAAAAAATGTTTAATTTTTCATAGATTTGAAATACTTTTGTTTTATGAAGTTATTCATAAAATATTGATATGCATTGAAATGATGTTATAATGTTTTTTGTAATCCTATTTGTTTGTATAAACATTTGGCGGATTTCCTGATATGTAAATCATTGTTATATATATTTACATTTCTGGTATTTGGCAGACATCCTTTTCAGAATGTTTTATATTTATCTCATTTTTTAAATCCAACACCACTGAACTATCACTTTCTGGTTTTTAGAAAAACAGAGTGCAAAAAAAAAACCAACTGCTGTTACAACAAATGCAAAAATATAAATAATATTTCTGTCTCTTCATTAAGTCTGTGCATCTCTAAGAAAACAAACTTTGTAAAGATCTGTTACAACCCCAGTGATATAACCAGTACAACACTCAGCAGTGGCATTCCAAGGAATGGTTTTCTGAATTTTAAAAGACACTCCTGGATGGTGGTGATGATGATGATGATGAAGAAGAAGAAGAAGAAGAGGCCAAACTGGGAAGTGGTGGCTCATGGTTTAGGTGTTGGACTGCCAACCTGAAGATTGTGGGTTCAATTCCCAGCTCCACAAAGCCACCACTACTGGACCCCTGAGCAGCCCCTAGTTGTGTAAATGAGATAAAAGTCAGAAGGGCATGTGCCAAATGCTGTAAATGTTTATAATGAACACTTGTTTGATGGACAGAATCTATTTTTCCCTGGATGACTGATTTGGTGAGAATTTTTCCTCCACTTGCTCGTGTAATTCCCGAACACTTAATAAACATACCGGCTGTTTCAACAGGAACCCTTTTAATCACATCGTTACAGAACCGCAATAAGCTAATATTTTAATAGACGAATAATCAATAATTATCCGAACAATAAATCAATTAACTGTCAATCATTTTAGCTTATGCAATTTGTTTAAGCACGGTGGCTTAGTGGTTAGCACTGCTGCCTCACAGTAAGAAGGTCCCAGGTTCGATTCCCCTGCAGGGGACGTTCTGTGTGGAGTTTGCATGTTCTCCCTGTGCTTGCGTGGGTTTACTTCGGGTTCTCCGGTTTCCTCCCACAGTCCAAAAACATGTCTGTTCAGTTGATTAGTGATTCTAAATTGCCCGTGTGTGTGTGACCCTGTGATGGACTGGCGATCTGTTCAGGGTGTCCCTCTTCTGTATTTCGGACTTTCAGAGATGGCTGGGATAGACTCCCTCCAGCAGATCCCTGTGACCCCGAATTAGGGAATAAGCGGTTATAGAAGATGAATGAATAAATTAGTTTATGCCTATTGTAACTGATAAATGAAACAAGGAATTCACTTCAGCTATCAAAAATGCTAATAATATTTTTAATGCAATTTTTAGCTTTTGCAACGAATTAATATATACAAGATGGACATATTTATACTAATAAAACAAGGAAATCACTTCAATATTAACAAATTAGATTAACATTATTTATACGCAGTGAATGCAACAAATAAATAAATACATAATTAAATCACTAACAAACTAAATAATATTGATTTAAGTTGTTGATATTGTTGCAGTAATATTAGTGTGAATATGTATAACTTGTATATTTTATTAGTTAGCTCACACTAATAAGCTGTGAATTATAGAAGAAAATATTTCATAAAGATGCTTAAAAGCTTTAAATCTAAATCAGTCATGTGACTGAACATTACTGACTGCAGAGCTGCTGCTAACATCCACAGCGTTATGAGCAGATGCTTTTTAATTAATAATTAAGATATTTGATTTAATAAATATTAAATTTAGTAGATTTTGCTCCTCGTTAAAATAAATAAATAAATAAATAAATGTACTGGTTTGACTTCTTTTGCACTTAAACATGTTTTCACACGTGACGTCTTCTTCTGCATGTTCACTGGTTAACAGTCTTACTCGACAGCGCCACACTGGTTAAACCGCGCTATTGCAGGCCCCTTACATTATGACATCAAATGACAAAAATATTTCGTCCACATTTTTTTTAAACTCTCGATAATGTCGAATGGCTCCTTATCATTAGGCGTTAAATCAGTTTTTATATGTGTTACAGCAGTGAGATGCACAAGAATGACTTAATTCTGTTTATCCAGAGGAAATCTGAGGAGTGTTCGCTCCATGCTGATGAACCGGAGCCTTATTTGTTCTGGAAAATTATGGAATTGTTCTGTGAAGAAAATGGAGTGAGTGTGATTGAAATTTTATGATGTCCCATAATAGTGATTTTTTTAAATGTTAAAAAAAAAATAAATAAAACAAACAAACAAACAAAAAAAAAACAAGAAAATGTTTCAAATGAATTTGACACAATATTTGTTTTCCAGAAGGCAATGATGTCACAAGTTGCTACAATCCTCTTCAGGAGTCATAGATGTCTTCGAAATAAGGTATCCTAGGGTTAACACGTATGGAAGTATATAGTGTTGATGTCGTAAATTTTTTATCTAAATTTGCCATTAACGCGCTTTTATTTTCTGCAGCCTCATAAAGGTCTAAAACAGGACTGGTGGCTCTCTCTGGCAGCGCTTTTATGTGCTGTCATGCCAGACGATGAGCTCATTAAAGCAATAATCGATATGGGAGATGATTTAGGTATGGAAAAGCCTCACAGTAACAGTATTTTTTTCTTTATTAACATTATTAAATACTCACACATGCTTTATCTGCTATCTACAGCCACAAAAGGACAGACTTTTGCAGCACATCTCTGTTACGTGGTGGCATTCAAGAAACCAGACTTTGGTCTCATCGGATGCAAGAGGTATTTTGTGTACAGTACACGTGTGTGTGTGTGTGTGTGTGTGTGTGTGTGTGTGACTGTGTGCATGTGTCTGATGATTTTTCCTTATAACTAACATACAATTGTTTTTGACTTCAGTTTGCCTCATAAAATATTTGCTCTGAAGGAAGCCGTCGAGCGTACAGAGGTTTATGAATATGTATTAAGCCTGGTGTCTAAGGGCACCCGGCCAAATTTCCAGGTCAGTATGACTCCCTTTGTATTTTTCTTGTCATGTTTAATCAAGGGCAGCATGGTGGGTAAGAAGGTCCCGGGGCAGGGGTCTTTCTGTGTGGAGTTTGCATGTTCTCCCTGTGTTTGCGTGGGTTTACTCCGGGTTCTCCGGTTTCCTCCTACAGTCCAAAAACATGTACGTTATTGATTCTAAATTACCCATAGGGGTGAGTGTGAGTGTGTGTGTGGCCCTGTGATGGACTGGTGACCTGTCCAGGGTGTCCTCCTCCTGTCTTTCGCCCTTTCAGAGATGGCTAGGATAGACTCCAGCAGATCCCTGTGACCCCGAATTAGGGACTTAGCGGATAGAAGATGAATAAATAAATAAATGAATGTTCAATTAATCGATTGCTCTCAGAATAAACGACTCTATGTGTCTTAGGAGTTCAAGATTTTGTATGCATACAAGCTATTCGAGTTTGGACTTCCCAATCAAGCTCTCGATTATTGTAAAACCATCGCAAGTGCAGTCACCACCTTCACAGCCAGAATCCCGATCACCTTGTTGGACCAGCTCATACGGGTATTTTATAGACACTGATTTATCTTTGGTAAATACTAGAATAAACTGTAAAGGATTCTTTTCACTGTAGGTTTTTTTTCTTTTATAGCTGTCAGAAAAATTGAATAAAGGAAAAGGAAATAAACCCGAGTGGCTGTTAAACCTTCGTCTGATGCACAAAAAAGAAAGAGATCTTCTAAATTGCTGTGCTGAACGAGAGGAGCACGCTGAGATGCCACATCATCTGAAAGTGGCCAACACTCCAGAGCGTAAGGAAAAGAGAGAGAGTAAAAGCGAAAGAGAGAGAGTGACAGAGAGAGAGAGGCAGAATAAAAGCGGGATATAAAAACAACCAGAGAGAAAGAAAAAGAGAGACAAAACAAAAAAGAGAAAAGCGAGAGAAAAAGAAAGCAAGATAGAGAGAAAGAGCTAGAAAAAGAAAGAGGGGAGAAACGGTGAGGAAGAGAGAAAGATAAGAAATGAGAAAAAAGAGGAAAAAACAAAAGAGATAAAAATGAGAGAGTAAGAGAAAGCAAGAGAGAGAGACAGAAAAAGATAGAGAGAGAGAGTCAGAGCGGGAGAGATAGAAAAAGTGAGATTAAGAGAAAGACGGCACACAATAAAAAAAACTAGCTCTACATTAAAAAGCATTAAAATCATTATAGTAATATAACATAGTATTATAACATATATATATTATTATAGTATTATAACATTATAGTATTATAACATAATAGTATTATAGTATTAATAACATTATAGTATTATAAAATATAGTATTATAGACATTATAGTATTATAACATTATAGGTATTATCGTAAAAAAAAAAAAAAAGAAAAAGAAAGAAAAAAAAAAAAAAAAAAAAAATATTATATAAATTATACAGTTATTAAGTATTATACAATTATAGTATTATACAATTACATAGTATTATAACATTGTAGTTTATACAATTATAGTATTACAGTACTATATAACATAGTATTATAGTATATAGTATTATAACATTATAGTATTATATAAATTATAGTATTATATACAATTATAGTATATATTATAGTATATTATAACCATAGTATTATAAATTATAACATTATAGTATTATAACATTATAGTATTATAAATTTATAGTATTATTATTACAATTATAGTATTATAACATTGTAGTATTATACAATTATAGTATTACAGTATTATAACATAGTATTATAGTATAATAGTATTATAACATTGTAGTATTATAGTATTATTCTCAGAGAAACTATAACGACGTTTTATTTGTTATTTATATCCCAGTCTATTTCAGTAGAGAACGAGAGTACAGAGCGTTTCGGTACATAACAGAGGAGATCACTTCCCAGTACATCATCGGAGGTCTGCTGGGACACGGAGGTGGTGGTGTTGTGTATACAGGAGTTCGGATAGCAGATGGAAGAGAGGTAATATATTAAATACTCACATATAAACCTAATTACCATCAATCACAATTAAACTTAATCTCTTAATAGTGGAATTATTATATATTATATACATTCTTATATGTATCTGTATCTATAAGGCCACACACACACACACACACACACACACAACCAAACTTTATTACAGGTTTTATGCAAGCTGTTTAATTATTTAAATGATTGATGTTAATTAGTCTTTTTACGTGATGAATTTCTAATGCACTTTTTTAATACTTCAACAGGTTGCTGTTAAATTTGCCATCAGAGATGAATATCAGGAAATGATCGTTATTGTAAGTATGTTCTGAGATTCAGAGACGCTCTACAGTCCAAATAACAACCGTGTTCTAGTAGATTCCGATTCCATAAGCTATAATTTAGGCCATATATCCGTGGCTGATTACTAAAACATTTTTTATTTCTGTTATTTGGCAGATGTTCTTATTCATAGCGACCTTTATTTCATTTCATATTTTTTACTTTAACTAAACAGTTGATGATTAGGGCATTTGTTGGTGGTTTGGGAATTGAACCCAATCTTTTGATCAGCAGTCAAATCTGCTTTTCCACCGGTTCTGAGCTGGTGCTGGAGCATGTTTGTACTTACAGGGAGCAAAACCCGTTACATCACCAGCATGCAACTGAAATCACTTGCTATCTATTTTTTTATTTTTTTATTTTTTTTTTAACTTGGTCTGCAAATTGATAAAACTTCACGGTTGCCATTCCCCCACTATTTCCTCTTAACATATTTAATACTCTCAAATTGCGGTCTGTTGAAGCTCCGCTCACTGACACCATCACTTCCCGTTTGACACTAGCAAGGTTATGGGGCCGGTCAAGATCTGGGCACCCAGCTTTCAGTACTGGCCCGGGTGGAAAAGCGGTACAGCACTTTAAGCACTGACCTACCACTCAGAAGTGCAGTGGTTAAGGTGTTGGGCTGCTAACTGAATGATAGTGGGTTTAATTCCCAGCACCACCAACTGTCTATTGATTAGAACCCATTACAACCCTAAACCTATGCTGAGTGTGTCTTGTCTACTTTTAGCCTGGAAAGACCACTCCCATTCCTGTAGAGGTGGGATTGATGCAGATGGTGTCCAAGCCGTTTTGTGATCCAAACATTCTGGAGCTGCTGGAATGGTTTGATATCCCTGGTTATATGGTGTTGATGCTGGAGAAACCCAGTCCCTGCATGAACCTCACAGAGTTTTGCAAACTTTACAGTGGTAATCTTCCTGAACCCCTGGCTCGGGACATTATGGTCCAGGTGGTTCGGGCTGTTCGACATTGCTGTGATCGCGGGGTCTTTCACAATGATATCAAGCCTGGGAATATCCTCATTAACCCCCAGACCCTGCAAATTAAGTTAATAGACTTTGGTTCTGGTGAATTGTTTAAGGAAACACCATACACGTTTAGCCCAGGTAGGTGTGTAATCCATATGGGATCAAAAGAAATAGAATGCAGTAGAAAGACAGGGTCTTGTGATGGTGCTGATGGTTGTGGCTCGTTTTTGTATATTTAGGCACCCCGGGGTATTTTCCTCCTGAGTGGTGCCGACACAAGAAGTACATGGGCCGCCCTGCTACCGTTTGGACTCTGGGTGTAATCCTGTTTCAAATGCTTTATGGAAAATTACCCTTTCAGTCAGCAAAAGAAACAGTCACTGGGCACCTGCACTTTCCTTCTGGTGTGTCTGAAGGTGAGAAAACGCAGAATCATCACTTTTAGAGTTGTATAATAAGGGGGGGGGGGTAAAAACTAAATTTATTTTAGCTTTTATTTTTCGGTCTCACACACAGACTGCTGTGATCTTATATCATGGTGCCTGGCTCAAGATCCTGAATCTCGACCAAATTTTAGGCAAATCTTTAAGCACAAGTGGTTGATGGGCGGACCGAGTTCTATCCAGGTGAGCTGATAAGAATATAACAAGCCTAATTAATCAGATGACTATTGCGTCCTGTGTTAGAGAACACAACGGTTTGATTGTACTAAAAAAAACTTTATGAAATGAAAGATAGATAATAAACTATATTAATATTTTATATATAAAATATATAAAAATATGTCTATTATAGTTTATATTTTTGTCTAACTGTATTTTTTGTTTGTTTGTTTGTTTACAGAATTTTCCTGTTCTTGGGGGTCTGGTGACACGTCTCATACGATTTCTTGACTGTTACAGAATAAGCTAGATATGAAAGGATCAAATGAATTTCTTTATTTTTATAGATCCATTGATTCGATTTTAAATTGTTATTCAAATTGTAAATATTAAGAAATGTAAATAAATTTGCGACTATCCAAAGTGACATTTTTTTATTTTAGATCACACTGAGTAGTTGAGGGTTAAGGGCCTTTCTTAAGGGCCCAATAATTAAACCTACGATCTTTCAAAAAGCAGTTCGACACCCTAAACACTGAACTACCATTTACCTTTATATACAGGTATAGGCAGCATGGTGGCTAAGTGTTTAGCATTGTTGTCTCACAGTAAGAAGGTCCCGGGTTCGATTTCCAGGCAGGGGTCTTTCTGTGTGGAGTTTGCATGTTCCTCTGGGTTTACTCTGGGTTCTCCGGTTTCCTCCCATAGTTCAAAAACGTGTGTTAGATTAATTGGTGATTCTAAATTGCCCTTAGGAGTGAGTGTGTCTCTGGCGGCTTGTCTAGAGTGTCCCCTTCCTGCCTTTCACTCCTTTTAGAGGCGTCTCGGATAAACTCCAGCAGATCCCTGTGACCCCGAATTAGGGAATAAGCGGGCATAGAAGATGAATGAATCTACCAACATTTTGCGCTAAGCCACATTGAAGTATTAGTTTTTTTATTTAGA
Organism: Bagarius yarrelli; assembly: GCA_005784505.1. Classification (NCBI taxonomy): domain Eukaryota; kingdom Metazoa; phylum Chordata; class Actinopteri; order Siluriformes; family Sisoridae; genus Bagarius; species Bagarius yarrelli. The sequence continues at coordinate 1,707,082 of VCAZ01000012.1, read as the reverse complement.
TGGTATAAAATATATTTTTAAATTATTAGGATCAATTTAATGTCCTTTATTTGTTACTGGTTTGTGTACCTGTTGTTTAACGGTTTTGCATATCGATTATCGGTCACATAAACATGTAGATAATCAGGATAGTTTCTAAAAACTCCTTAATTCTTATCAAGTGATGGACATTTTCCAGGTCTGAGTTAATAAACAGTTTAAGACAGAAGGATAAGAAAGAGAAGATCCTTTTCTTATTCTAGTCCCAAAGTCACATGGTGTTCAATACAGGAACAGAGATTCCCAGAAGACATGTTGTTTGCTGGAATCTCTCCTTACATTAAGTAGGTTGGACTGCCCACATTCAGTCCAGAGTTGTTTTTTGATAACCGTATTTGTATTTAAAAACTGTCAATTCTGAATATACATAAATCTGTACAATGAATTACATTTTACCGGTTTTACATAGTCCTATTTTGGATTAAAGATTGACTTTAATGTATGTTGATGCAAACGCCCAAAAATAGAATTTCAATGATGAACAAAATGTTAATGTTAAAAACATTAACAATATAGCTGTATTTCTATTATTAATATAGAGTTGTACAGATATATAGAAAAAATCTTTCCATCTGATGTCTATACCTGCTTATTCCTAATGAGGGTCACAGGGTCACTCCCATAGGCAATTTAGAATTACCAATCAACCTAACATTCATGTTTTTCGACTGTAGGAGGAAACCTCGGTACTGGGATTTAAACACACACAAGTATGGGGACCCGCATAAGTTCACCCACAGCAGGTTTACTATGGGCAAGCCCAACTATGGGCTGCTTACAGCAAATCCACATAAGGACCCCAAAGGGAAAACCCACTATGGGCCTTACTTGGGCAAACCCACAATGGAGCTATGATGAATTATTGTGGGATTCCATATGTTCACACTTCCCACAGTAAACCCACATTTGCCCATGGTGGGCCCGAATAGATATATTTGATAGTCTTAATCCTTCTCCAGCAGGTAAGAATGGGGGATGGGGTAAATACTACATCCACTAGGTGGTGAAATGATTGGTATGTCTGGCTATGTCCTTGCTAAAACAGGAAAAGTCTTTGAGAAGGAGTGACCACCTACTACAGGGGTAGATGATGGAGAGGACTTGGGGGAAAAACAGTTTTGAATTCTTGGAACACAACCTTAGAAACAACACCAGAGGATCTTTATTATATTGCAGAGTTTGTTTACAAGCAGATAGTCCAAAACGTACGTCGGAGTACGTTGGAGAGCAGGCAAAGAGTCGGTATACAAAGAGCAACAAACAGACGATCAGAAACAAAACGCCAAAACCTACGAGGTAGTTTGAAAGAAAAAACGAGGGGGAAGTTATACACATGAATAAATCAGAACATGAATAAAACAATGCTTAGTATGCAGGTAGACCGGCAATACTTTGTGCTAATATGCTAAATTCGTTAGCTCACGAAGAGAAGAGACTAAAGCGGAAGAAAACATTTAGAATGCGGTAAAGGGATGCCTGTGACGGGCAGAAGATGTTGTAATCCTTACAGTTCTGCTTTTACCAGAAATGTCCCACCTGTCTTAAGATGATCAAATGGCCTAGTATACTTATCAAACCTCGGATTGTTCATTTCTTCATAGCTATTAATCATGTAATAATTAGAAATAGCTAGCTATCTCTAATCATTTTATCTGTTTAATTTATCAAAGATAGATAGATAGATAGATAGATAGATAGATAGATAGATAGATAGATAGATAGAGATAGATAGATAGATAGATAGATAGATAGATAGATAGATAGATAGACAGACAGACAGACAGACAGACAGACAGATAGATAGAGATAGATAGATAGATAGATAGATAGATAGATAGATAGATATTCTCTTTTTCTGACTTGAATTCTAAACATGGGAAATCAAACTGCTCATTTATATCAGTTATTTGTACAATTAATGAAAAGTTAAATGTGTTAATTGAACTTTTATATATTACAAAAATGCTAACGGATTTCCATTTAGCTTGATTCTTTGCTAAAAATGATATTAATTAAAAATAAATATGGCAATAATGAACACCTAGTACCCATGTAAGGCTCCAAATACTGTGTAGGTTCGAGTGTGCGTGTGTGTGTGTTGGGTAAGATGTCTGTTGTGACGAGTCTTGCGAAAAAGGAAGGAAATTTGCTGGGAACGTGTTTGTGACTTTGACTTCCAGGAGTTTAGTAGTTTTTGCTTAGTGCAAATATTATATAGACAATTTTTATAAAATTATATTTTTTAAGGATTTAAATATTTTTGTATTTTCCTCCAAAATTAATCAAATCATATTTTATATAAATAACATAAAACCACTGTAAATAAAATATATACTGGAGGCCAATATTTTTATCTGTATATATTGTAAATGTGCATATTATCATTTTTAAAATTATAAAATAAATAATTAACCGTACTAAAAAGTACTAAGGTTCGATTGGAAGTTTGAAATCAGTGCATGACCAAAGACAAGTGTGCTTGATTTTTTTTCCTCACATGATTCTTTATTACACACTTCACCAACAAAACCGCTGTAACGATTGCAACATTAAAAACTTAATGTCAAAACAGGAAGTAGGAAGAACAGTGCATTGACAGAGCTGGAAAGAGACAGTAGGAGTGTGAAACAGAACATCTTTCTGAAGTGGAGTGTGTGTGGAGATGTGTGAGTGTGTATTCAGGATGAAGATCCTCCTCATCTTCACCCTCTGTCTGATTTCAGGTAAGGAAATGTTATATTAAAATAATCCTGACTATCAGTAGCAGAGTGTCATGAAGGAAAGATTTACTCAGATGGATATTGGGGGTTTTGTTAGATGGAGGAGCCGTTAATGAAGTCACAGGATATTCAGGAGGAGGAGTCCTTATCAAGTGCAAGTATGAGACAATTTACACACAAAACTCTAAATATTTCTGTAAGAATTCGAAGATATCGTGTGTGTTTCAAATAAAAACACAATCTAAAGATCAGTGGGTGAATTCAGGAAGATTCTCACTGTTTGATGACACCAAATCAGCAGAGTTCTGGGTGATGATCAGACAACTCACTGTAGTGGACACTGGGAAATATCAATGTGGAGTTAATATAAGTTCTGTCAATGACATTCTTACACCAGTGGAACTGAAAGTAGTGGAAGGTGAGTCTCTCATCACTTCCTTCTCCTAATCTTCTCAAAGCTCTAGTTCTACAAACTAAAAGACTTTTAAATTACATGAGTCAATATTTTATTTACAATAGAACATAGATAACATAACAAATGGTACACTTTTATCCACTAAATGAGCTCATTCCAAATTTGATGCTATGAGTCTCACAAATCTTGGCACAGGACAACAAAAGGCTGAAAAAGCAATGCATTTTGAAAAGATTCAGCTGGAAAAAGATATCAGGTCTGTAACATGAGTAGCTATAAAAAGGCTTTGAAACTCTCATCATCTACAGTGCATAATGTTAAAAGATTCAGGAAAACTGGGGAAATCTCTGCGTGTAAGGGACAAGACCGAAGACATTTGGTGGACCTTTGTGGTCTTCAGGCCCTCAGACGACACTGCGTCACTCGTCTACATGATTCTGTGATTGACATTACTAAATGTGCCCAGAGACACTTCCGGAAACCACAGTCAGTAAACACAATCCGCCATGTCATCTGCAGATACCAAACTAAAGCTCTATCATGCAAAAAGAAAGCCGTATGTGAACATGGTCCAGAAGCGCCGTCGTGTCCTGTGGTCCAAAACACATTTAAAATGCACTGATTTAAAGTGTAAAAGTGTTTAATGGTCAGACGAGTCCAAATTTGACATTCTAGTTGGAAATCACAGACACTGTGTCCACCAGGCTAAAGAGGAGTGGGACCTTCCAGCGTGTTATCAGCGTACAGGTCAAAATCCAGTATCTCTGATGGTATGAGGGTGCATAAGTGCATACAGTATGGACAGCATGCATGGTTTGGAAGACATTATAAATCCTGAAAGGTATATAAAGGTTTCGGAACAAGTTTTGTGTATTTCAGCAGGACAATACAAAACCACATACTGCAGCTATTATAATAGCCTGGCTTTTTAGTAGAAAAGTCCGGGTGCTGATTTAACCTGTCTGCAGTCCAGATCTTTCACGTATAGAGGACATTTGACGACCACAAACTCTTCAGCAGCCAGAAACCTACAGGAAAAAATAGGACCAAATTTCAACACCAAAACTTCAGAAACTCATTATCTCGATGTCCAGACATCTTCAAACTGTTTTAAAAAAAGAGGAGATGCTACACCATGGTAAACATGTCCCATCCCAACTATACTGAGACCTGTAGCAGACATCAAATTGGAAATGAGCTCATTTTGTGCATAAAATTGTGAAATGTATTAGTTTAAAAACATTTACAGGATTTCTGCAGACACCCTTATCCAGAGCAACTTACATTTATCTCTTTTATATACTGCTCAACTGAGCAATTAGGGGTTGAGGACCTTGCCCAGGGGCCCAAATGGTAGCTTGGTGGTGCTGGAAATTAAACCCTGGTCTTTCTGGTATTAGTCCAACATCTTAACCACTAAGCCACCACTTCCCACATTTGTTAAGTTATCTAAAGTATGTTGTATTTTGAATAAAATTAGCTGATTTAAAAAGCTTTTATTTTATTCCAACTTTTTCAGAATTTGGGTTTTAACTATGATTTTTGTTCACTGTTAGTCATAATATAATTTATTTAAAAGTGGCACCAGACAAAGAAATGTGTATGCAGGTCAAAAATCTTTAATAATAAACTATAAATTCCTTTAAAGGTGCACGAAACGTCCCACTTTTGTTGTTAGCGAATCAATTTTTGTTTTTATATTTTTTGTTCTTATGCGATTGGCTCGTTTTTAATGTGTCTCATTCCAGCTCAGCTGGATGTAATTCTCCCTAGTGAACAACAGTAATATTGCTGCCTTTATCTCTGAATTTGATTGACATGAACGGCAGAATCATTTGATTTGATTATTTTGATTAATTAATTAATGATAACATTTAACAATAATTACACTGAAATTGAAATTTATTGATTCCTGCTACATTTATTGTTTACTTTAACAGTTGACTTTAACATAAACATTTTCAATATTTTAGCTAGCAGTAACGAAACATCATTAGCATTGGCTATTTACAGTCCTGAGATTTTCCAATTCGTTTGCCCCCGCCCCATTTTATTTTAATTACCAGCTGTCACTGATTTAACTTGTGTTACTGATCTGATTGGTTGTGGTTTGCAGATAAGTCCTATAATAAGTCCATCACTGAGACGGTCCATGTAGGAGAAGATTTAAATCTCAGCTGTAAATACCCAGGATCCCTCAGGAGCTACCCAAAGTTTCTCTGCAGGATGAAGACACTAAATTCTGCTTGTTCTTCTGAGGTTTCTATTAAAGAAAATAGAATATTTGTAAATATTGGGAAATTCTTCCTGTATGATGACAGAATGAAACTAGGTGTTAATGCAAGTATTAGAAATATAACTGAGCAGGACGCTGGTGAACTCTGGTGTGGAGCTGAAGTAAACTGGAAATCTGATTATGGATACAAAGTTTATTTCACACACATCAGCCTGACAGTTACTGGTGAGTTTGTACAGACATGAAAACTGCATTTAGGTATTTGACTTCAAAATTATAGCAAACATCTTAATCTAAATTTTTTCACTGCTTCAGATCCACGAGTAAAAGGTTTAACTTTGACAACAATAAAACCTGCATCATCTTCTTCGTCATTGTCGTCATCTTCATCATCTACTCCTCTACCTTTCACAAAACAGGTTAATTCAGCTACTCCTGCAAAAGGTGATTCTTTTAGATACACATCACCTCCATGACTGTGATAAATCTGATCCTTTATTAATGATCAGCATGCGGGTTAAAGTGACTGTTGTTTTGTCTTTTGTAGTATTTTCAATTTCCACCCTGGTCAATGTGTCTTCAATTTTGCTACTGTTTCTGATTGGAATCTCAATTCTTATTGTGGTTCTTCGAAAGAGACGCAGGATGCAGGATGCGAGGATGCAGGATGCGAGGATGCGAGGTACACACCACCTGTTTTTTTTAATGCAGCAGAGTCAGAGACAACACCTACACCTATTGAGCAATTGAGGGTTAAGGGCCTTGCTCATGGGCCCAGCATAGTCCAGGTATCAGGTCAACATCTTAACCACCGAGCCACCATTTCCCCACATTTTACTGTGTCATGACTGCTTTTTCTCTCCACTAGTGTTATAATCAAATTATTAGTAATTTATAACAAAATGGATTCAGTTTCAGGTGATGTGTCTTTATTTCTAAAACTAAAAGTAACTTGTTATTTTTGCCACGCTCATCTTTTTACAGCTTCAAAAACAATGATGCAAGCTACCAGAAAGGTAAAAACAAAGTGACAGTAACACAACACTAATCTATAATTTACTCTATTCATTTATGTTGCAAAACATTTCAGGTTTTGAAACATATTTACTCTCATTTCGAATATTTGTATTTTTTTCAGATAAATGAAGATTATGAAAATGAACTAAATGTGTTTCCTCTTCAAGCAGCACAAAACACCCATCTACCCAACTCTGTTCATGAGAAAATGGACTCCGAAACCAACCAATCGAATTCAGTCTATCAAAGTCTGAACCCCAATACCAAAGAATCGGATTCTGTATATCAAACTTTACACCCCCATACCAACCAATCAGATTCAGTTTATCAAAATGTAACCCCCAATACCAACCAATCATACCCAGTCTATCAAAGTCTGATCCCCAACACTAACCAATTAGATTCAGTCTATCAAAGTCTGAACCCCAACAACAACCTTTCTGGGCCAGGGACGTATTAATGTACTTTATTTATTATTGTTGTTTTTTTTGTTTTTCTTTTTGCCATAGACAAGTTAGTAAGATTAGATGCTTCCTCAGAACTCTAGACTAATCCCCTTTACTAAGCAAGTTGAATTAGCTACACCTTCTTGGGGAAAAATAGTGACAGAATCAGTCAGATGAAATTTAGCACAAAAATATAATTTACATTCAGATAAAATTTGGTCTATTGGCGAATGCAAAAATGTTGCACTGCACATGGACGCATTCAGACATAATAATAGAAATGGAACAACAAAAAAAGAAACCACGTGGTTAAGTGTTTTAAAAAGACATCAGCAAACTATGACATTAAAGTGACTCGATCTGCACCTTCTGTAGTTCAGGTCAAAACAGTCATCATAGCACTAATTTCTGAGAGTTTAGCATTAGCACTGGTTTATTTTTCAGAAGAACATTATCCAGAAAGATGCATTTGTATGACATGTCACTTAATAAAATCATACAGCTGATGTCACTGAACTTAACGGAATCAGAGTTTAATGCTTTTGAGAAAGCTGTTGTTTCAATGTATAAGGAAAGAAGACCTGTGGGAGCAAGAAATAAAATGAAACAGAGAGTACAATAAAAGGTCTTGTCAAGCATCTGTGGCTTACAGTGGTATTTTTAATACACCTGAGACTGCAGTGGAAGGCAAGGGGCCATTAGTTCATATTGGGTTTGATGGACGTTCAGCAGAATATTAAAATGTGTTACCGTTCTTACCTCATATGGTGTGATAAAAGTTTACAGAATAACTTAGAAAGACTGGCTACCTGAGTCTCTGATGTTAAGGCAAAAGTAAATATTGCTGCAGCCCCTGTGAATCAAACTTACACACAGAGTAAATCACATTAGATACATTCTTAAAGAAAGGACAAGTGTAACTACTGTGGTAAACTAAGCAATTGGGCATCAGATTGTAGAAAAAAGCAAAAAAAATGTTAGGGGAAACCTTCAGCATAATTTTATGTCCTGTCAGCCTGCATACAATTCTGCAACATCCCCATTTCCAGCTTGCCCAGGCGCTTCTGAAAGCCCGGATGCTTTTGGGGTGGTATGTGATTTTGGGATTATCTGGCTATGTTGTCAATTTTCTCACATCTTCTGTGACACCTATTAAGCATGCTAAATTAGTCAGAGACTAACTGTTCGCTACGACTTAACCCAAATAGCTAGCTGTAGTAAAAGCACATTTAACAGTTAATACTGCAGAAGCACTTGCCTAAACAGCTGCTAAAGAATACCTAATACAACTTTGCCCCCAGATTTACTTATTAATCTATACAAAGATATTTCGCTTTTTAAAGCCTGGACATGGCTAGACAAAAGATTTGAAGTTGACTCATCAGGCTGCTGGACCAAAGGGGGGAAGTATGTTGCACCTGAGTCACTGCTACCCTATCTGCCCCAGCAGCTACATAACCTAGGTCACATCAACATAATAGCAGTGGTCCACCACCTTTCAAAGTATTGGTGGAACCCATCTTTAAGGCAACAGCAAAACAATGTTTCACATGCCAACAGAACAGTGATGTCCCAGAACAGCCACAGCAGCAATACATACCCCTGCACCACTAGGGTCTTTTTTGGCATCTGCAAGTTGATTACATATCAGTGCCACTATGTTAAGGACAATCAGTAAACCTAATATTGGTAGATAATTTCTTCAGGTGGGTAGAAGCCTATACCACCACTCGAGCCACACATACAGATTCACAAAGATTTTAATCCTAGATTTTATTAAAATTGATTCTATTGAATTAAGGGTGAGGGTTAGGGTCAAGGTACACACTTTCGGCACACGTATTACAGTAGCATGGCATAGCAGTGACAACACCCGTAACCCATTAGATATATTTTTAGAAATTTTTATTTTTAAGAAATGGAAATTTGTGGAGTGTCTTGGCTCTCAAATGGAGCACACTAAGTACTAACTAAGGTTCAAGAGCATCCAAGTTGTCATACAGTGATTTTAGAGTCAGGGCTTTATTGCGATAATTAACAGGCCTTTGAGGATTCAGAGCAATTATTTGTAATCATTTGTATTGCATAATCAGTTTTATCACCTTCAGTAGTTTTTCAAATTGGTAGTTTTTCAGTTTTCAAGAAATAAACATCTTTTTTATGTGAACATTCATCAGTGTTTTGCTAACACATTTCCAATTTTCCATCTACTAAGTGTAAAAAGTAATGGTCTGATCCTTAGAACTTAAAGCTAACACCATTTCTCCATATGAATAAAAAGTTCATGGTCAGAACTGCTACAAATTGTTGGCGGTCAGATAAGTAGGCATATGCTACCTCTTCCTTCACTGCACTTATGCCTGGTCTAATGGAACTTAAACCATGGCTTTGGAATTATTTAAAATCTCTGTTGTCAAGTGTTCAGCCACTATATTGTATAAAAGAATACCATTTTGAATTTTAGGCAGTGCTTACTTAGTGCTATAACAAGATCTAAAACAGGACTGAAATTTTTCTAGAATAACAAACAAAAAAAACCTTTCCAAACCTTGAGAATTGTTCTAAATAACAAATGAGAATGATTACTGTGCTGGAAATAGCATTAGACAGATTTTGCTTTTATACAGATTTTGCCTCTTACATTGCTTTTGGTAATGATTAGCCTCTCCCTCGATATTTCCAGAGAGCCATGCAATCTATCCTTTTTCCCACCTGCGCTCAGCCTGTCCACATGTGAGGCATTCATTCAACCAGGGATCAGGCTTAAATGGTGCAACGGAAGAATCCAAAATGAACAAGTAACTTGAAGTGCAAAGGGTGCAGGAGAGGAGCTATAAAGAGGAGAGTGCTGCTGCGAAAGCAGTCAGCAGCTCAGTGGAACCAAGAAGGTGATGTGTGGGTGTATGTTGAAGAAGTGGTGGATCACCACACCCGGTAAGGTTGTTGATAAAGTGTTGATTATATCCTGGCCAGATGTTGAGCAAATGTAAGGATGCAAGGAATATTGTAAGTCGCTCCTGGAATGGGCGTCTGAATACTGCCAGGACCCATGTAAGTAATGTTCAAAATAAAATACTGTAAGTAAATCAGGTGTGTGTGTGTGTGTGTAAGAAGTCTGTTGGACAAGTGTCAAAGTCAAAGTCTTGCAAAAAGGAAAGTGAGTGTGTACTTGGGAAATCAGCTGGGGACGTGTTTGTGAGTTTCAAGAGTTCAATAACTATAATAACGCAAACTAAAATAAAAAATAATTACAGTTTTAATAATCCACCAAAAAATAAAATTAAGGGAAAACTATCAGAATAATAACACACTATTGAAAGAAGAGTACGACCACAAACTCTTCAGCAGCTGGAAACCTGCATCAGGCAAGAATAGGACCAAATTCCAACACCAAAACTCCAGAAGGTAAGGAAAGGTTATATTAAAAATAACTATTTTTTTGCAGGGATCAAATTGTTATATAAAATATCTGATATGAGCTCATTTTGTGCATAAAAAATTGTAAAAAATTTTGGACACACAAAACTTAAATTTAACTTGTCTATGTTTTAGTGTAAATAAAAATATTAGCTCTTGTGATTTAAAAGTCTTTTAATTTTCATACTATTAAAGTTTAAAAAACAGTCCAAATTCGGGTTGCTGTTGTGTTATTTCATTGTTAGTCATAATATAATTTATTCAAAGGGGCACCAGACAAAGGAGTGTGTATGTAAGTTCATAAAATTCTTAAAAAGCATGGAATTTGATTTGTTTAAAATTCCTTTTGAGGTTCAACTTTTGTTGTTGGTGAATCAGTATTTTGGGCTTATGTGATTCTCCCTCTAGTGAACAACATGAATATTGCGGCCTTCATCATTGATTTGAATAGCACAATCATTTGACTAATTATCTTGATTATTTTATTACTGATAATACCATTAAACATCAATTACATTAAAATTGAATTCTTTGATTCCTGCTACATTTATTGTATACTTTAACAGTTGACTTTACATGAACATTTACTAATATTTTAATATTAGTACAGTAATGAAACATCCTCAGGTTTGACTGTTCACAGTCCTGAGATTTTTCAATTACTCTACCACGCCACCACACCAGCTGCCACTGATCTTATTTCTGTGTGTTAAGCTGTGTTACTGATCTGATTGGTGGTGGTTTGCAGATCAGTTCTATGAAAAGTCCATCAGTGAGACGGTCCCTGTAGGAGGAGATTTAACTCTCAGCTGTAAATACCCAGGACCCCTCAGGAGCTACCCAAAGGTTCTCTGCAGGATGAGGACACTAGATTCTACTTGTTCTCTTGAAGATTTTCTTAAAGAAAGTAAAACATCTGTAAATATTGGGAAATTCTTTCTGTATGATGACCAAGCAAGACGAATCTTCATTGTGAGTATTAGAAATATAACTGAGCAGGAAGCTGGTGAATTCTGGTGTGGAGCTGAAGTGAATTGGAAATCTGATGATGGATACAAAGTTTATTTCACACACATCAACCTGACAGTTACTGGTGAGTTTGTACAGACACAGAAACACACTGCATTTACGTATTTAACATTTAAATTTTAGCAAACATCCTAATGTAAACCGTTCACTGCTTCAGATCCACCAGTAAAAGTTTTAACTTTGACAACAATAAACACTTCATCATCTTCATCATCATCTACTCCTCTACCTTTTACAAACCAGGTTACTCCAGCTTCTCCTCCAACAGGTGATTCTCTTAGCTACACATCACCTCCATGATTTAACTCCATGACTGTGATAAATCTGATGCCTTATTAATGATCAGCATGCGGGTTAAAGTGACTCTCTGTTGTTTTTCTTATGAAGGATTTCCAGTTTCCACTGTGATCACTGTGTCTGTTATTCTGCTACTGTTTCTCATTGGAATCTTAATTCTCATTGTGGTTCTTCAAAAGAGATGCAGGATGCGAGGTACACACACACACACACACACACACAAACACACACATATACACACACACACCACCTGCTTTTAATGCAGCATAGTCACAGTTAACACCTACACCTGGATTTAACTGTGTCATGACTGCTTCTCCTCTTCATTAGTGTTTTAATTAATCAGGTGATGTGTTTTTATTTCTAAGACTAAAAGTAACTCGTTCTTTTTGCCACCCTCGTCTTTATGCAGCCCCAAAAACAGCGATGAAAGCTACCAAAGAGGTAAAAACAGAGTGACAGTAACACAACACTAATCTATGATTCACTCCATATGATTTACTCCACTTATTTGGCGAAAAATTTCAGGTTTTGAAACATATTTACTCTTATTTCAAATATTTGTATTTATTTTAGATAAATGAAGATTATGAAAATGACCTAAATGTGTTTCCTCTTCAATCAGCACAAAACATCAATCTACCCAAGTCTGTCCATCAGAAAATGGACTCCGAAACCAGCCAATCAAATTCAGTCCATCACAGTCTGAACCCTAATACCAACCAATCAGATTCAGTATATCAAACTCTAAACCCCCTTACCAACCAATCAGATTCACTTTATCAAATTCTGAATTCCAATACCAACCAATCATACCCAGTCTATCAACATCTGAACCCTAATACCAAACAATCAGATTCAGTCTATCAAACGTTAAACCACTATACCAACCAATCAGAATAATTTTGAAATTCTGAATTCTAATACCAACCAATCATACTCAATTTATCAAAGTCTAAACCCCAAAACCAACCGATCACATTCAGTCTATCTAAGTCTGAACCCCAAAACCAAACAATCAGATTCAGTCTATCAAACGCTTAACCATTTTACCAACCATGAAGGTTAAAACCGGCATACTCTCTGGGAATTTCGGCTAGTGAACAGTGAAGATCACATCCATGAGATTTAGGCAGGTACAGCCTGAGTTTTACAGCTCATTTCTTACCATGTCGCCTGTAACTCTTGTTGCGAGGCAACAGGACACCGTAGAAAAGCCAGAATGGACACCAGGAAAGGTGGTGGTGACTCCGAATCCCCACTGTGGCCATAGACAGGCGGATTGTCGAAAGAGTCACTAATTTAGTGTTAGCAATCATATACTTGTAAAGGTGAGACAATTTGCGTGACAGAGAGCCTAATCCACAATAACATAAAGAAAACTAGAAGAGGAAGTGAGTGACTAACCATACACAGCCATGCCATCTTTTACCTCCCCTGGAGACATGACTACATTAATTGGAATCGGGCTGGTAAGTGAATTCTGAACATGGAAAATAAACTGCCTATTTATTACAGTCGCTGTTAGGTTAAACTTTTATATATTACAAAATGCTAATAAATGCGTATTAGCCTTTTGTTTAGTTTAATTATTCTTTTCACAAAATGATATTAAGTAAAGAAAAATAATATGGCAATAATGAAGACCTAGTACCCATGTAAGGCTCCAAATACTGTGAAGGTGTGTGTGTGTGTGTGTGTGTGTGTGTGTGTGTGTGTGTGTGTGTGTTTGGTAAGAAGTCTGTTGACAAAGTCTTGCAAAAAGGAAGTGAGTGTGTACTTGGGAAATCTCCTGGGGGTGTGCTTGTGAGTTTGAGTTCAAGGAGTTTGGAAGTTCTTGCTAAGTATAATTATTATATAGACAATTTTTTTGTCTAAAAAATGATTTTATATTTACCACCAAAATTAATCAAATCAGCTTTCATATAAATAACGCATAGACACTGTTGTAAAGAAGAGTACATACTGGAGCTTATCTGTAAAGTTATCTGTAAATATTGTAAATGTGTACACAATAATTTGGTTAAAAAATATAAATTAAATGAAAAAACTGTACTAAAAAGTACTAACGTTTGATTGTTTGAAAAATGCATGACCAAAGACAGGTGTGCTTAATTTCTTTCTTTACATGCTTCTTTCTCACACACCTTACCAACAAAACTGCTGTAACGTTTGCAACATTAAAAACTAACTTTTCAACAGAGCCAAAATAGGAAGTGGGAAAAACAGTTCATTGACAGAGCAGGACAGAGCCAGTAAGAGTGTTTAACAGAACAGGAGCTTTTAAATAAAGTGGAGTGTGTGTGGAGATGCGTGAGTGTGTATTCAGGATGAAGATCTTCCTCATCTTCACCCTCTGTCTGATCTCAGGTGAGGAAATGTTATATTAAAATAATCCTGACTATCAGTAGCAGAGTGTCATGAAGGAAAGATTTACTCAGATGGATATTGGGGTTTTTTTTTTTATAGATGGAGGAGCCTTTAATGAAGTCACAGGATATTCAGGAGGAGGAGTCCTTATCAAGTGTGTGTATGAAACAATTTACACACAAAACTATAAATATTTCTGTAAGAGTTCACCGATAATATGCTCTGACCAAATAAAAACGGAAGTTAAAGATCAGTGGGTGAATTCAGAAAGATTCTCACTGTTTGATGATCAGCAGAGTTCTGGGTGATGATCAGAGAACTCACTGTAGGGGACACTGGAATGTTCCATTGTGGGGTGGATACATTTTTGGATACAGATGTTTACACACCGGTGGCTCTGAATGTAAAAAACGATGAGTTGAAAATATTTTTTTAGGTCCTTTTTTTTTTTTTATTGCGGAATGAATTCAGAACAGGGTTAAGGGCTCGGCAAGGTCAAATATCATCTCAAGTAGTTTCTCTTATATAGCATTTTTACTATTTAAAGGATAAATTGTTGGTGTGAATGTTTATTCACTTATTAATTACATATATGTATGCTCAGTGCTGTAAAAATTTGAACATGTTTACTTAAAATAAAGTAAAAATACACTAAAATGTCATTTCAAAACTTGAGGGCCCTCAAATGTGGAGGCCCCGGAGCCCTGTGCTTCATCTATGACTGTTTTTGAGTTAAATTTAAACTTTAAAAACATTAACCTGACAGTTACTGGTGAGTTTGTACAGACATGGAAACACACTGCATTTACGTATTATTATTAATATTATTATTAATGATCAGCATGCGGGTTAAAGTGACTCTCTGTTGTTTTTCTTATGAAGGATTTCCAGTTTCCACTGCGATCACTGTGTCTGTTATTCTACTACTGTTTCTCATTGGAATCTTAATTCTCATTATTACTTTTAAAAAGCGACTTAGGCTGCGAGGTACACACACACACACACAAACACACACATATACACACAGATAAAGTCTGATAAACTGGTAAAGATCAGTTTAACAAAGACTATTAAAGATTCCTGCTTTTACCCCAAACTGGGCGGTTTACCCACAGGCAAAATCTTTGTGGGTGTCTAAAGCTGAAAGTGCTTCTGGATTTCTTCTGGGTGCATTTGCTGTGAAGCGGCTGTTTAGATAAAACATTTTCGAGACACAGATTAGACAATTATGACACAGGGTTAAATATTCATACTCAGCAATCAACATTTATTATTGTTTAATATTGTAGCATTATTTGTCCTTTATGGCAATTGGACCCTGGACTTCCTTACGAACAGATCACACTCTATTCGATTGAATACCATCACCTCCTCCAATCTCACCATCAGCACTGGGGTTCCCCAGGGATGTGTATTGTCCCCTCTTCTATACTCCCTTTTTAAACATGACTGCCTACCTGTCTACGCCTCAAACAGCATTGTTAAGATGACACCACGGTGGTAGGCCTGATCAGAGGTAACGATGAGACACCTTACAGGGAGGAGATCCAGCACCTAGTAGCATGGTGTGAGGACAATAACCTGGAACTTAATACTAAGACGACTAGGGAGGTAATTGTGGATTTTAGACAAGCTGGCATTTACATTCATCCTTCAATTCACATCAATGGAGCGGCTGTTGTGCGTGTACCTAGCTTCAAGTTCTTAGGAATCCACATCTCTGAGTATCTCACCTGGTCTCTGAACTCTTCTATCCTGATCAGAAAGGCACAACATTGTACTATATTTTCTGAGGAGACTTAAAAAGTCCCGTCTATGCAACAGGATACTGAAGAACTTTTACCGCTGTACCTTTAAGAGCATCCTCACAAACTGCATCTTAGTGTGGTACAGAAGCTGCACTGCTTTGGGACCGTACAGCCCCTCAGAGGGTGGTGAAAACCGCCCAACGAATCATCAGCACTCAGCCAATCACCCTTATTTATTACACTGCTTTTTATTGTAAATAAGCCACTGATGCACTGCTGGTTAGATGCTAACTGCATTTGATTGGCTCTGTACATGTAGCTTGCAAAATGGCAATAAAGTTGAATTTAATCTAATCTAATCTAATCTAATCTAATATTTTTTTTTTTTTATCGCTGTATTAATGCATTTGCCTTCTTATTTGTTAAAACCTCATATTGGAACTGAACAATAATTATTTTACCCCTTTTACTTTAGTAGAATTCAACATAAAAGACACCGAACAGTGTCGCAATGTTAGATCTAAATGCAGACGTGCAATGGTGGGACAAGTCAAGTCAAGTCACCTTTATTTATATAGCGCTTTTAACAATCAGGATTGTTTCAAAGCAGCTTTACAGAAATATCAATATCAACAATAATATCACTCCTCTGACCAGATAAACCAGTAGGTTACCCATGCTGCAGTAAGTTTCTGTGGTCTTGTCCGGATGGCCATTTGGAAGACAAGAAACTGCCTTATTGTCTCCAAATGATGGTGGCAACGGTGAGCTCAGAATAACAAAGAACAGACATATATATATATATATATTTTAGTGTAGATGCAATTCGACTGGTGATAAACAAATATATTGTGTGTTATTGGTGGTGTTTTCCCGGTTCCGGTTGACCTGACTTTTGCAGCCTGATAATCCTTTAACGGATTTGAATAATAAAAATGTGTGTATTATGTGTAGACCAGGTTAAGGAGATGGTTCTTTAATCTAGTTTTAAACTGCCAGAGTGTGTCTGCCTCCCGAGGGTGGAGATGGGGTCTGGATCACCGGCAGCTCCGTTGTGGTGTATGTAGCTCAACAGTGAGAGAGAGAGAGAGAGAGAGAGAGAGAGAGGAGAGAGAAGGAAGAGAGAGAGAGAGAGGGAAAGGAAGGCAAAAAGAAGGAAAACAGTTAAGTGACAATGTAATGACATGGTTTGGAGTGATTAAGTGAATAATGTAGAGTATGCAAGGATGGACTCCGGCAAGACTAACTAGGTCAGCATAACTAAAAGGAGAACCAGAGGGAAACACAGACATGAGGGCTCCCTGATATGTTAAGCAACCAGCTGCTCTCATCATCAACCTCGTGATCAATAAGAGAGGGGAAGACAGCATCTAAACATACCAGATCACCATAATACTCAACACCCATGAGTCCCCCAGATCTGCTATTTTATCTAAGGGGAATCAAATACAAAATGCTTCATTAAATAAAATACGTTTTTAACCTGGACTTAAACACTGAGACTGTGTCTGATTCCCGAACATACATAGGGAGGTTATATTCCATAGCATTGGGGCTCTGTAAGAAAAGGCTCTGCCCTCTGCTGTAGTTTTTATAATGCACGGTACTGACAGGCAGCCTGCATCCTTTGATCGAAGTAGGCGTGGCCGAACGTAAGACACTAGAAGTTCACTTAGGTACTGCGGCGCGAGACCATTTAGAGCTTTATAAGTTAAAAGTAGTAGTTTAAAATTAATGCGGTGTCTCACTGGGAGCCAATGCAGTGTGGATAAGACCGGTGTGACGTGCTCATATCTTTTAGTTTTAGTGAGGACTCTCGCTGCTGCGTTTTGGACTAACTGAAGTTTATTAATGCACCTAGTTGAACATCCAGACAGTAAAGCGTTACAGTAATCCAGCAGGTCCTTCAGGATAGAAGTTTCCACCACTCAACACTTTCTTAAACATTAAACTCTTCATATGATTGTTTACACACTGTAACGGACCAGAGCATCATTTTGCTATTAGAAATTTAATTTACAAGTGTTTGCATTGCACTAATGTATATTACACATATTTCACACATCCTGTGCAGCTTTTTCTCACACTAATAGAAGGGGGAAGTGACCACAGCATCTTTTTTTTAGACATGATACACAGCCAGAGCAGGACAGAGACAGTGAGACTGTCAGAACAGAACAGGAGCTTTAATATCTTTCTAAAGTGGAGTGTGTGTGGAGATGTGTGAGTGTGTATTCAGGATGAAGATCCTCCTCATCTTCACCCTCTGTCTGATCTCAGGTGAGGAAATGTTATATTAAAATAATCCTGACTATCAGTAGCAGAGTGTCATGAAGGAAAGATTTACTCAGATGGATATTGGGGGGGTTTTTTTATAGATGGAGGAGCCTTTAATGAAGTCACAGGATATTCAGGAGGAGGAGTCCTTATCAAGTGTGTGTATGAAACAATTTACACACAAAACTCTAAATCTTTCTGTAAGCGTTCATCGATAATATGCTCTGACCAAATAAAAACGGAAGTTAAAGATCAGTGGGTGAATTCAGGAAGATTCTCACTGTTTGATGACACCAAATCAGCAGAGTTCTGGGTGATGATCAGAGAACTCACTGTAGGGGACACTGGAATGTACAGGTGTGCTGTTGATATACCTTTGGATACAGATGTTTACACAACGGTGATGCTGAATGTGGAATCTGGTGAGCGAGAAAATATTTATTCAGATGTTTTATTTTAAAAACTTGTCTGCAAATCTGAAGTGTTCTGCTTTCAGTGTTTATTCCTTTTGCATGTCTGAAAAACCAAACGTACCTCATCTTAAAACGTTCTATTAAAATTAGCAGATAAAAAAACAGTTTCTGGTCATATTATAATTGCACAACAGTGACTGCGTATAAAATTTTATAGGGTAAAGTTGAGGCTAAATGTAAAAAAAACCAGGAACTTTACACAATCTTTTAATTAAAACCAGCAAATATGGTTTAGGGTTTGTTTTTTCCATCTGGCGTCGATTTCTATTTGTTCAGGAATAAAATACATTATGCTCATTGCTGTAAACATTAGAACATGTATTCTTAAAAAATCCTAACATTTGAGGGCCTTTGGTCCTGGAGGCCCCGGAGCCCTGTGCTTCATCTATTACTATTTTTTATCCTTTAGCAATTTATTTTTTATTTCATTACATTTATTTCTAAAAACTCTCACCTGTCCTTTAAACTCTAAACTGATTTATAGAATCTGAGTGCTGTTAAATTTATGAAGTTGTAAGTGAGACGTCATTTCAGCGAAAGAATTTAACTGTGTTGAACATTTCCGCAGAGACTTCCAGTTTTACTGATAGAGTTGAATTTAAACTTGCTTTAACAGGTTCCTCAGTTTCCAGAGAAGTCAGTATGTATTCAGGGGGAGGAGTTAATATCAAGTGCAGATATGAGAATGAATATAAAGACAAACCAAAATCTTTCTGTAAGATCGGATCACATCAGTGGTGTTTTACACAAACACACACCCAATCAGTAAACGGTCACATGATGGCAGATTCTCGATTTATAACAACAGAAGTGCAGGATTCTTCAGTGTGTTTATCCGAGAGACGGTTAGAGAGGACACTGGGACATACGCGTGTGGAATTGTTGTGTCTGATAAAATAAAGCTCTACACTGTACTGGAGCTCAATGTAATACAAGGTAAGGAGTTATAATTACATCTCTAAGCACATTTGATTGGATCATAGTGGTGGCTGGGCAATAGGGGGCACTGGGGCACCACCACCCATCAAGAGGAGAAACCTCCTTACCATGTTGACAATAAATGAACTATATATCATAAATTAATAACAAAATAAATTCCTTTCTGATTTTGTATGTTTGTCCAATAATAAATGATAATGATCAGTGAGAGACAGAATAACAACAAAACAATCCAGGGAGAAAAAATCCATTTCAAAAAAGTTAAGAACTGATTTGCATTTTAATGAGTGAAACAAATATTTGACCTCTTCGTAAAACAAGACTTAGTACTTAGTACAGTGGTAAAATCCTTGTTGATTAGGAGCACTGCCTTTAAGTGTCTCTGAGAGAGTCCTTTTAAGACAACGCTCTTAATCTCAACTTGTTAAATGTTTTTGTTGTTATGTAGAATAAAAACCGATCATTAAAATTATAGACTGATCATTTCTTTGACACAGGGTTAAATATTCATACTCAGCAATCAACATTTATTATTGTTTAATATTGTAGCATTATTTGTCCTTTGTTTTCACTTCTTTTAATCATAGTAACATCGTACATAGTAAAAGTTAACCCTGAACCTGGAACAGCTCAGCATCAATTGGACACTTCCTTACGACACATTTTACCCCCTCAGCAACATTACCCCTTTATACTCCCTTTTTAAACATGTAGAAAATTGTTAAGATGACAACATAAAAGACACCGAACAGTGTCGGTGTGAGGACAATGTTAGATCTAAATGCAGAGCGCTGTTGTGCGTGTACCTACTTCAAGTGCAATTGGTGGGACAAGTCAAGTCAAGTCACCTTTATTTATAGAAGCTAGCGCTTTTGAAAGAACTTTCAACAATCAGGATTGTTTCAAAACTGCAGCTTTACAGAAATGGCACCTCAGCAAACATTTGTTCAATATATACTCTAATTATTTTACTGACCAGATTAAACCAGTAGGTTACAAGTCCATGCTGGATTTTTCAAGTAAGTTCAGAAACAACAATATTCTCCTCTGTGGTCTTGTCCGGATGGCCATTTGGAAGACAAGAAACTGCCTTATTGTCTCCAAATGATGGTGGCGACGGTGAGCTCAGAATAACAAAGAACAGACATATATATTTTAGTGTAGATGCAATTCGACTGGTGACAAACAAATATATTGGGTGGTGTTTCCCGGTTCCGGTTGACCTGACTTTTGCAGCCTGATAATCCTTTAACGGATTTGAATAATAAAAATGTGTGTATTATGTGTAGACCAGGTTAAGGAGATGGTTCTTTAATCTAGTTTTAAACTGCCAGAGTGTGTCTGCCTCCCGAACAGTGCGAGGTAAATTATTCCAAAGTTTAGTCGCTAGATAAGAGAAGAATCTGCCACCTGCAGTTGATTTTGTTCAAATATATTCAAATTGTCAAATGAGTCCTGAGAGCGCAGCGGACGTGGAGGACTATAATAGGATAAAAGCTCACTCAGGTACCGAGGTGCTAAACCATTTAGGGCTTTATAAGTAATTAACAAGATTTTAAAATCTATTCGATATTTAATAGGGAGCCAGTGCAGTGTTGACAGAACCGGGCTAATATGATCATACTTTTTGGTTCTAGTAAGAACTCTAGCTGCTGTGTTTTGGACCAGCTGGAGTTTGTTTATTAGGCGTGCGGAAAACTACCACCCAGTAAAAGCGTTACAATAGTCTAATCTTGAGTTCATGAGGTAAAATTTCTGAATTTGACCTCGAGAGCGTTAGGTTGAGTTTTAGATATATTTTTAAGATGATAAAAATGCATTTTTACAAATGCTGGAAATGAGAAGCTCTCAATTGACAGAGCAGCCATCAAGTGTTAGGCAGTGATTTAGATTATTAGAGGCAGAGGCTTTATTGCCGATAATTAACACCTCTGTTTTTTTTTAGGAGGGGCAGGTGCGCACATAGAACGAGACCGGGAGGGAGGTTTGTCCTGAGAGGGAAAGTTCCAGTGGAATAGCATGTCACTGGCATCAAGGGGGGGGAGTATGCGCTTTGGCATCAAAGAGATTTTTTCACAGCTACCAATTTTTTGATACTTAGTTCTTTTTTGAGGATTATTTTAATTGAGGAATTTTTACTAAAATTTTAATTTCTTTTTATTTCTTTAATAATAATATATAACATACACCTATGTTGAGCCCCAGTCCATTCGTGAAGCTCCTCGAAATCGAGCAAAGGGGCAGGAACCTGGTCACTGGTGCCTCAGAATCCTTGCAAGGTTGGCATCTTCTCCCTGAAGGTCTACCAGTACATATTACATTTCCTTATGTTTTACCCATGATTTTTAAAAGGGCTTATTAGGAAGTTAGGGTCAGCGCGCAGAGTCAGCTATGATACAGCACCCCTGGAGAAGAAAGGGTTAAGTACCTTCCTCAAGGGCCCAACAGTGGCAGATTGGCAGTGGTGGGGTTTGAACCCCGGGCTTCCTTGTTGTGCAAACAATAACTCAGTGAGTTATTATGGGCCACTGTGACAGATAACAGTTGTTTGCCCACACTTTCTACCCTGCTTTCTTTTTGCTTTGCACCTTACACTTACACTTCTCCATTTTCCTTGCAGGAATCCATGTCCAAGTTGCATTTTTGAAAGAAATGTAAGTCTAATGTAGACTTGAGCTAAACTTTGGGGGTTTTTTATAGACCTTTAACAAATGCAAAACTGAGGAAAGATTTACACCGTTTTGGACAGCAACTCTTAAAATAATGCTTACTACCCTCTATTTACTCTTTCTCTATTAAGGAGGGATCAGTGAGCTTTTCACACAGATGTTTGGTGTTGCATCACTGACTGATAGATGCTTTGGTACTCTATGGAGACTTTAGTGTAGGATTATATGATTTTTTTTAGGATTTCATAATTTGTCTCAGACAAACAAATTATTGGTTAAAATTGCACAGTGTAAGGCCAGCTTAAGTGTGTATGCGTAATGACAAGGACTAAGAAAAATCCATAATACAGGTGAAAGCTTTATTGAAGGTACAAGGAAAGTTCAAAAGCGTAGTCATCAAACTTGTACACAGTAGTCCACATGCAAACAAATCCAAATCACGAGACAAAAAAGCAGTGTCAGCAAACAGGCAATAATCAGAAACCAAAAAAACGCTCGGTATGTCGCATAGCAAACAATACTTTACAACGTGTTAGCAAATGGCTACATCTTAAAGAGTGCGCTTAACAGGAAGTGAACCTGGAAGAGCTAGTATTCAGGAGGCCGTGCCCTCTGGCAGTGGGAATATATCTGGCAGTATATCTCGTGCCTGAAGTAGACCCCCCCCTTCTCTGTGAGTCCAGAATCCTGCGCACCTGATATGCTGCCTCCACTTCGATGGGAGCAGGGGGTGCGGGTGGCGTGGCCTCAGTACAAGGGTTCTTATGGTGTGGCTTAAGTAGAGAAAAATGAAAGGGAGGTGAGATGCGATACGAAGGGGGAGTTCGAGCCGATAAGTGACTGGGTTGATCTGCTTTAAAATCTTGAATGGACCCACATACTTGGGACCCAGTTTCTTACTTGGTAGATGAAGATCAAATCAACTTTAGCTACGTTTTCAGAGAAAGTCCCCAAGTCATCCCGACAGACCAGCTCCACCTGGAGACGCTCATTAAGTCCATCTTTAAACATCGTCTCAGGAGATATGTTGTTTCAGCTAACATGCAGAACTGTAACGTGTAATCCGCTGACGATCCCCCCCCCCCCCCCGATGTAGCCTCAGGAGTTGTGTGAAAATGTAAATTTATTGTTTGAGCAAAAGTCTGCATAAATCAAGCAGATGTTTAGGATGTTTGCAGTGTTTCGCTAATGCCCTGATCAGTGAGTTGTAGACATGTGTGGAAAAAATAGGATATTAAAAGTTTATATTTAAAATTTATTTGATATATATATATATATATATATTTATATATATATATATATATATATATATATATATCTAGATATATATATATCTTATATGCAAAAATATATCTATATATTTATATCTAGATAGATCGATAGGTAGATAAAGATTTTTGCATAAAAGCCAGAAGCCCTTTAATATATAAATTTTATTGGGTAATGTTTGTTTCGATCATTAATGTTTTAGTTAGATGTTAAAGGTACATGTACAGGCCAGCGACAATAGATGTCCATTAGATGGCAGTGGACAAATGAAAGAGCAGACCTGAAAAAATATTTCATCCTCCAAACAACAAATATCACTGATTACCTTCATCGTTCAGATCATTAGGCACAATTTAACGGTCTTATAAATGTTTAAAAAAGCTTCATTTAGTGACATAACATACATGAAAGATTCAAAATAATGTCAACGAATATTAATGTCATTTCTTTTTTTTTTTTTAAATGAATTTAATTTTCTTTTTCAAAACAACAAAAGATTACATGTAAGGATATTTACATTTTAGAAAAAAATAAAAAATAAAATAAAAAAAGAATAAATAATAATTTATAAGGTATAAAGGAGGTATACAAAAATAATCATAGGAGAGAGGAGGAGTTGTCTTGATTCCGCCCACCAACCACCAGAGGGCGCCATCGCCCAATTATGAGACTGCTTGGTGCCTTTTTGCTAGCACTTCCATTCTGGTTAGCTTTATAAGCTAGCCAGTTAGTACAGACATTGCGAAGTATTATTGGTACTTGCTACATACTTTTACTTTTTTTACTTTTCATACGTTTACTCTGTCTGTTGGTGTCCATGGTTTTGATCTTTTGCTCGGCTCTCGGTTTACGATTTCAGTGTATACGTCTTAGTTTTTTTGCTTGGTTTTTTTTTCGCCTGTTAGTTTATTTTCCTGTCTCCCCTTTATTTAATAAAGCGACTTCCTGCATTATGGATCCTACTACGTCTGCTTCCTTACCGACAGTCTCAAAATAAATCCTTAAATCAGCTTTATAATTCTTTTCTAATTTACATTTGTGTATATAAACCTTTCCTAATCGTATTAATAGATTTAACATAAATATATAACTCTTATGCATACTTTTTTTAATCAAAAATTAACGTAATTTCCCCTCTTTACAGGTGACTGTGTGTGACACTCCTGAGTACAAACACGCACTATAGTCCCGCCCCCAACACTGATTGACAGGTTTTAGTTTGAGGATTAGGAAATGCAATCACAATAAGGGGTTTGCAAGGTTGTTTTCAGTCAAGGTGCGTTCAGAAAATGAAAAAGCAACCATTTGCAACTGTGTTTAAATTATGTCACAATGTATGGGTCCACATATGGACGCATACATGGAATTGGTGGAAGTGGTGGCTTAGTGGTTAAGGTGTTGGACTGATACTAGAAAGCCCCCTTTAAAAGGGCCCCTAAGCGCTCAGTTGTATAAAAAGATATAAAAGCCACTCTGGATAAGGACGTCTGCCAAATGCCGTAAATATAGAAAACTCAACTGCGAATCCACTTAACAACTCCTTTTACATTTACAGCATTTGGCAGATGTTCTTATCCAGAGCGACTTACATTTATCTCTTTTATACACTGACCAATGGGGGGTTGAGGGCCTTGGTCAGGTGGCTACAGTGGTGCCTTGGTGGTACTGGAAATCGAATCCCGGTCTTTCTGCTATTCAATTCAATTCAATTTCATTTGTATAGCGCTTTTTACAATGGTGATTGTCACAAAGCAGCTTTACACAATCAAAGAAATTAAAACATAAAATCCGTTTGTCGCTGATGAGCAAGCCAGGGGCGACGGTGGCAAGGAAAAACTCTCTGAGATGGAAATAGAAAGAAACCTTGAGAGGAACCAGCCTCAACAGAGAACCCATCCTGATTTGGGTGAAAAACAGGTAGCAGGAATTATGTGGTTACATTGTGTGTGTGTAAACAACTATAATCATTAGTCCTTAAAGAACAGCTAGAACGTCTTTTATGGCGGAGTGGGACGTCCTTGGTCACCCTGGTGATGTATCATCCGCTGGAGCAGGTCACAGGGAAGGGTCCAACAGGTCCAGGGTGGAGATGGGGTCTGGATCACCGGCAGCTCCATATGTAGCTCAACAGTGAGGGAGAGAGAGAGAGAGAGAGAGAGAGAGAGAAAGAGAGGGAAAGGAAGACAAAAAAATAAAAACAGTTAAGTGACAATGTAATGACATGGTTTGGAGTGATTAAGTAAATAATGTAGAGTAAAGCTGGGACTCCGGCAAGATTAACTAGGTCAGCATGTAAAGCGTTACAGTAATCCAGCAGGTCCTTCAGGATAGAAGTTTCCACCTCAACACTTAAACACCTTCATATGATTGTTTACACACTGTAACGGACCAGAGCATCATTTTGCTATTAGAAATTGTGTTTGCATTGCACTAATGTATATTACACATATTTCACACATCCTGTGCAGCTTTTTCTCACACTAATAGAAGGGGAAGTGACCACAGCATCTTTTTTTAAACATGATACACAGCCAGAGCAGGACAGAGACAGTGAGACTGTTTAACAGAACAGGAGCTTTAATATCTTTCTGAAGTGGAGTGTGTGTGGAGATGTGTGAGTGTGTATTCAGGATGAAAATCCTCCTCATCTTCACCCTCTGTCTGATTTCAGGTGAGGAAATGTTATATTAAAATAATCCTGACTATCAGTAGCAGAGTGTCATGAAGGAAAGATTTACTCAGATGGATATTGGGGGTTTTTTTTATAGATGGAGGAGCCTTTAATGAAGTCACAGGATATTCAGGAGGAAGAGTCCTTATCAAGTGTGTGTATGAAACAATTTACACACAAAACTCTAAATCTTTCTGTAAGCGTTCATCGATAATATGCTCTGACCAAATAAAAACGGAAGTTAAAGATCAGTGGGAGAATTCAGAAAGATTCTCACTGTTTGATGACACCAAATCAGCAGAGTTCTGGGTGATGATCAGAGAACTCACTGTAGGGGACACTGGAATGTACAGGTGTGCTGTTGATATACCTTTGGATACAGATGTTTACACAACGGTGATGCTGAATGTGAAATATGGTGAGCGAGAAAATATTTATTCAGATGTTTTATTTTAAAAACTTGTCTGCAAATCTGAAGTGTTCTGCTTTCAGTGTTTATTCCTTTTGCATGTCTGAAAAACCAAACGTACCTCATCTTAAAACGTTCTATTAAAATTAGCAGATAAAACAGTTTCTGGTCATATTATAATTGCACAACAGTGACTGCGTATAAATTTTATAGGGTAAAGTTGAGGCTAAATGTAAAAAAAAAACAGGAACTTTACACAATCTTTTAATTAAAACCAGCAAATATGGTTTAGGGTTTGTTTTTTCCATCTGGCGTCGATTTCTATTTGTTCAGGAATAAAAGACGTCATTTCAGCGAAAGAATTTAACTGTGTTGAACATTTCCGCAGAGACTTCCAGTTTTACTGATAGAGTTGAATTTAAACTTGCTTTAACAGGTTCCTCAGTTTCCAGAGAAGTCAGTATGTATTCAGGGGGAGGAGTTAATATCAAGTGCAGATATGAGAATGAATATAAAGACAAACCAAAATCTTTCTGTAAGATCGGATCACATCAGTGGTGTTTTACACAAACACACCCAATCAGTAAACGGTCACATGATGGCAGATTCTCGATTTATAACAACAGAAGTGCAGGATTCTTCAGTGTGTTTATCCGAGAGACGGTTAGAGAGGACACTGGGACATACGCGTGTGGAATTGTTGTGTCTGATAAAATAAAGCTCTACACTGTACTGGAGCTCAATGTAATACAAGGTAAGGAGTTATAATTACATCTCTAAGCACATTTGATTGGATCATAGTGGTGGCCGGGCAATAGGGGGCACTGGGGCACCACCACCCATCAAGAGGAGAAACCTCCTTACCATGTTAACAATAAATGAACTATATATCATAAATTAATAACAAAATAAATTCCTTTCTGATTTTGTATGTTTGTCCAATAATAAATGATAATGATCAGTGAGAGACAGAATAACAACAAAACAATCCAGGGAGAAAAAATCCATTTCAAAAAAGTTAAGAACTGATTTGCATTTTAATGAGTGAAACAAATATTTGACCTCTTCGTAAAACAAGACTTAGTACTTAGTACAGTGGTAAAATCCTTGTTGATTAGGAGCACTGCCTTTAAGTGTCTCTAAGAGAGTCCTTTTAAGACAACGCTCTTAATCTCAACTTGTTAAATGTTTTTGTTGTTATGTAGAATAAACCGATCATTAAAATTATAGACTGATCATCAGGGGATCAAATCATTTTTTACCTCACTGTAAATTCCTTTTGAGGTACCAGAACCCTTTCACTTTTGTTGTTAGCAAATCAAAGTCTTTTAATATTTTTGGCCTCATGTGATTGGACCATTTTCAATGTGTCTTATACACTCAGCTGCATGTGATGTAATATTGCAGCCCTGAACTCTGAATAATTGTATTGATTAATTAAATACTATTAATAAGCCAAAGTTGAACTCAAATTTACTGATTCATGCTACATTTATTGCATTCTTTAACATTTGACTTTATCATCTTTAATATTTAAGCTAGCAGTTATGATACATCGTCACCATCGGCCCAAATTTTACAGCATCAACTGGCACTGATCTATTTTCTGTGTGTTAAACTGTGTTACTGATCTGATTGGTTGTCCTTTGCAGATCGGTTCTACGAGAAGTCCATCAGTGAGACGGTCCATGTAGGAGGAGATTTAACTCTTAGCTTTAATTACCCAGGATCCTTCAGGAGCTACCCAAAGTTTCTCTGCAGGATGAGGACACTAGATTCTACTTGTTATTATGAAGATTCTGTTAAAGAAAGTAAAAAATCTGTAAATATTGGGAAATTCTTTCTGTATGATGACCGAGCAAAACAAATGTTTAATGTGAGTGTTAGAAATATAACTGAGCAGGACGCTGGTGAATTCTGGTGTGGAGCTGAAGTAAACTGGAAATCTGATGATGGATACAAAGTTTATTTCACACACATCAGCCTGACAGTTACTGGTGAGTTTGTACAGACACAGAAACACACTGCATTTACGTATTTAACATTTAAATTTTAGCAAACATCCTAATGTAAACCGTTCACTGCTTCAGATGCGCATAACAGACGTTCAACAATACAACCTTCATCATCATCGTCATCTACTTCTTCTTTATCTCTACATTCCACAAATGAACTCTGCGTTACTCCAGCCTAGCTACACATCACCTCCATGATTTAACTCCATGACTGTGATAAATCTGATGCCTTATTAATGATCAGCATGTGGGTTAAAGTGACTCTCTGTTGTTTTTCTTATGAAGGATTTCCAGTTTCCACTGTGATCACTGTGTCTGTTATTCTGCTACTGTTTCTCATTGGAATCTTAATTCTCATTGTGGTTCTTCAAAAGAGATGCAGGATGCGAGGTACACACACACACACACACACACACACACACACAAACACACACATATACACACACACACCACCTGCTTTTAATGCAGCATAGTCACAGTTAACACCTACACCTGGATTTAACTGTGTCATGACTGCTTCTCCTCTTCATTAGTGTTTTAATTAATCAGATGATGTGTTTTTATTTCTAAGACTAAAAGTAACTCGTTCTTTTTGCCACCCTCGTCTTTATGCAGCCCCAAAAACAGCGATGAAAGCTACCAAAGAGGTAATTACAACACCACTCAATGCCGTTATTTACTCTATTAATTCATTTGGCAAAACATTTCAGGGTTTTAAACATATTTACACTTATTACAAATATTTTTATACATTTCAGATAAATGAAGATTATGAAAATGACCTAAATGTTTTTTCTCTTCAATCGGCACAAAACATCAATCTACCCAAGTCTGTCCATCAGAAAATGAACAGCGAAACCAACCATTCAGATTCAGTCTATCAAAGTCTGAACCCCCAAACCAACCAATCAGATTTAGTCTATCAAAGTCTGAACCCCCAAACCAACCAATCAGATTCAGTCTATCAAAGTCTGAAACCCAAAACCAACCAATTAGATTCAATCTAAGTTTTAACCCACTCCAGAGTGGCGTGTGATTCCTGCTTTTACCCTAAACTGGGCGGTTTACCCACAGGCAAAATCTTTGTGGGTGTCTAAAGCTGAAAGTGCTTCTGAATTTGTTCTGGATGCATTTTCTGTGAAGCGGCTGTTAAGATAAAATATTTTCAAGACAGATTTCAGCTTTGTGTATAGATTAAACATTATAACACAGAGTTAAAGATTTCAGCTCAATATTCATACTCAGCAATCAACATTTATTATTGTTTAATATTGTAGCATTTTTTTGTCCTTTATTTTCATTTCATTTAATCATAGTACAGAATATTTTTTTTATTATTGCTGTAATTATGCATTCGCCTTCTCATTTGTTAAAAACCTCATATTGGTCTTGAACAAATAATTATTTTGCCAATTTACTTGCTAAATTTTGGACAAACTGCAGTCATTGAGTAACAGTAGTCTAGTTTAGATGTTAAAACACATGAATTACACGTTCAAACTCCTTATGCGGCAGATAGAATAGTCTCAGCTAAAAGAACTAATTGTTTTTTTTTATTATTTTAAAGCACTGACTGAAATATTCTCTGGTCGCGAGTGTTTGTTTTTGTGTTGTAAACGGTCAGGTGTGTTGCGTGGCTTTTCCTGCGATGCTGCCAGGGCTAGACTCTAGCTGCGTGCGGTTGGTTGCTCATCAACACTGTTTGCTAGCTATACAAATCTTTTTTCTTTAATTCAGAGTGAGAAAGAGTGAGTCCATTCTCAAAGCTCCTCAAAACCTGGTCACTGGCCCCTTAGGATCCTTGCAAGGTTGGCATCTTCTCCTTGATATTCTAAGATCTTACATTTTCTTATGTTTTACCAAGATCCAAGATTTTTTAAAAAGGCTTATCAGAAAGTTGTCAGGGGTCAGAGCGCAGAGTCTCAGCTATGATATGAAGAAGCAAAAGGGTTAAGGGTAAGGGCCTGCACCTCAAGGGCCAACAGGGTTTGGGTGGTTTGAACCCTGGTTGCTTTGGCCAAAACAACAACTGGCAGCGGTGAGTTTGAACCTGGTCTTATTGTGGTCCAAACAACAACTCACTGAGTGTTATAGGCTACTTTGAGATAACAGTTGTTTGCCCACTCTTTCTACCCTGCTTTGCCCTGCCACCTTACACTCTTCACTTCTTGCAGGATTCTCCTTGCAGGAATCCATCCATGCAAATTTGCATTTTTTGAATAAATTCGGAAGGTAGACACTTGAGCTAAAACGATAGGGTTTTTCATGGGCTCTTTAACAAATTCAAAACTGAGGAAAAGATTAATGCACCTGCTTACTATATGTTGTTTGGTGTTTGCAGTTCAGGTCTAGGGGGGGTGGGTGGCAATGTGGCAATCCAGGATATTGTCAGAAGCACTGGCTACATCACTGACTGATAGATGCTTTGGTACTCTGTGGAGATCAGACTGTGGATCATAACAGGCTGGTCCATTAGCAGAGCTTGTCCCCGAATATCATAAACGACTCATGAAGCACTAAAGTAGCACTCCATCAGATAAACCTCCTTAAAACTTTCCCCTGTTCTGATTTTCTTTCCTCTTTTCTGCAGTCTGAATCTAGAAACATGTCAAAGGCCTGGTGTGACAGCAGGGACGTGATCATATGCTGATTTAGTGTCGTGTTGTAGTGTTGTTGTGTTGTGTTGTGTTGTGTCGTGTCGTGTTGTGTTTTACAGTGCTGTGACAGGATTTATGTAATCCTGGCTAAGTAAATAAAAAAACTTACAATAAATCATGCTTGTTGTAACACATGTTTTGTGCAGCTGCAAATACAGTTCTACTCCCTAGGGTTCACAGACAGACAGCAGCGAAGTTGGTGTGCCGGAAACTTAGAGCTTAGAACATCAGGGTGTTTTAACAAAGCAGCATCAAAACTACTACAGTTCGAACAAAATTCTGCTTTCTCATCATTAGCATTTTTATTCCTTCATGATTAATTCAGTGAATACCGGAGCACTGAGAGGAAATAAACATGCAGAATGCTGATCACTCAAGCAACTTCATATAATTGTTTACACACTGGAACTGACCAAAGGATCAATTTTCTGTCAGACGTTGAAAAGCATTTGCATTGCACTTATGAAGTTCGGGTTAATTCATACATACACTTCCTGTACAGCTCGTTTTCACACAGATAAAAGTGGAGGTGGTCAAAGCATCATTTCCAGTAAAAAAAAAGGATGAAGAGACGACACACAGACAGATCAGAACAGAGACAGTAAGAGTGTTTAACAGAACAGGAGCTTCAATATCTTTCTGAAGTGGAGTGTGTGTGGAGATGTGTGAGTGTGTATTCAGGATGAAGTTCCTCCTCATCTTCACCCTCTGTCTGATTTCAGGTGAGGAAATGTTATATTAAAATAATCCTGACTATCAGTAGCAGAGTGTCATGAAGGAAAGATTTACTCAGATGGATATTTGGGGGGGGGGGGGTGTTTTGTTAGATGGAGGAGCCTTTAATGAAGTCACAGGATATTCAGGAGGAGGAGTCCTTATCAAGTGTGTGTATGAAACAATTTACACACAAAACTATAAATATTTCTGTAAGAGTTCATCGATAATATGCTCTGACCAAATAAAAACGGAAGTTAAAGATCAGTGGGTGAATTCAGGAAGATTCTCACTGTTTGATGACACCAAATCAGCAGAGTTCTGGGTGATGATCAGAGAACTCACTGTAAATGATGATGGAATCTACTGTGGGGTTGATATAAAATGGAAAACAGACATTTACACAACCACGGTGCTAAGCGTGAAAAATGGTTAGTAGAAAAGTCTTTCATTTAAAAAACTCAAATCTAAAAGCTAAAAATCAAGTATCTTTATTTAAAGACTGTATTTCTTTGCATGGCTGAGAAACCAAAAGATTTTAAAATATTATTTAAATCAGCACATGAAACAGTTGGTGTGAATATCAAAACTGCAAAATGATGACTGGGTATAATTTAGTGACTGATCAATACACCGATTTATTGATTTTATCGGTCGATATGAGCCTATTGCCAATACATCATTAGCGACGATAAAAACTTGTTTTTAAAGAAAATATAACACGGATAAAAGAGAAAGAAACAGCTGAGAAACATGCTTCAGTAACTCGCATGCCTGTTGCTGTGTCCATAAATGTCCTGATTTGTGTGTAAAAATTCTCCATGTTTCTGGTGATAGCAGAGTCTCTGTTTGGTCTGCTGACCACGCGACAAGGTTACCAGAAGTTTTATTTGCCGTTTGACCTCTGCTATAAGCTTAGATTCTGAACCAACCATTTGGATTTTTTTTTTTTTAGCTTTCTTGCTCCAACTTCAACTTATTTGTTGACTAGAGAGTCAGGTTTAAACCCTAGTTACTGGACAATCCGGAGAGGTAGATTTTGTCTGGGAATTTTTGTTGTTTAAATCCAATTTGTACAATGTTTAATCCAAGTTGGTTATAAAAAAATATTAATGTGTCTTAAAATGTAAGATTACATTTTTACCAGAATCATGTCCTATCCATCACAGCATGGCTAGTACAAGATGGCTTATACCTCCACAGCCGTGTGTTTTAATTTAGCTTTTACATTATTATGCGGTTGTGATTAAACCTGGTATCCACATCAACCATGAAACATTTGTTTTTCTAATTTATCTGTTTGTTAAGCGTGAAATCTAAAATTATCTCTCAATTGCGGGTTACGGATAAAATTGAATAAAAAAATAAAACCAGGCTTTTTAAAAAGGTTTACTCCGCAAACACATCCATACGCGCATAAGACACAGCACAACCAATCAGAGAATCAAGTTTATTTTCATTAAAAAAAACACAAATCGACTGTCATTTCTCATTTTTATAACATAAAAAATCATCACATTTGAATTGATTTGGATTATTCTTGATGTTTATTAAATAAAAGAGAGAAGAGAAAAGAAACACACTGCATTTCCATTATTTGACTTAAAATTTCAGGGAATGTAACTAATCATAACTTTTCATTGCTTTAGAACCAGTAAAAACTTTGACAACAATACAATCTTTATCACCATCTTCATTATCAATGTCATCACAATCATCATTATCATCTTCTTCATCTCCCACAAATGGACTCCAGGATCCTCCAGCTTCTCCTCCAACAGGTGATTCTCTTAGCTACACATCACCTCCATGATTTAACTCCATGACTGTGATAAATCTGATCCCTTATTAATGATCAGCATGCGGGTTAAAGTGACTCTCTGTTGTTTTTCTTATGAAGGATTTCCAGTTTCCACTGTGATCACTGTGTCTGTTATTCCGCTACTGTTTCTCATTGGAATCTTAAGTCTCATTTTGGATACACAACTTTTTCTTAGCTCAGTATGTATGAGGCTTAAGGTTACATTTTCTTTTTCTCTCACCATCCTCATCCTCCTGCAGCACCGAAAACAACGTTGCAAGCTCTCAAAGAGGTGAGAACAAAAGTGACAGTAACACAACAACAACACTACTCAATGCCACAATGTATCCCATTAATTCGTTTAACAAACATTTCAGGGTTTTAAAGATTTACACTTATTCCAAATATTTTTATTTATTCCAGATAAACAAAGATTATGAAAATGTTTTTCCTCTCCAATCAAACAAAAATACTAATCTACCCAAGCCTGTCCATCAGAAAATGAACCCCAAAACCAACCAATTAGATTCAGTCTATCAACATCTGAACCCCGAAACCAATCAATCAGATTCAGTCAATCGGAATCGACACCCCAATGCCAACCAATCAGATTTAGTCAATCAAGGTCTGAACTACAATATCAACCAATCAGACTCAGTCTATCAAAATCCGAACCCCAGTACCAACCTATCAAATTCAGTCAATCAGAATCTGAACCCTAATGCCAACCAATCAGATCTAGTCAATCAAGGTCTGAACTACAATATCAACCAATCAGAATCAGTCTATCAAAATCTGAACCTCAGTACCAACTAATCAGATTCAATCTATCAAAGTCTAAACTCAAATACTAACCAATAAGATTCAGTCTTTAAAAGTGTGAACCCCAATACCAACCAATCAGATTCAGTCTATTAAAGTATGAACCACAAAATGAACCTATCAGATTTAGTCTATTGTTGGAAGACGCCATCCAACTGGACTTCACCCAGTGACGAATTCCCCAATTAGGAAACAATCAGTACTGAAAGAACAGGCTGGACTTAAAAGAAGAACTAGAAGAATAAAACACAGATAGAAAAAGAAAATTTTCTAGGGGAAAATTAAATATTCAAAAAGATAATGATGTTGTGTTAATCTAAAATGTGTATAAGACACCCTATAGATGAGCCAAATGTCAACACCTTAACAGTCGCTCGGTGAACTGTCGATAACCCACATGTTGCTGAAAAAACAAGAAACGGCAAGCGGCAGAACCTCTGTAACAGATAAGGCTCAGCTATACAGAAGATATTTAATGAAAAGCCTTCGATGTTCAAGAAATGTTTGTTAATGTTTGTTTCTTACATTTATTGCTTACATTTATAACTCAATGTATTTTCTTCTACACAAAATGTGACCGTATTCTTATACCATGTGAATGATGTAATGCCAAAACGAATTGTCGACACATGAATTGTTGACACATTTATGGTCGAAAATGTTAGTATATATAGTGATAAGAAAGACCATTAAAGTGTGCATCTTTTTTAATCAAAGTCATCCAATATCGTTGTTTTCTAATAAACATTAGCAATCAAGATCAGTTTAAAGACTAGTCCAGAGTTTCTGCCTGAGAATCGGGTATTTCAGTAAGTAAATGTTTTGTGAAGGGGTTACAGGGACTAAGAAGTTAGGCCACTTGCTAGAGTTGTGGGTGTGAATCATGCTTTTACCCCAAGCTAGGGCATTTTCCTGCAGGGACTTGCAACAGTTCAAAGAAGTGTGTATTGTGGTGCTGAATTGAACCCTACTTAATCCTACTTTTCTTATTTAAAAAAAGATTTTTTATTTTTTTTACATTAAGTTAGTTTGGAAATTTTAACCATTTTGCATTTTTCCCAAAAAAAAGTACTAGTATTGATGATAATTACTTCAAAGGAAAAAAAAAATCGAACATCATTTGCACCAATCACATTCCGCATTCTCATCCGGGCATTACGTATGTAATCTAGTTACTGTGCAAGCTAGCTAAAGCTGAGACAGTGTAGTATAATTTAACCAAAATATAAATAACAATACGTTCAAACTACTCCAGTCGTTAAAGCTTTATATATCTTTTACATTTACAAAAATATATTTTTTTTAAGAAAAAAGTTTTTTCAAGAAGTCTAAATAAAACGAACCCGGTGATTCACTTCCGCAGTTCTAGGATACACTAATCAGCGCGTTGGTAAACATTGAGTGACGTTTCTAACAGCCAATTACAGATGAGTATTGTTTTCCGGTAGCCGATCCCAAAGAGGCATACGGCGAAAACAGGACTTTCTGTTTAGACAGCGAACAATAAAAGTGTACCGGGTTTGCGTTTATCGAAATCGGTAAGAACTGTACAGTTTATATTATTTTAAGTATATTTATATAACTACTTTTGATTTTCTTTACATTTACGGATGCACCACCTAATACAGCTGCTTTATCATTATATAGCAATCCGACTAGTTTGTTATTGGAATAAACAAGTAGACGTTATAATAAAGTTTATTATGTGTGAAGAATAAAACAATTCGGTAAAAGTAACAATGGCGTTACTGTCACTGGTCCAAAGTGGATTCTTGTTTTAATAACTGTACGTCCATTATTATTAATTTATTATCAATTATTACTTTCATAAATAAATGAAGGTTCATGGTTATGCACTATTATTTTTAGTTATTTTAGCTTTTTTTATTATTATTATTTTGTCTATCCAGTTGAAATATCATCAGTAGAGCTTTTTAAATACGTGTAAAATTAATAATAAAATGAACTAATAATGGTTGCAGGTTGAAGATGAAGAAGAAGGTGTTAGTGGTGTTTGATTTCGATCACACGCTGGTGGACAAGAACAGTGACATGTGGGTAATCCGGTGCACACCTGAGCAAAGTTTACCTGCATGGCTTGAAAATTCCTACCAGAGAGGACGCTGGACCGAGTACATGGGACGAGTGTTTACTTACATTGGAGAGCAGTCGGTCGGGCCGGACGCCGTGCGTGAGCTCATGCAGACGATCCCGTTCACGGATGGAATGATCGAGTTGCTAAAGTTCATCTATCAAAACAAGAGCCAGATTGATTGCATTATTGTCTCTGATTCCAACACGCTGTTCATAGACTGGATTTTAGAAGCCGGCGGCGTGACGTGTGCCGTCGATTGCGTCTTCTCAAACCCAGCCAGCGTGGACCAACGAGGGTACATCAAAGTCCAGGGCCTTCACTCGCACTCATGTGAACACTGTCCGGTTAACATGTGCAAGCAGAAAGTGTTGCGAGATTTTAAAGCCAGGCAGGTGGACACCGGGGTCCATTACCATACCGTGTGTTATGTAGGAGATGGAACAAATGATTTCTGTCCAATGAAGGCTTTAAATGAGGAAGATATTGCGATGCCACGGACAGGGTACAGCCTTGAGAAACTGCTGGCCAAAAGCAGAGGAAAAAGTACTGCCCTTAAGGCGCAGGTGATCCCCTGGAGCAGTGGAACTGAAATACTAAATCAGCTGAAAATCATTCAACAACAAGCTGAACTATTCTAAAACATTAGTAAAGGATTGGTTTCAAAATATAGCAAACAATGATCAAGTCTAAGAATCGTTCAAATCTCCTCGTACAGTCTGAAAAATAAGGTCTGAAGTGTTTACATACGTATTTATGGAGGTTTTTATGTGAATTACAGAGGCAACAGTGGATAGTGGACAACTCCACTGTTTAAAGCAGAGATGCTCAAACTAGGGTCTGCAGGACAAAGTTGGCCTGTAGTAACCTTTGATTTGGCCCATCATATGATCCGAGAAAGAGAGGGAGAGGTGGGGGGAGAGGGGGGCCCTCGACACAGATTCTAATTTAACATTAAATTTTTTGTTTGTTTTTGTTGAGCTATGAAAAGGTATAGAATAAATAATGTGTGATATTTCTCTATGCACATGTGCAATTCAAGGTGCAACGCCGCACGCTTTGCGATGCATCGGTCAACGTCAACAAATTAACGCACACCATAATCAAGACAAGCTATTTTTTTAAACAGTTTAGCAAGATGTTTTTATTTATTAAAGTTAATTCAAAGGCAGTATGTCTGGTCTGTTGCTGTTTAATAATAGTACAATATCCATCGTTATAATGAAACAAAACAGTCTACAGCTCAAAGTACAGCGTCGAGGCTCGTATATGACGGAACATTTACTGTTGGCCTTCAGTTAAGTCTGATTTTTGGCCCGTCATAGGTAAAAGTTTGGACGTCCATGATTTAAAAGACACCGTGGCAATAAAACACGAATCTTCTGGTGCTTAAAATTAAATGTCTGCTGCTTATTTATTTTCTGAAGTCTCCAGTATCAGTAAGAGTTAAAGCCGTAACTTTTGACCTCTTCAGGACTGCAAATCACAAATAAAGTCATTTGTGGTGTAATTTACATGTCACATTTTTAATGATACTACAGTGGGTACTTTGACTTACGAGTCCCAACTAACGAGTTTTTTTGAGACGTTTTTTTGCTCTGAGTTGCGAATTCGGGTTACGACAGCTTCAAACACCCAACCACTAGTTGGCGTAGAGAACGCCACAGTGAACGCTGTAATGCGTGTTAGCAAGTGCTTTAGCAAATAGAGTCGTGTGATCTCCAAGGTAAATGCTGTACATTATACTTAATAAAACCAGTTTATTCCAGTACATCCTATTGTATTGTGTTTTATACAGTATTCATTATTTATAAGTTTATTTTTCTTATTTACCAACATTTTGCTGTGTTATTTTGGGGACCCGGAACGAATAAATGGAATTTTAATTCATTTCAATGAAAAAAAAACTGATTTGACATTGACGAGAAATTTGAGTTACGAGCTCCGTCACAGAACGAATTAAACTCGTAAGTCAAAGCACCGCTGTACATAATAAGAATCTGATCAATTTCAACACTATGTTCAATGATGTTTTGTTACAATTTTCCTACAGTGAAACTAAAAGACTGTTTCAGTATTACAGATTAGGAGATTGGGCTCTTTAAAAGAAATCTTATGTCTCATGTCCTGTACAGTCCTGATTCTGACTCAAACCCTTAAAACTGAACACCTTTGGGATGAACAGGAACCCCGACTGAACCCCAGACCTCCTCACCTCAACATTACTGTCTGATCTCATTAATACTATTGGAACGTAATGAACACAAATCCACACAGTCACATGACCCAATCTAGTGGAAAGACTTTCCAGAAGTGTGGCAGTTTTTATAAAGAGAATTAGACTAACATCTAGAATAGGATGCTTAAAAATCATATATGGATGTGATGGTTAGGTGTCCCAATACGTTTGTCTGTATAATGTATAGTTCAGAGCAATTTAGTCATAACTAAAGCATTTAATCCAGATCAACTTCTAAAATTAGTTTTATTTTATATAACTGATCAGTTTAGGGTTTTGGATGAAGGACTTATTTAATCGATAAAACCTTTGAATCACCAGCCTTAATGTTTCACATGCTGATTTAACAAGTCACTTATCGGGTAATCAGATTAAGTCACATTGTAAACTCTGTTTACTCTAGGCGGCTAAAATAATATTCTTTGGGATTAAAATAACGACCAGAAAATTTTGGTGCAGCAAAAGTGGATAAATTTGTGCAGCTCTATAATTTCTGGTTAGTAGTTTATTTAATAATGTGCAATATGTGACCGCTGAAGTTGATCACACAAAATCCTGTTCCTTTAGTGCTCAAACTGACCCTAATGCCAGAACACACTGAGGGTATCTGGGTATTGCCTATGGGTATCATGGGTATGTGATTCTGGCCAAATAACTACCCATATTATTAATTACATGTTTTTATTTCTGTTCTATTTATTTTATTTGTATTAAAGTTAGGACAGTTGTAAAGAGTAAAACATGGAAAATATGATATATATATATATATATATATTTAACCCATGTCGTCATCTTCCTCCCCATCAAACTCTCCTTGATCCTCAGACGTTGCTTCCTGGTACTGCTGGTACTCTGATACTAGATCATTCATGTTGCTTTCAGCCTCAGTGAACTCCATTTCATCCATACCCTCAGCCGTGTACCAGTGCAGAAAAGCCTTGCGCCTGAACATGATTGTGAACTGCTCAGAGACGCGTTTGAACAGCTCCTGGATAGCAGTGCTGTTTCCAATGAAGGTGGCAGACATTTTCAGGCCACGGGGTGGGATGTCGCACACAGCAGTCTTGACGTTGTTGGGAATCCATTCAACGAAGTAGCTGTTGTTTCTGTTCTGCATGTTGAGCATCTGCTCATCCACCTCCTTCATGGACATGCGGCCACGGAAAATGGCAGCCACTGTGAGGTAACGACCGCGGCGTGGGTCGCAAGCGGCCATCATGTTTTTGGCATCGAACATCTGCTGTGTTAATTCAGGTACAGTAAGAGCACGATACTTTTGACTCCCCCTGCTGGTCAGTGGGGCAAAACCGGGCATGAAGAAATGCAGGCGAGGGAACGGCACCATGTTGACAGACAGTTTGCGCAGGTCAGCGTTGAGCTGCCCGGGAAACCTCAGGCAGGTTGTGACTCCACTCATGGTGCAAGAGACTAAGTGGTTGAGGTCACCGTATGTTGGTGTCGTGAGCTTGAGGGTGCGGAAACAGATGTCGTACAGGGCTTCGTTGTCAATGCAGAATGTCTCGTCGGTGTTCTCCACAAGCTGGTGGACCGACAGTGTGGCATTGTAAGGCTCCACCACCGTATCAGAGACTTTGGGTGAAGGGACGACGCTGTAGGTGTTGATAATGCGATCAGGGTACTCCTCACGGATTTTGCTAATGAGCAGAGTTCCCATACCTGAGCCAGTACCACCGCCCAGTGAGTGAGTGAGCTGGAAGCCCTGCATACAATCACAGTTCTCAACCTCTTTACGCACCACATCCTGGACAGAGTCCACCAGCTCAGCACCTTCTGTGTAGTGGCCCCTGGCCCAGTTATTACCAGCACCAGTCTGACCTGCGGAGATAAATCAGGTTTGACTGCAGGACAGATACGTTAGTAACATATTAACCTGCTTTGATTTGCCGAAACTGATAAAGATATATATTATAATGCGGTGGCAAAAATTACCAAAAACAAAGTTGTCAGGTCTGAAAATTTGCCCGAAAGGTCCAGACCTGACGGAGTCCATGGTACCCGGTTCCAAATCCACCAGAACAGCACGGGGGACGTACTTGTTACCTAAAAAAATTGTTTAAGAAATAGCTTTTTTTTCTATACAACAACATCAACGTTTTAGTGTCACATGAAAAAAAAATGAAATAAATAAACACGTTTAAGTGTTGAAGTTTTGAGTAAAAAGTAAAAAAAAATATCACAAATTAAGAAAATGCAGTCAGAAGAATGTCGGAATAATATATTAAGATAAAAATCCGTGAACAGGCACTGCGGCGGTTATGTAGAAAACTTAATCTTAACCTAGTCAGACTAAACCCAAATCCGCCTGTTAAAACATTCATTCATCTGTTAGCGTGTTAATATGAGGGATGAACCCACACAGCAGCCCATTAGCATTTACATACAGATACGACTTTATTCTTAAATGATTACGACTTTATTCTCGAAATATTTCAAATTTATGTCTCGTAATTTCAAGTTAATTCTAAAAATAGTACCTCATTCTTATAATTTTTCTTATAAGTTTCTTAGAAGTTTATAATTTCTTAATTATTATGACTATTTTCAGAATTTTTAATTTACTCGCAAAATATTATGACAAATCTTGTATTTTAAATTTATTCTCAAAACTTAAGTCACAAAAATATGACTTCACTTTTGTAATTTCAACTTGATTCTCAAAGTATAATGACTTTTTCATAATCTTATTTTTTATTGTAGCACTAAAAACCCTAGAATTAA
This sequence comes from Bagarius yarrelli, assembly GCA_005784505.1. Classification (NCBI taxonomy): domain Eukaryota; kingdom Metazoa; phylum Chordata; class Actinopteri; order Siluriformes; family Sisoridae; genus Bagarius; species Bagarius yarrelli. The sequence continues at coordinate 1,665,562 of VCAZ01000012.1, read as the reverse complement.
AAAAACTAGTTTTTAACTTACTACTAGAAATAGTATTATTTTTATATTTATATACTATTTATATACAGTATATTATATTAATACTATTCAATATAATAGAATATATTAAAAATATTTATTTTACAAGAAAATGTCAGCTTTGTCGTTTACAAACATTAAAAAAGGACTAAAACAAAACATTGCGTAAATAAAACTGCAAACGTTCCAGCAGATTTATACAATTGCTACAGAGCAAATTCATTTTATATAAATGTATAATTTATAACTGTTTATAACACTGACACATGAGAAACACATTTTATTGTCTTATATACAAAGTAGTTCATTTAGAAACATTTTTTATCACATGATCGTTTGGGTCCCACAAGCTGCTATTCAATATTTAACCACACGAGGTCACTAGTGTCAATGTATTAATACTTTTTGAAATTTGGATTTTATTCTCAAAATATTGTAACTTTATTCACGAAATTTTAAATTATTTTTTTTAAATTATCACGACTTTAGTTTCGTAATCTTATTTTTACGTGACACACCTGTAACTTCATGGAAGTATACGTTAATCTTGTCCAGCTGAAGATCGCTGTCACCATGGTAACTGCCTGTGGGGTCGATTCCATGCTCATCACTGATAACTTCCCAGAACTGAGGACACAAACGACAACCAAACAAAATCTATTTTTACTAGTTTTGGCTCATAGGCTTAAACATAAAACTATGATAAAAATGATATAGAACAGTCACTTACACAAGCCTTTTTTTGAATAAATATAGCATTTTTAAACAATTACATAACCGATTCGGATAAAATAATACAAATCGAATTTAATACAGTAAAAACAGACTAAAGGGGGGAAAAAATCTTCGCAGTTTTTTGCTTACTTTGGAACCGATTTGGTTGCCGCATTGTCCGGCTTGGAGATGAACGATCTCTCTCATTCTTCACTCCGTAAAACAAATAAAGCAGCTGATTTTGTAAAATAAATTAAATAAACTCCACTGACTCTTTGCCGTGATAGTAAATAATAATGATGTGACGTTCAACACTAAAGTTTTTATTAACAAATCAAAATCACAATGAATCACTGTTTTATAGTTCGATTATTTTGCTATAAAAGTGTAATTAGTTCCGTCCAAAGCTTCGGTACCGCGCAGAACCACGTGACTGCTCCGGATTCCGGTTCGGGTGGCATTTGTTTCACTGTTGAATTAACACAGTTCCTTCCCAGTTCCAACTACCAGGTGAGAGATTATTCCAAGTTGGAAATAGTAGTAAATTAACATCTATTAAATATTTAATACAATAAAATTAAAAAATGTTTCTTTTTTATCAGAAAATGTCAACTTTGTCGTTTACAAGCTGGAATTAGGAACAAACCATCACGTAAATAAAACTTGCTACAGGACAAGTATTTATAAATGATTTATTTATATTTTAAAACTCTTTATAACACTCGAAAACTGAATTTTATTGTATTATGGTATTTAGAATACAGAATGTTTGGTTCATTTAGAAACATTTTTACTTTAAACGAATATTTAATGTAAAGCTGCTGTTCAACGTTTAACCACACGATGTCACTAGTGTGAACCGTGTTACATTAATAAATAAACTATTTTTACGATACAGAGATGAAAAGTCATTACAATTGCAAATAATAAATTATTAATAATCGTGATGGATTTTAATATTATTATAAAAATATTAATTATTACTATTGTTGTTAATTTACATCACAATTTTAATACAACAAAAATAGCATTGATATGAATACTACCAATAATAATTACATTTATATATTTAAAATGAAAATTGTGGTAATTTTATTTTATCATTTTTAATATTTAATGAATTGTCTGGTGTTTAGTGATTGATTCATGGTGTCTTTTCTGTATACGCGGCCATTTTTGTAGTCTTTATAAGACAGTAAACACAATTTCCCACAATCCGTCCATAAATGACGTAACGCGCATGCGGTTTTGTGAAACGCGTGTGTCAAACGTGAGCAAGGCAGAACTGCAGTTTATCCAAACGCAGATATTTTATTACACCACAAAAGTAAGTGTTTTTTGCGGAAATGGGGTTTTTAATTATATTGTTTATCTCTGGACGTGTAAATAACGTGTGTGTGCTAAATGACGGGAGTTTTTACAGCCATGTGACTTGATTTTACCCGGAATTTATATAAGACATTACTAGTCCAGCATATTCTCCTGTATATGGACATACTTTTAGATTAGTTAAACTTTTTAAATGCTTTAGATAAAACTGGACGTTCAGTGACGGAGACTTACTGCCTTATTTCCATGTCTTACACCTATAGCGCTACCCAGGCTAAACCTCCGCATGGCAACGCAACAAAAAAAAACGGAAGTGCGTGTTACATTTTAACGTTTTTAAAATTGCAAAAAAAAAAAACCAATTCCGAGCGCAAAACTTTAACAGTGACGGGTTTTTAATTTTTTAGGACTTTTTTTTCCTGCGCTTTGTAATTGCTCAGTGGTTTGGATTCAACTCTCGTCGGCGATTCGGAGTTATCGCGAGATCAGACCAGACGCGTTCTTATCATTTTCAAAAATGGCGAAAATCTAGTTAAGGCGCGCGACATGCACTTCCACAGTTTATCACTATCTGTGGGAAGTTTTTAGTCCTGTATGTGACTCTAAATCAAAGTTTACACAAAGACAGTCTTTTACTGTAATTTTATTAAAATGTTGACGTTCTGTCTAATATAAGTTTATACATTTTAAGGAAATTACCCCTTATATAAATGTTTAACATTAAATTTAACAGATTTTGCTGAGTAACAAAAAAAATTAAACTTATTTTTCGAACTATAAAGTACAATTTATTTTTTATTTTCTCTTCTATTAAGTGCTGTTCCTGTCTGTAATCTTTAGCTAGGGCCTTTTGTGGTTTTGGTGAATTTTCTCCAGTCGAACATGTCACCTTTCGTATATCTACATCATATTTTTATATTGTTTTTGGCATTATTCTATTAGAAATGGCTGAGGAACAAGAAATGTCTCCCCTGGAAAAGAAGGTGGCTGAGCAGGTCGAGGTAAGGCACATGCTGACGTGGCTCTTTTATCATATTCATGCTTTAAAATGTGTAAAGGTATTTAAATAAAGTTTGGTGGGCTTTATTTTATTTATTTAATATATATATATTATTTTTTGTCGGTTTTTAGTATTATTTCGGCGACCATAATCTTCCTCGAGACAAATTTCTGAAGGAGCAGATCCAGCTGGATGATGGCTGGGTTACCCTCGAGACAATGCTCAAGTTTAACAGGTACGAAATACACAACGGCTTAGAAAATGACAGATAATTGTTGGGATTTTGTTAAGGGATTTAAACCCCTTTCCTGGTGGTAAAAAGATGTTTCGTTGGGTTGTATTAAGACTACTCAACATTAGCAACAACATCAGGGTTATTCTGATTTCATCATTATGTATGGTTCCCTAATATCCCTCCAGTTTTTAATAATGCGTTGGACATTTCAGTAACCCAATTTTGATAGTTTTGGCAATCTCCTTAGATCAGGTGTGTCCAAACTCGGTCCTGGAAGGCTGGTGTCCTGCAGAGTTTAGCTAATGTAAATGCCTCTATTTGTTGCATATAATCTATAGCCCAGTGAAATTTTCTTTATCTATCCCAGCTTAGTAAGTTATGATACAGTGCCCCTGGAGCAGGAAGGGTTAAGGGTCTTACTCAAGGACCCAAGAGTGGCTGGCTGGCTGTGGTGGAGCTTGAACCCAGGTCTTCCTGGCCATCTTGGCATTTTAACCACTGCCCCCCAAATTATTTAACCCTAATAAAACACACATGAACCAACTAATCAAGATCTTGATAGCTATACTTGAAACTTACAAGTAGGTGTGTTGAGGCAAGTTGGAGCTAAACTCTGCAGGGCACTTGCCCTCCAGGACTGAAATTGGGCAGTTTTGCCCTGCCTTAGATGTTTTTGTTTTTGTTTTTTGCATGATGCATGACAATAATTTGACCCGTCTGAAACTTTTTTGCGACCACAGAATGGAAAACACCAAAACTACCGTCTGCATTTATTTATTTATTTTTTTAATTGTCAGTGCTAAATAGTGGATCAGAGTTTACTGATTAATTTAAGACATTTTTAAAAGCTGATGTCATTTCCTGGTTTTATTTATCAGTTAGACATATAGACATGAATCAATAATTTAACTGAAATTAATGCAGATTAATTGACGAATTTTTCTAATGATTGTTGATCTATTAACAGAGCAATCGATTAATGATGAATCAAAAATAATCATTTGTTGAAACCCTTATTTAGATTCTCTGGTAGTATGTCATTCTCACACGTGTCTCTTTTTACAGGCTAAAGAATTTGACCTCGGATTCTGCGGTTATTGTCGAGTCTCTGAAAAAATCCAAAACAGGGCTGTTGGAGATCAGCGAGGATCAAACCAAGATCAGACGTAACCCAAGCAAGCCTCTGCCTGAGTACACCGACGAGTACAAAGATGCCCTCAAACACAAATCTATTTACATGGTGAGTTACCCTGCCTCCTTTATCAGCACTAACAGGACACACCTCTTTCAGCAAACACTTTATCTTATAGCTACAAATTTTATTTATACTAAACAAGATATTTCACTATGCTTAAAGAAACATACGGGTCAATATATCACTGTTTTACAGCTACAGTCTACTCTTACTCCTGCTTCCTGGTTTATTTAACTCATGACACCAATATAAACATGATCTATTAAAAGTTTAGAAGACTTGTAGTAAATGTAGTTCTGTAACGGTGTCTGTGCCAAGCAGCCGCTTCCATTACATGCTAACTATGATCTTAAACTCGACTCGACACACTATTATACACGGATGCAGTCTGGTCAATCCTGTTTATCTTAATACAAGCATAAGTTAGAAAAATTACTACCAGTTTGTACTCCACACTCTCGAGGTGTTAAAGCTGACAGAAACTCATTATTCTACAGAAAGGCTTTCCTTTGGACACGACGCTGGATGACATTAAAGACTGGCTCTCTGATAAAGGACACGTTGAGAACATTCAAATGAGGAAAGGACCGCAAAAAACCTTTAAAGTAAGACTGCTGATTATTCATAAGTGCCTCTATTGTTGTTGCACGCTGCCATCACAACATAATAATAGTTTGGCTCTATGTAGAACAGGCAAGTGTGCTACGTTAAAGTTAATTCTATCGCTAATTTCTCTGCCCTGATTGGTGTCAGTTATACAGTTTTATGATTTGGTAATCTTCCAGGCCAACCTAGGAGCAGAACAAGTGAGTCATTCATATGATCAGAATTTATTAAGTCAACAGAAATGGCTAATTTCATAAAGCTGTCGTACAAGAGGACCTAAATTTGTTAAAATCTAAAATGTTAAAATTTGTATTAAGTGGTGCCTAAATACCAAATTTGTGAATAAGGTTTTGTTTTTGACAGAACACAAATACAATCGTTTTGCTTAGAATAGGACACACCACTAAAGCCCCCCCTCCTCCTCCTCCTCCTCACTCAATTCGTCAGCTTGTTTTTACCGCCAGTTTTTAAGTGGTTCCGTCTGACGTTATGTTAAAGACTAAACGAAACCTGGAAAATGTGAATTTAACCCAACATTAATGGAAAAAAAAGTGCTTTCTGATTATTACTGTTATTTTTTGGCTTTGTGCCCATTTTAAGAATTTTTCACAGACTATACAAGATCTTGCTTAAACCAATTCTTTAAAATGTTTCCTAACCTCTATAAAAGAAATGAATTTCTGGTGTTTTATTAGAAAATGTTTATTAATCCTGATGATAATTGTGGTAGTGTGTTAAACTCTCGAATCTGATTGGTTTGAATCGTGTTGCCGTTTCTGTAGTAATGACTCGATTATGTAGATGGTTATTACTTGTACACGGTTTGGTTAACACTTAATAAATCTTTATTTGGAAAGATGATTTAGCCAACCATTAATTTTATAAACGTATATAAAACACAACTCGTGTCTGTGCTTATTACAAAATAAGCTTTTTAGTTTAATAGTAACATTTCAAACAGTATTTTTAAAAATATTTTACCTAAATTACTTTAACAATAAACCAATAAATGGTGTGTCCTTTTTATTTCAGCCTAAAATTGGAACATAACTCTGATAATCAGAATAAATCTCATCAGGATAATGTTTTTAAGGAAAATAAATCAAAATCAAATCTGTTTCCTGATTTAATATTTTTTGTAATATTCAGTAACCGTTTTGTTATTTAAATAAAATAAATTTAAGCAGGTCTAACCATATAAGGCGATTTTTATTGAAGTGTTTCTGTGGTGCGTGTTGATTCTAGGGAATTTTACTTTGCCAGATTTCCTCTACAGATTTGGAGACTCCTATGCTGAGATTTGGGAAGCTCTTTCATCTGATTATGGAATAGCTCAGCTTTTAAATATGTAAACATTTGAGCAATTAATTTGGTGATGGTGGTGGTATCAGGGTTTATTTGTTTATTGCAGGGCTCAATTTTTGCTGTCTTGGAGTCGGAGGAAGCAGCAAAGGCCTTCGTTGCAAGAGACGATGTAAAGCAGTTCAAAGGAAACAACATGATTGTTCTCATTAAGTAAGTAATGACAGATTTCCTTTTTTTACCCCTCCAGTATGAACAACAGTTTGGCCTTCACACAGCAGGTCTATTCAGCAGAAAAGGCTTGCTGTGCTGTTCTGGTGCCGTGACCCGGAAAAGTCCCAGTGACCTGAGTGTGAAAAAGCATACAGTCAACAAAGTTTATTTTGTATCTTTGTTCTGTGCATTGCTAACAGTTCTCTGTAGCTTTTAAGGCAAAAATTTTAGCTCTGCCTTTTCAATATATAATAATTCAGGAACGGTGTGTTCCAACTGTCTGAGAAACACCCTTAATCCTTAGCTGCTTTGTCACAACTGTATAACTACGTACGTACGTTGCTCTAGATAAAGGTTTCCTCCAAATTCTGTAAATCTTTGTTTAAAAAAAAAAAAGTATACACTCAAACTATAATCAAGTGTGTGTGTGTGTGTGTGTATTTTGATCTAGCTCGCTGTTTTGTATAAATTAAATTGTCAGGTTTACTTTCAATTTGCAATAAAATATTAAATTGTTTACGGAACATTATAAGCATATGCAATTATCAAACTTTAAGCAGCTACGCTACATTTAAGGCTTATTGTGAGTGCATCAAGCTGTGGCTTTATCTGCGGCAATCGTTTGAATATTTAATTATATTTTATGCCCTTATCAACACAGTAGGCAGGCGAAATGTTTCATTTATGTTAGAGTGCATATACTTGTTTTAAGTAGAGCGATCAGTTCTAAGTTTACTGGAGAACGTTGTTTAACCTTTGACTTTTGTGTGTAGAGATGACTACTTTGCTAAAAAGGCGGAGGAGAGGAAGCAGGGCCGTGCAGACGCCAAGGCCAAAGCCAGGAGGTGAGGAAAAGCAACACAACACTGTACATTAGGAATTCAAACATTAATAGCTAACAAAGCAGTTTGGCTCCATTAAACATAAGCTTCGATTTTATACTTGTTACTTTGTATGTCGACAGACTGCATGTCCAAATTCCTCTCTTTCTGTTGGCTCTTAAGATCACAATGCTTGTGATGCCACAAATTACACTTCACCAGACCAAAAAGCAGTATTTTTTTCATCTGTATGTACTGAATTTTCCACATGTTGATGCTGTAAATGATGGTTATGGTCAGTGGTGGTTTAGATGGTTACAGTTCTAGGGTGTTGATCAGAAGTATAAGTATTAAGTCCACTCACTGGCAAGCTGCCACTGTTGGACCCTTGAGCAAGGGCTTCAGCCCCTTTCTGCTCCAGGGGTGCTGTATGATGGCTGACCCATGCTGGGGTGTGTAAAGAATGAATTTTACTATTCTGTAATGTGTATGTGACAAAACAAGGAAAGCTGTGATTCAGGGTGCCGGTAATTAAGACCAATGACCAGGTGAAATCTTATCCTTTGATAAAACTATAGGTTTAATTAAAAGATTTCAGGTTTCTTTAACCACCACATGATGTAGTCACACTTGTTTTAATGTCCCGTGCTGATGTGGTCGCTTTTGTGTATTTTACTTTCTCAATCTTCTAATAAAACCATTTTGATTTTCAGTGAAAAAGAAGAGAAGCAGAAACAGGCTGAGAAAGAAGAGATGGTGAGTTGTTTTTATTAATTACATACACACACAATACTGGTTAAAGCAGTTTAAACACACGCAACCCCTCAATTTATTTACCCTTTAATCTTCACCTGTTTGCTTTATGATTTCCGCAAGTTGTGTTAAATGACTTTGTTTAACATGTCCAGAAATCCCTGGAGGAGCAGCGAGGATGTTTGCTGAAGTTCTCAGGTGAACTAGATCACGTTTCTCGAGAGGATTTCCACAAGATCTTCGCCGAGCACGCTCAGATCAAATGGATCGACTTTACCAGAGGGGCTAAAGAGGTGAGGTTTGCAGTGCATTGTGGGAATAATGTGTAAGCCAGCATCATACTTTAAACATAACTGTAAACAGTGGCAGCGTTATAGTGCCAATATGCGAGCGTTGTTTAAATAAGCTGTTCCCTAGAAGTTTTTAAAGCTGATTTTTTTTTTTGGTTTTTTTGGGGGTTTTTTTCCCTTATAAATGTAAATACCAACCGCAAAAACCCAACATCACATCCTCACAACATTTTAAGAGCTACTGCTCATGCTTTTGTTGGTTGGTTGGAGAATCCACTCATCTCTCTCGTTCTGTACTCAGGGCACCATCCTGTTCCGTTCGGATGCCAAGGCGGCTCTGCAGGAGGCTCAGGAAGCAGCCGGAGGCTCCGAGCTGAAGGTTAAAGATCAAGATGTTCAGTGGGAGGTTCTGGAGGGAGACTGCGAGCTGGAGGTTCTAAAGAAGATCCTCGAGAGCCAGCAGGAATCTCACAACAAACGCAAAGGCGGAAAAGGTCAGAAATGTGTGATGAGGGGAACTTTATGTAGCTACAAATTTTTTTTTAAATTCTTAAAATATCTTAATGGAAACCTTTTAAACTGAGCATATGTGAATAAAAGCAGGTGATTGGACAGGTCAGGTAACTAATGTAGGAGTTATTTGATTCCTTATGTCTGCATACAAACAAAATATCGCTATCAAACTCTGGCTTGTTCTTGTTTCAACCTGCAGGAGGTCACAGAGGTCGTGGCCGAGGTCGGGGTGGACGCAGGGACAGAGGAGGACGAGAGCAAGCGCAGTTCCAGGGCAAGAAGACCAAATTTGACAGTGATGAAGACGACGGTGATGGTGATGACGGTGAGGACGCAGGTAAGGAGGAGACCTGCTCAAATACTTAACAGTGCACTAGTAGCACATGTAGAATTTTGGTCAACACTGACATAGTGAGTGTGATCAACCAGATGTAATGTTTTTTTCTCTGTCTTCATCACAGAGCCGGCGCCAAAGAAGCGAGCCCTGGAGTCTAACGGCACAGACGGTGGCGCTCCAGCCTCCAAACAAGCCAAAGAAGAGAATGGCTCTTAGACACACTGCTGCAATGTGGCTTCCTCACGTGTACTGTAAATAATCCCCACCATTACAGTTAGATCTTTTAGAAACATGTCCACTGGGACTGATGTCCTGACTGATTCTCGCCTTCACACACAACTCACACCGGACCGAGTTCTCGGCTGGATGTCTTTAGTTCCTGTTTGACGTTTCCAGCGTGCTTTTATGTTCAATTTTGAGAAGAATCACTGGCACATGTCCTAATTTTGTCATTGTTAAATCATCCAATCGACGGTCTTTAAGCCTTTTTAAGGTTCAAAATACAACTTATAACGTCAACGTTACTTTGACTCCTGCGAGTTCAAATCATCTAGGAAGCAGATTAAAGTCCCGATGGCTTAAAGCACTCACGTTTATGACTTCCTGCTAGTGTTAGAACGTTTTTTTGTTTTGTTTTTGTTTTTTTTATATATTTTATGTTTCTAATCCGATGCTTTTCATGCTAAATCAGAACAGTGATGGGTTTTTTTTCTTTTCCATCTACTGAGCCTAATCACGGTTCATATCATTACATTACTGTGTTCATTTCCAGTTCCTGATCCCACAAGTTTCATGTAGGCAGCCTAATGAGTGGATCACATAGTGATGATCAGTGGTCTCGTGTGTTCTGTGACTGACGAGTCTGCGATTTTACTTCAGATTTCAGCCTTAGAAAGAATCCGCTGTACGTTTTCTCTCATTATGATTACAGGTTTCGGGTAAAAGTCCGCGTATGTAAAGCGTTACCTTTTCAAGAAGACCAGGATGGAACCTTTATTTTTAATCGTTTTTCTTTCCCCCTGACTGAAGCGTCCGAAATCAGAGTGCCGTTTTTAATTCCTTTTTTTTTTTTTTTTTTTTTCCCCTTTATATTGACCCTGACGATATCAAGTGGCACTCTGGCGGTCTTTACTCCTTTTTGTTTTTCATGTGAGACATTTAGCTTATTTCATATTTTGAATTTAAATAAAATGTAAAAACCATGTAAGGCTGCCTTTTTGATGTGACACTCCCACTCTGGCCACTAGATGGCGATGTTGTTCTGTGTCTATGGTGTTTTGCTCAATGTCACCTTGTAAAATAAGTAAGTCTGTGTTACACTCACTCTACACTGCGTCAGAATACACACCCTACCACACAGTTACCCCTTATAGCATATTTATAATCCTTATGAGGGTGTATTACTGTCATGTGACCAGCGTTTGCGTCACTTGCTCGGAGTGACGTTAAAGGTTTAAACCACCAAAATGTGGAATTCAGGCTGGCAAATAATAAATGGTACGGCTTACACCCATAAATAAATAAATCACAGCAACAAAGAATTTAAATTAATTTTAATTTAATCTAAAATTAATACAAAATTAAGAAGAATAACACATTATAAAATATATTCCATTTATAAATCCAGGGTTATGCAAATTAACTATAAAATGAGTATGGAAGCCAAACTGTTTATATTGTGAGATGAAGTTTATGATTTATGTAATTGTTAAATTTAAGCTTTTGTAAAGCTTTCTGATGTGCAAAAGTAAAGACACCCCTTTCACCATTTCCTTCCACACTAAACTCGGCTGATGGATGACCTTCAGAATGAAAAGAAAGAAATCGAGTTGTATAGATCATTTCTTTATCTTTAACTTTCTAATCATTAGTATTATTAAGTACATGACGTCATGTCCCACTCCAGACCCTTTTCAGGATTATAACCTATTATAACCTTTTAAAGCACCCATTCGATCCAAACCCTCTCGTTTGTTCTTGTACCTTCTCGATCCTCTGCCATGTCCAGGTGCTTTTTCAGGTCTTGGCTTTTCTCTGCAGTTTCCGGTTCGATTTTTTTTTTTTTGTTTTTGCTTTTGAAATAACAAATAGTCACACAGCACCAACGCTAGCTCATCACACAGGTTTGGATTTACTCCGATATATAAATTAATGGAAATGCAGTCAGAAATGTAGAATATATAAGTGACTAAGAAAAATGAAAGCTAAAATCTAAATGAAAAGCGTAAAGTGAGTGGGGAAACTGAGCGCCGTGTGAAACATACTAATAGAGGCAGAGGAATGGAAGTAGGTCTGTAGGGGTGTGTGTGTGAGGGAGAGAGACGGACAGGAAAGCTGATGTCCTCTGTTGTAGGTCATCGCTCTGAATGTGATCTGTTTTAAAGCTCTTTTAGGCTGACATGGTGACTCTCTTTTTTTCTCTTTATGTTAAACAAGTGGAGGTAAATTTCAGCCCCAAATCTGTGTAAATACTAGAAGTTGTCTGATAATAATGATTTTTTTAAAGACCGATATCGATTATTCGAATATTTGTGATGGATAATCGACATGTAGAACTGATATTTATTTAGTGATTTACTTCCCTTACTCATACGGTGATAATAATACTGAACTAAACAAGCTTTTTTATTTATTACACTGGTAGTACATATTTCTACATCAATATACAATAAAAGATGGGGGCTGGAACTGAAATAAAGTGGTAGTGCAGGTGTTGCACTGCTAAGTGAAAGATCAGGGTTCGAATCCTAGCACCACCATGTTCCCACTGCTGGGCCCCTGAACAAGGCCCTTAACCCCCAATTGTTTGGATAAAAGAGATAAATGTAAGTCTGCCAAACGCTGTGAATTTAAATGTGAAAGAAATTGAAGAACAAATTAAAAAGATGTAACATTAAAGTGTCTTTGTTTAATTACAGCTTTGATCAGATAAAAACCCCAAAAACATTTATTAAAAAATCTTTGCTACTTTGTAGATTATTGTTCTATTTTCTTATATGTTCAGGAAGTATATTTAATTAAAGGCAAATAAAGTTACTTTCCTGCAAATTAATGTTACTGCAATGCCAATTTGGCTTTGGTCTTGCATGCAATCCTCCGAACAGCCACAAGGTGGATCCACTATTTAAAAAAATGGTACCGATAATTTGAAAAAGATTAAATATCAGGAAATATACTGGTAGAATCGATTATCGGTAGAAGCCTGGTAAATACCATCCCCTCTAACCATCATAAACAGAACCCGGAATCTAGAAAACCCAGAAATGACATTGTCTCGTTCATGGTGTTGATATTTGATCTCTGGTCCTTGCTTAATTCTCCTTCTCCCAGAATTCTTCACTGTGCTTTGTTTCTTACTCCAGGGTTCAACAGAAGCTTGTTAAAGCGAATGAAGGCTGTTTTAATCCCAGCGGTGTGTCTATACGGCACTTTACTGCCTACTAAATTCGATCAGAGACGTCTTTAAGTCTTAGTCGCCGTTAGGAAACTGTAGTATGAATGTGACATAACCTAGCGCTGCCACCTCACAGCTCAACGGCTCCTGGTTCCGTTTACAGTTTAGAAATCGGTTTCTGGGGTTCTTATATTGCTCTTATGTTCCTGTTTTTACTTTTTTTTTAGGTTTGTGTGTTTTTTCTTCTCCTTTCAGTGTGGATTTTCTTCTTGTGTCCTGTGGAAAACTGAAAAAAAAGATTATACAGTAAAACTGCTCCTGATGTATTTAAGGTGTGTGTGTGTGTGTGTGTGTGTGTGTGTGTGTGTGTGTGATGAATGAGGTGGCAGCCTGGCCGATAGCGGCTGTTTGGACGTTATTAATGTTTTGTGGATGAACAGAAATATTGGTGTTATCAGTGGGCCGTAATCATAACTGTAATAAAGTGATCTGTAACTGAAATACACACAGGCATTTATCACACACACACACAAGGAACATCAAACCGCCTGATCCCTCTGTGTGTGGGGGTGTGTGTGTGTGTGTGGACTGCACGCTAATGTGTCTGTGATGCTGTTAAATGAAGATGTACTAGACTGGATTCAGGGCAGTTTTTTTCTTTCTGTCTAGAAAAACCTCATTTTTCTGCCTCCTGCTGTTTCTCTCTTTTTATAGATCTGTGTTTTTCTCTCGTTCTATATTAGTTTGTGTTTCTGACTTTGTTAGCACCATCTTGCTAGCTACAGTATTTATGTTTAGCTTGTAAACTCCAGTAACAGTGTATGTTACGTAATATACACTAATGTTTAGAATAATACAGTGCCCTAAAGTTCATTTTGGTCCTATAATAACGCACACTTTATATTTTATTCCTCTTACACAACAACATTACAGTTTTTTTAATAGCTAAAAAAAATAACACTGTACTCTATAGTTCACTGTACTCTATAGTTCACTGTACTCTATAGTTCACTACTGTATAGTTCACTGTACTGTATAGTTCACTGTACTGTACTATATAGTTTCATAGCATGTCACTGCGTACTGTATAGTTCACCGTACTCTATAGTAACTTCTCAACTATAGTTCACACTGTACTGTATAGTTCACCGTACTCTATAGTTCACCGTTCACTCTAGTACGTACTGTAGTTCCACCGTACTTATAGTTCACTCTGTATTTCACTGTACTGTATAGTTCACCGTACTCTATATTCACTGTACTGTACTCACACTAGTAGATACCCTGTACTCTGTCACCTACTGTTCACTGTACTGTATACTGTACTGTTTCACCCGTTTATGTTCACTGTACGACTCTATAGTTCACTGTACTCTATAGTTCACTGTACTCTATAGTTCACTGTACTCTATAGTTCACCGTACTCTATAGTTCACTGTACGCTATAGTTCACTGTACTGTATAGTTCACCTACTATAGTTCACTTCGTACTGTATTTATACTGTACCGTTTACCTTACTAGTTCACTGTACTGTACTGTTCACTGTACTGTATAGTTCACACCGTTCACCGTACTCTATAGTTCACTGTACTCTATAGTTTACTGTACTCTATAGTTCACCGTACTCTATAGTTCACTGTACTCTATAGTTCACCGTACTGTATAGTTCACTGTACTCTATAGTTCACTGTACTCTATAGTTCACTGTACTGTACTAGTTCACTGTACACTGTACTCTATAGTTCACTGTACTGTACTACTAGTTCACTGTACTGTATAGTTCACTCGTACTGTACACGGTATAGAGTTCACTGTACTGTATAGTTCACCGTACTCTATAGTTTACTGTACTGTATAGTTCACCGTACTGTATAGTTCACTGTACTCTATAGTTCACTGTACTCTATAGTTCACTGTACTGTATAGTTCACTGTACTGTATAGTTCACTGTACTGTATAGTTCACTGTACTGTATAGTTCACTGTACTCTATAGTTCACCGTACTCTATAGGTTACCGTACTGTATAGTTCACTGTACTCTATAGTTTCACTGTAATGTTCACGTACTCTATGTTCACTTGTCTCTATAGTTGTGCTATGTGTTTCTGCTGTTTATTGCTAACTGCCCTTTTCCACATCTACAAATATTGTTTACGCTGCTTGATTTTTAATTAAAAGTTACCGGTTCGTTACTTTTTTACCATGAATTTTTTTTTTTATTTTTAGATTTATATTCTTTTAAGTCGAAATCACAGCAGGTAGCAAAAAAATGTTAACATTGAATTAGCATTGTCGCAGGTGCTTTGTTTTTAAATCCAGGGTTTTCATTGGTCCATTACTATAAATTATATTTAACAGACGCTCTTATCCAGAGCGACATACAATATTCCTTGTTTTACAACTGAGGGTTAAGGGCCTTGCTCAGGGGTCCAACAGTGGTGGCATGATGGAGCTGGGAATTGAACCCAGGTCCTTAAGTTAATAGTCATACAACTTAACCACTGTGCTACCACATCCACTTATATAGACTATAAATTTAATTATTAGCTATAAATTAATCATTATAACAGTTTAAGTTATGGATCTACTTAGAAACAAATTGCAATTATGAATAAAAGAGTAGATTACTGAGCTTATTTTGTAAATTAGACTTAAAAATATACTTAATATACTTCCTTAAAAATTCTTAATAACAATGTAATGAGTAGCTGTTATTCGTTACTTCCACCGCAGCATAAAGCAAAGCAGATTTAACTGTTTCTGACTCAAATAGCAGTTTAACGCATAAAGATGAACGTTACACAACCACACACACACTTGGACATGCAGTGAAATGATTAAAATAAAGAACAGAAATGCAGAAAAAACGGTAAAAAAAATAAAATATATAAATTTATAACTATAGACACTGTCAGAAAGCAGCTTTACAGAAACACGTCTGCAAGTTGAAAGAAATTACAAATATAATTAAATATATAATAAAAAGAAATGTTATATAAAGAAAATGTGAAAATTAAGTGCAGATTTGTGTTAAAAATTATATTGCGTGCGATTATTGTGTGCAATTCCACTCCTGACTGTGACATCAGAATTCAATCGGATCTGCTGATAACTGGGTTCTAGTAACTATTTACAAATACACATAGCGGGAACTATAGTGGTTAAGGTGTTAGGGACTGCGGATTAACAGGTTTAAGTTTAATTTCCAGGACCACCAAGTTGCCACTGTTGCCCCTGTGGAAGGCCCTTAATCTTTAGCAACTGAAGTATATTAATAGAACAAATGTAAATGGCTCTGGATAAAGGCGTCAGGACGTCTGCCAAATGTAAATGCAAACGATAACTGCAATTAGTTTGTCCTCCATCTTACTCAGTGGTACTGTGAAGGACGGAAGCCACGCCCACTCACCTGTTGGCTTGGATGAAGATAAACAGGGAATTGTTTTGACATTTGCACCGTGGCACACAAAACAAAATATTTAATTTTATAAGTCATTACAATTAATTTTTAGATTCGTTCCTAATGAGAAAGCAGGGGGTGACGGTGGTGAAGAAAAAAATTCCCTGAAGAAACTTTGAGAAACCCCATCTGGGAGACATTAGAGAGTGTGACTCTAAATTATTTCCCTTCTATAATTATGTTCTAAATGGGCAAAAATGGAATTTTAGAACAAAGAGTTTTATTCTAGGGCAGCACAGTGGTAGTAAGAAGGTTCCAGTTTCATATCTCCTGCAGGGGTCTTTCTGTGTGGAGTTTACATGTTCTCCCCATGCTGTGTGTGTTTACTCCGGGTTCTCCGTCTTCCTCCCACAGTCCAAAAACATGTATGTTAGTTTGATTGGTGATTCTACATTGCCCATAGGAGTGTGTGTGTGTGTGTGTGTGTGTGGTTGTTGGTCTGTATGTAGTCCTGTAATAGACTGGTGGACCAGGCTGACCATTGCCTTTCATCTGATGACAGCTGGGATAGTCTCCAGTAGATGCCTATGACCCTGATTAGGAATAATCTGGTATAGACAATGGACAGATGAATGGATGGATGGATGGATGGATGGCTGGATGGATAAATTAATGGATGGATGGATTTTATTCTGTTTATAACAGGATGTAACGTCATGGTGAAGCTATGAGGAAATGATCATTGATAAAGGCTTCAGTCTAAAAACTGATGGCATCCAAAGCTATTTTCTGAGTGTTTTTTAAGTGGTGTCGTCCATAGTAATGTCAATCACTGAAATCAATATGGCTTTTCTTCACAAACACAGCTTTTTAAAGTGTGTGTGAATCTCGAGTACAGCTACAGGCTAGGAACTGGTTGCAATAGCAATAAGGATTTCAGTATGTGGCACAACTAGCAATCCACTTGACCCAAAAACAGGTTTTCTGCCACCAAAGTTTAAGATGTTGGTGTGTGTATAAAAAGTGCATACATACCTTATTTGCCAATAAATTGTGGACAGCTGACCTTCACGCACAGCATTCTAGTTCATCCCGAGTCCGGGCTCTGGGTAGGACACTTAAGTTTTTCCACTCTATCCAGAACACAGCATGTTTTCATGAAGATCTATGAAGATCAGTGGTTTTGTGCACGCTCTCATTTGAAATGAATCATTGGTCACTTTCTCACTGCGAGTCATTAAATAGAAGTCTTTGTTAGTCACATATACATTACCGCACCGAGATATTTGTTTCCTCGCATATCCTAGCTCCAACATTGGCAGCTTGGTAGTGCCGGGATTCCCAGAACGTTAACCGATTGATCCACCGCCGCCCACTGCATGTCTTTGCTAGTGTAAACGTAGCAAAAGTGTGTTGTGTTAATTGTGTATGAAATCAATTCAGTTTATGTTAGTTTTTTTGGAAGTGCTATATAAAAATGTAAAGGTCACATTTTCATTTTAAACGGCACACACTATTCAATTACTGCATGAATCAATAAAATCTAATTACTTTTTAATATTGTGTTTGTTTTCCACATGTAAAATACAATTTTTTTTACCACCCTCTGACCTTGCGTATATGTGTGTTGTGTGTCTTGATTCAGTTCATTGCTGGATTCCCCTTCCGGCTTGCTCTGATGTGTTATGAAGGCTGTCCGCCATGATTAGGGGACACGCGTGCATACATCACCTCCAGCTATTTGCGACCAGCTTCAAGCGCTCGTGCGTGACTTCTGTCGTCACGGCAACCTCGAACAAGACCCTCTAGCATGAATGCATTCATGCCGCTCTACCCCTCTCTTCTTGTTGTGAGTCTTGTGAATATTTATGAGACAAATCTTTTTTCTTTATCTTTTTACCATCATAGCTGCAATGGAATGTTAGTGTCAAATTTAAAAAGTAACTGCAGTTTTGTTTTTTTCTTCTTCCATCCTTCAGTTAAACCTCAACATTCCGATGGAGTGTGCTCTATGATTGGCTAAAAGCAGGGAGGATACTGACTAAACACAAGAGCTTAAATGTGACTTTACATTATCATCTAAATAATTTCTGACACACAACTTCACCTGCACATACAGTTGTACATGGCAGGCAGACTCCCCGGGGGTCCCACAAGGCTTGATACTTAGTCCTCTCATTTTCTCCCTTTATACCCAAGTCATTTTCTTACATGGGTTCTCCTACAATTGTTATGCTGATGACACCCAACTCATCATTTTCTTCTCTTTCTTAGACTCTGCTTCTGCCTGGCAGCTCATCAGATGAACTTAACCCCAACAAAACGGAACTTTAAATGGAACTAAGAGACTTAACAGGGTGTTCCAGCATGACAATGTTCTTGTGCACAAAGTCCTTGATCTCGATGAAGACATGCTGTGTTCTGGATGTTTTGGAGTGGAAGAACTCTCATGTCCTGCACTCTGACTCAACCTTTAACACTGAACACCTTTGGAATAAACTGGAACACCAACCGAACCCCAGACCTCCTTACCTCAACATTAATGTCTGAATGTGACAGAATGAACACAGTCCACAAAGTGGAAAACCTGCACAGAAGTATGTCGGTTATTATAGGAGGAAGAATGAGACATCTGGAATAAGATGTTTAAAAACACATGATGTAATGGACACGTCCCAGTATTTTTTGTAGTGTAGCTATATATCACCAAGTGCTATGATCAACTGATTCTTTTTAAAGGTTGCTATTTATAGAGATCATTAAAACTGAGGATCAGTTGATGGAAAATGGTGTGTCAGGTAAATAATGATGCTGCTGAACTCCAGGTTTCCTATAACAAGGACAAATTCACCAGCATATCCCTACATGGCTGCTGTGCTGTTTGGAAAAATACTGAATGATGTTTTTTTACTGAAAAAGTGTTTTTATTGTGAATATAAAACGATTGTACAGTGTATACAGTGTATACAGTGTGTAGTGTCATGTGATTGATTGTGTGTAAGTATGTGTATGAGAGAGAGGGCTCTCTGATTGCTGATAATTTGTCTGTCACATGTTTTTCTCTAAATGGTTTCCCCTAAGCCGAGTCCTTTGTCTGTAATGTATGCAAATGAAATGAAAATGTAGCAGTTAGCCGCAAGTGGGCGAGATCTCGGGGCAATTAGCATAAACATGCACATTAGCATGTGGCTGTCAGTCAGCAGAATGAAGCAGAGTGGTTCACTCAGTCACGTGACTGTACCATGCGCCAAAAACTCTTGTATTATAGCGATGTTACACGTGTGTGTGTGTGTGTGTGTGAGAGAGAGAAAAAAATTCTGGTTGTGAGCGTGACTGTGTGTTTGCAGAGGTGGGTAGAGTATCCAAAATCTGTACCCAAGTAATAGTACAAGTAAGAGTGAATGTAACATCAAAAATAGTTACTCAAAAGTAATAAAGTGATAAAAACTACTCAAGTAATTAGTTACTAGCTACTTCTGATCTGATTGACATGAAGCAAAACCCTGAATTCCAATCTACTTGGTGAGTTTTTACATCTGTCTTCTCCAAAGTCTCTCTGTTCTGATAATATAAAACAGGTTAATGTAAAGTTTCTTTCAGTCCTGTGATTGAACATTAACATCACATCACCTGTTATTTACAATTAAATCTCAAACACACACAGATGGTTTCCTAACAGTTTTTTTCCCTTTCTTAGGTTTTTTCCTTTAAATTCTAGATTGCATCACTTCTTTTACGCACTTTGGCTTCCTTCCCTGAAGCGGAGAGCCAGACGCCTTATCCATCTTCCTCAGAGGAGGCTGATGACATTAGTGAGGGAGCTGTGAAATCACTGCCACGGAGTTTATGACCTGCTTTGTGGCTAAGATAAACCTTGACTGGCCAGTCGAGAAACAGGACATTCGTCTATTAGTAAGCTGGACAACAGTTTTTCAAGGGCTAAAACACAATCTCGGTGGCAGGCACTTCTGTTCTTTCCAGACTCCACACTGAGTTCTTGAGGTGCCTTCGATATATCAAGAAGCTCCTTGTTGTCGCATGATGATGCCATGAAAGATGCCTCTCTCATGGACTGGAGAGCTGTCCTGATTGGCGGTTATGCTACCTCATGTGGCATATAAATTGCCTGGAGATGCTGGCTGTATTTTGTTGTGGAGGTCCTGTGAAGACATTTTGGCCTAGTGGATATGGATCTCTTTGAATCCAAGTAGACGACACACTGGCCACTATGGTTCTTTCTTACACATCCAGCTCCTCGTGGACTGGATGCCATGTTAAAGACATAGTCGAGGCCACAACTGTGCGTCTTTTCCCTATTGATTTGTTCCCGGGGTTGCTACTGGAGAGAGTACGCCAGAAGAAGGTCAGACTACTACTGATAGCCCAGTGCTAATTCTTTAACCTGTTGTCCCTACCTGACGGTTCCACCTTAAATGTACCGGTTAGAGGGTATCTCTGTCTGTCCTCCTTCCTTCCGGCAAGACCAGGAAAAGCTGAACATTCTGTTCCCAGTACCAGCACTGGGCACTAAAGAGCTGCTCTGTGGGAAAAGTTAAATCAATTACTCATCTGCTTTGGTGCACCTCAAAAGAAGATTTCTGTCATCAAGCAGATGATGAACAGGTAGTACGTGGTTGAGACCATCACACCTACGCAAGAGGCCTCTGGTTGCCTCTGGCTCCTTCAGGACTCAGGGCACATGCTACTAGATGTATGGCAGACATTTGTGATGTGACATACTGGTTCAATTTACATGCATCTGTCCATCTCTTCCGTCCTGATTCCACAAACACTGGACAGGGACACCTTGACTATGGTGTTTTGGGCATTCTTGCTCCTTTAGCGTTTTGGACTCTAGATTACTTATGTAATCATGTTTCTGAGAGGGAACAAAACACTGCTTCTCCAGCAACCAGAACAACAGCACGAATTCAGCTTTTAAAGCTTACCTGGATGCGTCTTTATGCTTTCTAAGAGCTTACATCAACCACCATGACATCATCCTTCACTGGACTGATTACAGCTGATGTGCTTTAGACCAAGGACAAGTGAAACCATTCCCATAGTGTTTTTAACACAGTTTCTTGTTCCCTCGATGAACCATGGTTACATACGTAACCTAGATATGTTTTCTATAATGCTAGTTTGAGGTATAGCTTGCTTAGTCACAAATAGTTTTGCTTGTTATGTCCTTTTTTATTAAAGCTTCAAATTCTGTTTTTTATTCTTTGTTTATTGTTATTTGTTAAACAATCCGCGCTCTGTTTATTTGTCAAATTATTTTCTTGTTTATTTAATACCCCTGTTTTAAGCTTTGCTAATACAAATGTGCATATTTGTAATGTCGATAAAGCGTCAACAAACTAGTTTGCTATTTTGTGATTTAGCCTGATTTCACTTATGGTTATTTAGCTATAATGCTACATTGAGAATTAACTTATTTACTGTAATGCTAATTTGTTTAGATTAGCCTCCTCCTAGATGAGCTTGTTTATTAACTTATTTTCTGTAATTTATAATAATTGTGTGTGTGTGTGTGTGTGTGCTCTAATGCTCAGTAGGCTCATTTCTCACACCTCTGGTAGATCGCTGTGTATTTATTGATCAAACAGTGTTTTACAGCTAATGTGCACAACAGATGCACTCAATGTCCTAAAGCTGAAAACTGAAGACCCTCCACTAAGGTTACACACACACACACACACCTGCGAGAGGGAGGGAGAGAGGGAGAAAGAGAGTATAAAACACAGTGTGGCCCGTGCCCTTTGGCCCTTGGCTGCCTTAGCATCTTATCAGCACCTGGCAGACGCTCTCCTCTCGCCACCCTCACTTATCGGTGGAAAATTGCCTTTCTGTCTCGGTTGGAAAGCAAACGCTAATCCTCCCTCCTCCCCTGCTGAGCTGAATTAAACCTCTGCACACTTTGGGCTTATTTTAGAAAGTGCTGAAACACAGCAAATCGTGATGCGAGCAAATAGGCAAAACATTTTTCGGTGCTAAAGAATAAAAAGACTTATTAAAACTGTCTGATTTATTGTAAAAGCGTGGCAGTAATGAATGGACATCTAAAGACGCAATGGAAAGCGCGGTTGGAGCTAAAAAAAAGAATGTTGATTAACCCCTTGTGCACTACAGCTGTGAAAGTAGCAAATAGAAGAAGATCCTATTGTCAATCCCAGGATGCCATGGGGCTCCTCCAACTTCAACATTTCAGCAATAAACTCTTTACAGGTTTTGGAGTTCAGATGCACCATTAAATATGTCCGAAATTTCTTTGTATGAATGCCTTTATATTTTCACATATACTTTTTTACTGCACAGTGAAATTCTTTTTTTACACCTTAGTAAGTTGGGGGTCAGAGCGCAGGGTCAGCTATGATACAGCGCCCCTGGAGCAGGAAGGGTTAAGGGTCTTGCTCAAGGACCCAACAGTGGTTGGCTTGCCAGTGGTGGGGCTTGAACCCAGGTCTTCCTGGTCTTCAGATCAGCTTGATCAGGATTTAAGCCCCCATTGCAAGGGCCTCAACCTCCCCTGCTCTATCATGGCTGACCCTGTGCTTTGACCACAGCCTTCTAAATAATTTATGTAACAAATAAAAACTCTACTATACTTCTGCAATTCTTTATAAAATCCGAGTCTGGACGCTGTTGTTAAGTCAATTAGTTTTTCTTCTTGCTGTTCTGTCCATCAGACTCGTTTCCACATTCTCCCGAGGTGGTTTGAAATTGTCGATCTAGTTGCATCATCAGATTCGCCGCTCTTATTGGTTCTGGTTTGACGGTCGTCGTAGAAGAAAGTGTCTCCAATTTTTTCAGACTGGAAGAATTTGATTCGGAGGAAAAATGCGATTGCAGTGGCTGTTATTGCGTGTGTGTGTTTGTGATCTGTCAGTTCAGCTTTGTCTTCTTATCAGGAACACTTTTGTTTTTTGATCTTTCCTGCTATTTCTGTGTGTATGCTTTTAGCCCCGTTGTGAGGATTCGTTTCTCCGTAATGACACGTGCACTCAAGAGTTTTGTCCTCATGCAGACCAAACGGACCAATCAGAACTAAGAATTTAGCAGATGAGAGATTTTCTCATTTAAACACGCAGCCAGAACCAATGTGTGTGTTTGTATATGTTTTAATAAAGGGTCTGCTTACGTCATTACCACTGCATAAATCTTCGTTAACGTGACTACTAACCGTGCATACACACGCATAGAAACACACGTGCAAACTCACAGACACGCACACACGCCGGAAAAACCCGAAAGCTCTGAGAGTCGTGATGATGAGGATTATGATGATGAAGAAGGAGGATGCGCAAAGTTATGAGTCATGGCGGATTTGAAAA
>VCAZ01000012.1:1612104-1639604 GCA_005784505.1 Bagarius yarrelli | reverse complement strand
ATGACAGCGATGAAAGAGTGATGACAATGATGATAGTGATAAAAGAGTAATGACAATAATGAAAGTGATGAAAGAGTGATGACACTAATGACAGTGATGAAAGAGTGATGACACTAATGACAGTGATGAAATAGTAATGATGTTGATGAACGAGTGATGAGACTGATGACAGTGATGAAAGAGTGCTAAGTGATCAAATAATGCATGATAATGAAGTTATTAAATTGGTGATAAACCAAAACAAATCTCTATATCTTCTGTTTCTTTTTGTTTGTCATCATTTTATACTAGCTCTAAAAGTGACGGAATAGTAAAAGTGATGGATTGCTAAAAAAAAGTAATAGAGTGATGGCAGAGTGATTAGAGAATGATGAAAGAGCCACAGAATGATGATGTAGTAATGAAAATGTGTTGTCTTTGTCTTACTGTCTCTACGGCCTTTCTTTTCTTTTTACATGTTTCTTACTTTTACTATTATTCTGATTATATTTTCTCTCTCTCTCCCTTTCTCTCTCTCTCTCTCTCTCTCTCTCTCTCTCTCTCTCTCCCTTTCTCTCTCTCTCTCTCTCTCTCTCTCTCTCTCCTTCTTATGATGTGAACCTTTGTCTGCTGTTTAAAAGCACACTGGGTGGCAGTAAAGTTAAACCCAAACCATCTGTTCATCTTTAGATATTCTATTAAAATTTTCATCATTATCATCATCATCATCGTTCAAGCTTCATGCTAATGCATCATAACACCCCATCTCCCACTTGCTCAGTTTATCCCCTTGTCCTTCTATCGTCACCAGGACAAAAAAAATCAGGAAAATTACCCAGCCCCGGTTGCCATGGAAACCATTCACGGCTGCATCTGGCAAATTATAGGCTACTTCAGAGTCGTTATTTCAGGCAGGCTAAATGAAAGCCTGAACCTGACAAAACGAAGAAGAAAACGACATGCTTAAGCACATACGGTGTGAAAATCCAAACACGCTCGTGTATGTGTATGTGTGTATGGTCATGAGATTAGCATTGAGTGAACTGCACAGCTAAACTATTGTAATACACACTTGCATCAAGTACCAAACATTTAAATAAAGGTGAGGTTCCTGAATCTGTATCACATTGTTATCTAAACACAGTTGCATCAGAAATTTGTAGCTCCGCCCAACGCAGTTTGGTATAGACCAGCATCATACCCATATGATACCCAAAAGCTTTTAGGAGCCTTAAATTCCTTTGTCCTGATTATTTTCCAGCTACCCCTACCCTACTCACTGCTCATTACCTCGATCCAATTCATGGTCTTCCCCCATCTCAGATGGTATCTTCAAGCTTCTGATTGACTGAACATGCCCGATCCAGGTAATGAGACATGCATGGGGGTCTTTGGAAAACAAGGAAGTTAGGAAACATAGGTTGCCTATTTCTGTTAACTACAAACATTAACAAAGCAGCAGGAATATATACATTTAGAAAATAATATTTTGTATTGATATTTGTTCCTAATGAACAAGCCGGAGGTGACAGTGGTGAGGAATAACTCTCTGAGACGATAACAGAAGAAAAACCTCGTTTGCTCAATTCTGATTTGGTGACTATATCAGATTTTTTTGATGACCCGCTTACATTATCTTTTAAAACAGACCCATATTCGATATCTGCATTTACAATATACACGGCAAACAACCCAATGTAGACATACTCACCGGAAAAGGAAGTAAAAATGGTGAAAATCAATGAACGGAAGGAAAGAAAATAAAATGATGGTTCAATATGTTGCTTCTGCATTATTTTAAATGTTGGCAAATTAATGCCTTCTTTAGCTGGAGAACCACTGAGAAAGAAAGACAGCTGTGTGTGTGTGCAGCATGCGGTACCGAAAAAAAATTTAACCCTGGACTGCCTCTGCCTTTGATTCGGGTCTCGAGCATTTGTTACAGTGAACGAAATGAATAAATATCAAATACACAGTTGTTTTTCCTGTTAATGCAAGTTGTTCATTTATTCATTCACCTTCCAATTCGACTCCTAATTCGACGTCACAGGGATCTGCTGGATCTATGCCGTCTATGAAAGGGTGAAAGGCAGAAGGGGGACACCCTGGACAGGTCACCAGTACATCACACACACACTCACACCTATGGGCAATTTAGAATTACCAATCAATCTAACATACATGTTTTTGGACTGTGGGAGGAAACCCGAGAACCCGGAGTAAACCCACACAAACCCAGCAAGAACACGCAAACACCACACAGAAAGACCGCTGCCCAGGAATCGAACCCAGGACCTTCTTACTGTGAGGCAACAGTGCTGAACACTAAGCCACCAATCTGCCACTTCCCTGTATCATTGGGGGGGTTTTTTTATGAAATAAATTAAATAAAATTATAATATTATTAAATTCTGTCTTTTACATGAGGTTAATTTATGGCTGAGGTTTTATCATTAATAAAATATAAAGATTTAAGAAATCAATGGGGGTTTTTTCCACGTTGCTGATTTAGACTTCGCACTTCTACATGATGCTAAAGTGTTAGCATTTTATAACTTTCCCCTAATAATCATTTGGTTTTTAGCTTTGATTCTGACACAACCTCCAGACATGAAACGCGCTGGCTGATGGACTGTGTTTGCTGTAAGCGGGATTATAACGTAAATTTCCTGTCTGGCTAAACTGTTGCTTTAAGCGTATGCATGCGTATTCATCAACATTAAGTGTTTACTGAGAGCGGAGCAACAACGTCGGACAGAACTCCATTAAGAAAGCATTAGAGCTTCACTCGAAGGCATTCAACACATTTACACAAGAGGCAGTTTAATTGTTTTGTATTTTGGTGATTTGTGTTTGTGCGCTATGTGTCTTTCACGGCAGATCAATTGGTTTTCCGCATCTTGACAACATGCTGGTGAAAAGCCGTCTATTTTTTTGAATTGGTCTAAAATTTCTTTTTTTTTCTTTGTAAGCTGGACTCATCTCTAACTAGACCTTTTAATTGTATTATCATATGGACACACAAATACTGTGATAACACAATTTTAACTCATGTTATGCGACCGAGTATCAGACAATCATTTATCCTCTATGTTTATGTGCAACACATAGCCACAATTGCATATTTTCCTAATCTATAGTATGTGATGGATTTCATAGAATTTAAAAAACAGTAGGTGAAAATACCCAGAAGACACACCACATGCACCGGATTATAAAATACACATACTTTGGACACTTAACCAACCCATGAGCCCACAGGAGTGATCTGTTTTTTTGGTTTTGCTGATGTTTCCCCTTTTGTCTCACGCTCAGCAGTGATGAAGCACTGTGATTCCACCTGCAGAGATGGAGGGAGGAGAGGAAGGGAGGAGAGGGAGAATCGGTAACTGATGGAAGCAAGGAGACAGATAATGAGGATAGGATTGAGATTGAAAGTGTGAATGGAGAATACATCGATGGGATGCTGGATTGATGGAGCAATAAAAGAGACATTGGTGAAAAACATTGGTGGAGCAATGATGCGAAGTGTTGTATCCTTTTTATCTATCTATCTATCTATCTATCTATCTAGATGAAGATATTAAGACATCTGATGTCATAAGTATCAAGATATCTGATCATGTCATGACCATTGTAGGATCTGACAGAATCATGAGATCAGAATCAGTCCATGTGTGAAACTAGAATGAATTTCCTGGGTCATAATTGCACTTTTTGAGCAGTAGTACTCATTTACATCAGAACTCATTTACAAGAGAAAGAATTAATAATCACAATCTTCTGTGTCACTTTAATTGCTGATTAATGATGTAGGTAAAATTGATCTCCTGTATTACTAGATTTTCCTAAGGCTGCTTTGTGACAAGTTTTTATTTTTGCATTAATAAAATTAATTCATTAATTAATTAAACAATGTCTATTTTATTAGCATTTACAGTGTTTGGCAGACGTCCTTATTCAGAGTGACTTGCCTTTATATCTTATACAACTGAGCAATTGGGGGTTAAGGGCCTCGGTCATGGGGCCCAGCAGTGGCAATTTGGTGGTACTAGGAATCAAACCCCGATCTTTCAATTATCACTCCAACACATTAACCACTGAGCTACCACTTCCCCCTATCATGTCAATAAATGGGTTTTTTTTTACCTAAAGCCACCTAGTTTTAATCTGGTCCTCCTTTGACTCTGTTCTTAATAAAGTGATGTTTCTAGTATATTTGTAATATAAATACTGCATATAAACTCACCATAGATGTTTGGATTTGGCAATTAATACAGTTATGGCCACACAGTGTATGAGCCACTATCAGCAAATTCATAGTGCGTTACACTGAAGTATACTGAGACTCTTCCGGCCTCCTATTGCACCATATGAATGGGTTTGTCTTATTAACTCCATCAACCCTGACCGGATTTGATAGCCACTAAAGAGCTGTGTAATTGAGAGATGCCCAAATTCATTCCATTTTACAGTCTGCTGGACACGGCAGTGGCAAAAACACAGGAATGTGGGGGTTTTTGCTAACATGATTTTATTCGGTTATCGATGTGAGTCTATCATTAGCACGTTAACAGCCCCCTGTGACGCATCAATCACTGTAAATCGACCGTTATACACTCTTAAAAATTTACAGCCGTTAAAAGTTCAATGCATCACCACATCCATAGACTGTATTAATGAAACCTTGGCATGTTATTACATTATGCTAGTTGGAATTAGCAGACAAAATGGTACATAAAATATTCTTCTACCCACTAGCTCAGGGGTCACTAAACTCGGTTCTGGAGGGTCGATGTCCTGGAGAGTTTATCTAACACTTACTTCAACACAGTTTACTTAGCAGAACAATGATTACTTGGTTTAGGTGTGTTTGATTAGGGTTGAAGCTAAACTCTGCAGGACACCGGCCCTCTAGGCCCTCGAGTTTGGTTACCCCTGCACCAGGGTAATTTATATACTTCCAAGGTGCAAAACACATAATATGCCTAAAGGTTTGGATGCTTTTTACTGGCACACCCACATCAGTGTGTCTTTTTTTTCAAAAGTGGAATAATTAGTACTTTACTTGAACTAAGAGACTCAAACCCTGTCCCTGTGCACAAAACCCCTGATCTCCATGAAGACCTGCTGTGTTCTGGATGTTTTTAAAGTAGTAGAACTCTCATGTCCTGTACAGAGTCCTGATTCTAACATGTCACGTAACCCAATCTATCAGAAAAACGACTGCCTTCAACATGGCCGTCGAGGCTAATGTAGAAGAAAAGTGAAGATTTACTAGTAAACATCAGCAACTTCTTTCTTCTATAGTGCACATAGTTACAGATTGTGTAGGACAAATCTTTTTCAACCAGTCACAGGATCTTACAGCAGTGCTGAGTGAAAAATACTTCACTAAATACAAATAAAAGTTAAGAAATATTTAAAAAAGTGGATTTTGAAGGAATAATGACTCCTGAATAGTGAGGATTTACATTTACAGAAATTGTCAGATGCCCTCATCCAGAGCAAATAGTGTGATGGTGTATATTAGATGACATGGTGCTCTGGGAGGTAGAGTTGTTGCCTTACAACATTCTCAGGGTTCCCCAGTTTGATCCTGAGCATGGACCACTGCATGTGTCAGATCTCAGAATATCTGTCAGACATCTCATCATGGATGGCAGCCTCTTTAGCTGTAAATGAATCCCCGGGTGATTTAACCCCATGTTGGGATCATGTTTAGGATCAACTGTCCTTTTCTTCTCACGTTGCTTCTCCCCTCAAATGCTCATTTACCCCCTTGTCAATTTGAGACTGGACTGGTTTCTAATCTTTCACACTCCTTTCACACTACCCTGTTTCCGGGCTCCATCCACTGGCTCATAACGATTTATCACTAAAACTTGTCTACAAGGCCAAAAATAGACCTACACTCACTTAACTCAAAGCTTCAACTACATCCCGCACTGCCCCACCCTCAAGCACGAGGTATCAAAGCCGAGAAGATTCCTAATGCTATGTATGATACCTCGGTGCTTGAATGATCTTCCCTTAGATGTTTGAAGTAGCTTTTCTGTTTCTATGCTGTTTTTGACTATGCTGTATGACTTTTAGACTGTTGTGTTGGTGTTCCGTGTCCCTGAGAGCGTGAAACAGTATCGAAACAGTACCCGAAGTCTATGTGGGGATTTTTTTCATAGGTTCTTAGATTTCCTTGTCTCACCCCATCCAAAGTGTATTTCCAAATCAAGGCCATTGTTTTATAGTTATGGGACGTATTGCAACCCTAAAAAGGTAAAAATAAATGAATGAAGAATATTAATATTAAATATTAAAGTAAAAGCAAATCTTTTCCTAGACGAAAGGATAAAATAGTGAAAGTGTTTTAAAGCATGAGACTACTGTCGATAATGCTAATGTCTAAATATACATCTTCTCTCTCTCTCCCTCTCTGTCTCTCCACTATGTCTACAATCTCTCTCTCTTATCTCTCTGTCTTTCTCTCTCTCTTTCTTTCTCTCTCTCTCTTTCTCTGTCTCTCTCTTCCTTTCTTTCTTTCTTTCTTTCTCTCTCTTTCTCTTCGTATCTTTTCTATCTCTCTCTTTCTCTCCCTCTGTCTCTCTTTGTCTTTCTCTTGTTCTCTCATCCACACTCTCTTCTCTCTCTTTCTCTTCGTATCTTTTCTATCTCTCTCTTTCTCTCCCTCTGTCTCTCTTTGTCTTTCTCTTGTTCTCTCATCCACACTCTCTTCTCTCTCTTTCTCTCTCTCTCTCTCTCTCTCTCTCTCTCCCTCTCTCGCTCGCTATCCTTTTGTCCCTCTCTGTCTTTCTCTCATTCTCTCTACCTCCCTCTTTTTCCTTTTTTTCTTTCTCTCTCTCTACTTCTCTCTCTTGTTCTCTTTCTGTCATTTTCTCTATTCTCTCTCTCTCTCCCCTCTCTCTCTTTCTCTCTGTCTGTCTTACACGCACTGACATTTTCCCTGTACATCTTTTTTGATTCTTTGAAGAATTAAAGAATGAACCGTATGTGTTTCGGGAAGTGTTTTTCAGTTACAGTGTTTTTTTACATACAGTTCATTCTTTTATTTCCTCATTGCCTTCAGGCTCAAGCAAATAAAGTGGCTTCCCCCTCGTTCCGCTCACTGTGGACAGGCATGAGGAAGAAAAGCATGTTCGTGATGCTTTGAAAAGCCACACAGCGCTGCAAGGCATGCGCAGTTGGGACACACACGCCATAATACTGCACACTGTTCACTCAAAATGTGTCTTCATGTAAAGCTATGACTCATAAAGAGCTAATAGAGTCTGCTGGTCACCCTGAACTTTTATTCCAGTTTGTATCTAATTACATTATGCAGATCCTTAAATGCCTCCAGAATGTATATAGACTGGAATTATCTAGCTAAAAATGGCTAGCAATCGTCCTGTAATTCGCCATTTTCACACATACTATTTAAGGGCGACAAGATGTATTTTGTAGCTAATGATTTAGCTGAATGGTTTATTTTTCTTTAAAAACAAAGTTGCTATTTGACTAAAATGTGCCGCTTTGTTGAAAAGTTGTTTTTAGCCACAGAATCAAGTTTTAGGAGTTAAAAGTCTCAAACACAAATTCTCATTAGTTCACTATAAAGAAATCTTTGTAATTATGCTACATGGCAACCTGGCATACAGAATACAGAAAAGACAAAACAGACAAGCACAGACCGGTGCTAAAATAAACAACATTTCTTAAACTAGCATTATAATAAACACACCGACTCTCATCTTATAGTGACTAAAGTAAGGCAGAAACTAGATTTTTTTTTTTTTTAATCATAATAGTTTTTAGTAATAGTTTTTATTATGTGGTTTAGGCTAAACCACATAATAAGCCTTAATGTAGCTTTAGGAAAAGAAGCTAAAATACAAACTAGCACCTTTAAAACTTGCTAACGATGGCCTATTTTTATAGTATGCAGTATAATTTTTGTTAGCACTACCCGAATTTCTTCCAATAAAGTAATCGAGGCTTACATAACCGAAATGATGCGAAGTTATAGAAGCAAACTTATTCGCTTCTTTATTGTAAGGAAACTAAAAGAATTTTGCCCCACCACTTTTGTAAGGGTGGTGCAACCACTAAAGTTTTGTGTTAGTAAACAATTATACATTTACATTTACAGCATTTGGCAGACGCCCTTATCCAGAGGGACTTACATTTATCTCATTTATACAACATGCTAAATATGAGCTATTTTTAAAATAAACAAGCTAACCAACAATTAGCGAACTAGTAAACTGGATAACTCACAAACTAGCATCAAACAAGCACCATATTAAAGAACAGAATGTAAAATAAAATCAGAAAATGTATACAAGAATGCTTTGACAACATACAGTGGTTTGTGTGTAGAGAAACTCACTGTAAGATGTTTCCTCAGGTTGGAGCTGGACTTCCTGTACGCTGATATCAGCACTTGTTTTGGTCTTATGGAGAACATCTCATTGTGGAAATGTTGGTTTCTCACCTTCTTTTCACCATCTTCTTCTTCGGTTATTATATTCCGAATTCATTTTAAAAATTAGCAGGTTTCACGTCCGAAATTCACACGACTTCAGTCTATCACAAAACTTGTGATCTAATTATACGCAATTATATGGAAACTAATTAACAAAAGTACATTTTCAAAATTAACAATAAATTTAACATTAACGAAGAAACGCCATCGAATGTAGAGACATAAGAGTAAATATCTGGCCAGTTAAACCTACTCTTAAAAGTGTGTGTGTATGTGTGTGTGTGTGTGTGTGTGTGTAGAATATCTGCTTTAATGTGGAACATCCTCGTTGAGTGTGTGTTCAACTCGAGACAGTATCCTAATCCCTTTGCTTGTATATGGGAGGAAAACTAGTGAGAGCATTTCGAAGGACCCGTTTTAGGACCTTTGAGAACCATATGAGCCATGGGCTGATCATTTTGTTGCCATGGCAACAGAATGAATCAGTGGTACCCTCCTTGCCTGCGACGGTTGCAATCATGCTGTGTGAGTAAGAAACTAAGTGCTACGTGTCGAGTTCCCTCTCAAATCTCCGTTTTTTTGTGTGTATCTTGAAGGCGGCCATTTTGCATGTACATGTGAGAAAGAAACGTGTGTATAGGATTCACACGGTACATCGTGTTTATAGAAGTGATGCTGCTGTTGCTGAGGTGCTGTGTGGCTGGCTGTTGGTGGTATTGATGGAGTCGTTGCTGTTGTTTGGGTTTGTTTGTACTGTGGTTTAAGTGGTGTTAATAGAATGGGTGGTTGTAGGATCAGTTGTGTTGTGAGTGGTGGTGTTGTTTCTTTGTAGTTGATGCTATCGTAGTTTTAATGATGTTTCTTGAGGCCTAGGTCTTAGTTTTAAAGGTGGGTATTAGTAGGTATCAGTGGGGTCTTGGTGTGGTGGTTTTTGCTGTGTTTACATAGTTGGAATTAGTGTGTTGACTGGTGTTGGTAGTGTAACTAAAGTTGTTGAGTTGTTGGTGGTGATGCTGTGAAGCTGTAGGTAAAGATGTTGGTGTAATGATTTTGGTGGCATTAATTGAATAGTGGTGTGTTGGCGACGTTAATGGACGTTGGTACTGTAAGTAGTTTGGGGGCAGTTGTTGTTCTGGTATTAATAGGGTTGGTTGTTGTTGGTGTTATTGGGTTCGTATGGTGGTTTTGTTCTTATATTATTGTTATTAGTAAAGATGTTATTTTGGTGCCATTGGTTGGATTGTTTTAGTGCTGGTTGTGACGTTAGTAAAGTTATTGGTGGTGTTGGTGGAAATATTGGTGTTTATTCACTGCACTGGGAATATGAAGTGTGTGATTGTTCGGTTGGCATAGTAATGAGCAGCGTATGGCTGTGTGTAGCCTCTGGCCTGCTCTGTGTTCAGCCCACAAAGAGCAAATTAACCCCCTACTGAGTGAATCGGCACTTCCTCCACTTCGATCTCAAGCTTATACACTGGATTAATTATTTGGAGATCATTTTTTTCTTAAAATTTCCCACCTTCCTATTTTCAAGATTTTGCCCCAGGGTAAAATAAGAGACAATCATACACAACATTTAATAAATAAAATTCTATAGCATTAAAAGTTATCACATCATTTTTCACCACAAAAGCCTAAGCACCCAAACATATGTTAGCTAAACATGCTGCCTTTTTATTCACATTAGCCCACACACACCCCCCCCCCACACACACACACATTATTAATAGCTTATCTGCCTCATTCTAAAGTGATTCCTTTTGCCAGGCAGGCCACATGGGAGTCTGTAATAAACTATCATCATGCTGGGGGAAAAAAACGTCACCCCCGTCTTCATTTAAATGATAATGGAGGCCGCAGGAAGTACAATTAAAGTGACAGTAACCTGG
Organism: Bagarius yarrelli; assembly: GCA_005784505.1. Lineage (NCBI taxonomy): Eukaryota > Metazoa > Chordata > Actinopteri > Siluriformes > Sisoridae > Bagarius > Bagarius yarrelli. Next base: position 1,629,254 of record VCAZ01000012.1, on the reverse strand, counting down.
TTGTTTCAAGCTTGCTCTGTCTCGCAAAGAAAAATGGATAGTAGGGAAGGCGTCTGGTTTACAGCTCTGTGGAATGAGATAACACACACACATGCATACGTTGAACAGCGGTATCATACTGTTGCCCCAGTGATATAATATAGAGGTGATTTGGAGTGGGTTTTTTTTTATTTTTTTATGAGACATGCTGACGCTTCACATTTCTCTTATGAGATATGACATAATTATGTTTTTTTTCCCCTCAGTTGCTTGCGGAGATTTTTAAAAAATGTCTTAACTTTTGTCAAAACAATACAAACATATTTACAGGATGACTTATTCTCATTTTATTTTTATTTTCACAGGGAGTTTGGTATTTTGCAGTTGGTGGTCTGGCAGTTTTGGAATTGTGGGTGGTGGTGGTGGTGAGTTTACAGTTGAAATTAGTAATATTGTTGGTGGTATATTGCCCATCCTGCACCCATCCTGCACTGTAGGAGTGATGGGTGGTGGTACTGATTATGCTATAACAGCGGGTAATATTGATGGTCTTGCAGTGTTAAAGTTGTATTGGTGGTGTTGCACCATTGGTGATAGGTGCTGGTTTGGATTATGCTGTTAGTGTTGTTATGGTTATTGGTGTTGGAATAATAGGTGTTGGTGTTGGCATAGTCAGCTGTTATTATTGTTATCACATTATTGGAGTGGTGGGTGGTGGTGTTGAATATACGTTTGGAATTGTTACTGTTTTTGACTGTTCTTTCAGTATTGCAGTTGATTGCAGTGTTAGAGTTTTAAGTGGTGGTGTTGATTATTTGGTGGTGTTAAAGGTATTACACAGTGGGGTGATTATTAGTAGTTAAATAGTGTCTTGTGTCTTGTGGAGGATTTTGTGTGTGTTGATGTTTAATGAACAGTGTTTTTTTAGGTGTTGGGTAAATAAATGGAACTATTCTTTATTATTATATGTAAAATAAAAAATGTAACATATTCTTATTAAAAAAACCTAGTACATTCTGTTTAAATTTCTAATAGATTCTGGGATAAAATCGTGATCGATTCTGTTTAAAATTCTAAAAGATCCTGTTTAAAATCGTAATAGATTCTGTTTTAAGTCCTAATAGATTGGTGTATAAAATCGTAATAGATTATGTTTAAATTGTTGATAAATTCTGTTCGAAATCCAGATAGATTCTGTTTGAAATCTAGCAAATTCTGTTTAAAATTCGAATAAATCCTGTTTAAAATCCTGATAGATTCTGTTTAAAATCATAATAGATCTTGTTTAAAATTATATAGATCTTGTTTAAAATCCTAATAGATCCTGTTCAAAATCCTAATAAATTCTGTATTAAATCCCAATAGATCCTGTTTAAAATCATAATAAATCCTGTTTGAAATCCTTATAGATCTTGTTCAAAATCCTAATAGATTCTGTTCAAAATCCTAATAGATTCTGTTTAAAAGCCCAATAGATCCTGTTTAAAATCGTAATAGATCCTGTTTAAAGTCCTTGAAGATTCTTCTAAAAATCCTAATAGATCCTGTATAAAATCCTAATAAATTATGTAAATAATAGTAAATAATAGATTCTGTTTAAAATCCTAAAAGATCTTGTTTAAAATCCTAATAGATCCTGTATAAAATCCTAATAAATTAAGTAAATAATAGTAAATAATAGATTCTGTTTAAAATCCTAATAGATCCTGTTTAAAATCCTAATAGATCTTGTTTAAAATTCTAATAGATCCTGTTCAAAATCCTTATAGATTCTGTTTAAAATCCCAATAGATCTTGTTTATAATCCTAATAGATCCTGGTTAAAATCCTAATAAACTATGTTTCAAATCCAAATAGATTATGTTTAAAATTCCAATAAATTCTGTTTAAAATCGTAATCGATTATGTTTAAAATCCTAATAGATCTTGTCTAAAATTCCAATAGATCCTGTTTAAAATCCCAACAGATCCTGTTTAAAATCTGAATAGATCCTGTGTGCATTAAAATCGTAAAAGATTATGTTTAAAATGATAGATCCTGATCCTAATAGATCCTGGTAAAATCCTTATAAATTCTGTTTAAAATCCCAATAGAAATTTTGTTGAAATTTCTAATAGATTCTGTTTAAAATCCTAATAGATCCTGTTAAAAATCCTAATAGATTCTGTACTAATAGGTTAATGTTTCATAAACGATGTTGGTAAGAGTTGGTGCTAGCTGGTGGTAGTAGTGCCTGTTTGTGTTCTGGTTGATGCTGATGTGAGGAATATGATAGGAGGAATTCTTACAGTTAATGTGCAGAATGTTACAGATCTCACTGCACGGCTTCTTGCCTTTAGCTGTGTGAACATTTGGCAGGTATTCAATGGAGCAATCAGCGTTTCCATAAAAGGCAGATGGTCTTCTGATTGTAATTTGCATGTGTGATTAACTTCATTCAGAAAGGCCCAGCTGCCCAAAGCCCTACAAAACATCTGTCTTAGAGAGAGTGTGTGTACTTGCATGTGTGCATGATTGACTTGTGTCATCATTGACATTCTGTCTACATGCTGCCCTTTGTGAGTCATGAAGCTTGATGGTGGTGTTTGTTTTGATGGAAGGAGAAAAAGGAGAGACAAAGAGAGTAACATTTTTTGAGAACATTTGATCTGAAAGGATGGGGGATTTCAATCTAAGGGGTGCATGTATCGAAGAGGACTGTGTGTATGTGTCTGAAAGCAAGGGCATTCAAGTGTGAAATGATTCTGTTAGTGTGTCATCTGTTTCACTCATGTTGTACCACCGTCTCCAACCCAACCCTCCCCTCAGAGATCTGCTTTCAACTGAAATGCTAGACACATAACTGTGTGAGTTCATTAAAACTGAAAAAATATTCATGTGCTACTGATTACTGTGTTTTTAAGAGACCAAACATGTAAAAGTGCTTATTTGTTTATTTGCATATTCCAGCTTAATGTTAGGGTCAAATGGGAAGTGGTGGCTCATGGTCAAGGTGTTGGATTACCAACCTGAAGGTTGTTGGTTCGATTCCCAGCTCCACCAAGCCACCACTGTTGGTCTCAAACCCAATTGCTCAGTTGTATAAATGTGACAAATGTAAGTCGCGTCTGCCAAATGCTGTAAATGTAAATGTAAAGCACAAGTTCAGCTATGATACATATCCCCCTGAAGGTCTTGCTCAAGGACCCAACAATGGCAGACGTTTGGTCTCACTATGGTTGCGCAGTTGTAAGGTGTTGGACAACTAGTTTTGAAGACCGGGGTTCGATTCACAGCACCAATTTGGCACAGCCAAATTACACCAATGCTACCTAAAAACACAACATCAACACTAAGATGACACTACAATAACTACAACTACTCCAACACCCACTAAAACTAATGACCTTGCCAGGACCACAAAATCCTCTACACCAACAATTCTACAATCTCCATTAACACAAACCTAACATCTTACTGCCGCCAACACATCACCAAAACCATAATACCATCACCAAACAACTTCGCTAACACCAAGTCTAACAACACCACCAAAAACAGTAGACATTGTCAGATCACAGCCTCATAGAACTCTAGATAAACCGGCTAGTAAAGTGACCACTGAACCAGTGGGGGTGTGTATATTCCTATTATATGCATGTGGGTGGCCTGAGTAAAGAAGATTGCACTCTTCACAACACACACTTCAGGCTTTGACATAACATAACATAGCATCATGTAACCACACTACCTGCTAGTAAAAAACTCTGTAAGGTTATAACACTAAGCATTAAATCAATTGAAAAAACTTTAGAATAAATGCACCTTTGGTTTTATGTTCAGTTGCTCAATATCTGAAAACACAGCTCTACAGAGTATTTTTAGAGACACTATTCCGAACACCTAACTATCACATTCATATAGTTTCTCTAAACAATAACATTTAGATGTACAGTGGTTTTATCTCAGTTTAAAAACTGAGTTGTACACATATAACTACAACAGCATTAGAGATCCAGTGGTGAGCCATAAGAGCTGTTTATACATTAGTTGTAGATCCAGTGGTGAGCCATCAGGGTATTTTATGCATTAGTTGTAGATCAGTGTTAAGCTATTAGGGCATTTTATGCATTAGTTGTAAATCCAATGATGAGCCATTAGGGCCTTTTATGCATTCGTTGTAGATCCAGTGGTGAGCCATCAGGGTATTTTATGCATTGGCTGTAGATCCAGTGGTGAGCCATCAGGGCCTTTCATGCATTAGTTGTAGATCCAATGGTGAGCCATCAGGGTATTTTATGTGTTCGTTGTAGATCCAGTGGTGAAGTAACGCAATAATTATTTTTCCCTGGTAATTAATTACTTTTCTAATGATGTAACTCAGTTACTATTTGTGAGAGGTACCTATAACTAATTAATTTATTAATGTAACATGACAAACATGGATAGCAACACATCTAAAGACCTGAATAGGGTCCGAAGCAAACACAACAGCCACCAGACTTCTGTAAGAGTCGTGCTGATCTGGTAGAAGAAGTTTGTCAGGATCAGTTTTTTAGCTTTGCACTTATCCTAGAGTATTTCCTTCTTCTCAAGTCGTCTCGGTTTTATGAACCAATAAGAATTATCAGCACTTTGATGGCAGCTTTGCGCTGTCACTGATAACAACAACCTATCTTTGTCCACAGCTTCTCTTATGGTCCACAGTGAGTTAGGTACAGCAGCTGGACAGACGCAGGCTGTCTTCCTCACTCCCACTCTGCCCTCTTCATCATCAGGGCAGGCTGTCTTCATCACTCTGCCCTCTACAACATCCTCTTAATCTTCTTACGTCCTGCTCTTCATTCTCACACGCTCTCGGAGATAAACGCCACACTTCCAGATGTTTATGGGACATAAAACAGAAACACTGCTTCTTTAAAGACATCGCCATCACTCCCGACTGTTCATTAGTGCAACTGTCGTTTAAATCTCTCTAAACCAACAAACATAAATTGCATCTAAGACATTTATTTAGCTTCGATGCTGAATGACTGCAAATAAAAAGCTTGTTGTGTTTTACAATGGCATTAAATCTGATATTCCAGACTCAAATGTCACTGGCTGTTGTGGTATTTCTTGACAAAGTCTAGCGATTAGATTGGTTACTGTTATGTCATTTTATTATATCTGATGAAGTCATTACAGAGAAAACAAGCAGCAGTAGTTGGCTCATTTTTTGCTTCAGGAGGTTGTATACAATGTAAGCTGTAAACAATAAAGCTGTTAGTAACGCAGGACTGTAAATAGCTACATGGTGATGATGTTGTTCTTCTTCTTTCCCTTTCGACAGTTCCCTTTTAAGGGTCACCACAGCGAATCATCTGTCTTCACCTAACCCTATTCTCTACATCCTTTTCACTCACACCCATTAACTTCATGTCCTCGTTTATCACAGTGAAATACCTCCTCTTTGGTCTTCCTTTTTGTCCTCTGCCTGGTAGCTTTATTTCTAACATCCTCCTACATCTAACATGAGCCGTCCCCCTAATGAACTCGTTCCTAATCCTGTCCAACCTTGTCACTCAAAGAAAACCTCAACATCTTCAGCTCTGCTACTTCCACCTCTGCCACCTGTCTCTTCCTCAGCACCACTCTCTAAGCCATACATCATAGGGTGATGATGTCGTTACTGCTGGGGTTAGGGGGGGGGGGGTGCAAAAAGCAAACAAGCCAATTAGAGCTCAGCTGAAATCATGTGTTTTTAAAAAGTGTGCATGTTTACAGACACTTATTTGTCCTACGGCCCATGCACACAAACAAAAACATTTCTGTATTACAGAACTGACACCCCCCCCCCCCCCCCCCCCCCCCCCCCCGACTGAGCCTGGTTTCTCCCAAGGTTTTTCTCTATTTCTCATTTCTCCATTTTCTCCATCACCGATGGAATTTTGGTTCCTTGCTGCTGTAGCCTCTGGCTTCCTTAGTTGGGGACTCTTAATTTATGGATATTAATCAAATTGAGTGTGCTAGTGAGTGTATAATATTGTTTTTTCTGATGTAATTCTGTAAAGCTGACTTTAAAACAATCCTGATTGTTAAAGCTTTTATAGAAATAAAGGTGACTTGACTTGATTTGACTATCATCTATTAATTTTTTTTTTTTTCTTTTGTTGAATTTTTGTAAAGCGGAATATATTTGTCCCCTGAGAACGCTCACTCTTATCTGAGGTCAATGCACAGGCAGAGGTGATCAACACATCTTTTATCTTCCCTGCTGACAAAAACACATCTGTTTTATCAGGAATGATTTAATCTGGGGCACTGTGGCCACTCTGAAAGACGACCCAGCACTAAAGGGTAATTTAGTGAATACAGCTGTCTGTATCTTAGCAACTGTAGCTTATCCAGTCATATACATTTACAGTAAGACAGTTCTTACACATGATATGACACACAGCCTTTTTTAATGACTGGAGGGTCAAGACATGTTGTGTTCTAGATGTTTTGGTGTGTATGAACTCTTATGTCCTGTACAGAGTCTTGATTCTGATTCAACTCTTAACACTGAATACAAATTGGGATGAACTGGATCACGATATTGGTCTGGAAGAAGAAGAAGGGATCAAAGATAGAGAAGTAATTCAATTGGTGGAAGCTGAAAAAGAAAGAATATTGTAAAGAATTTAGACAGAAGTTGAAACATGCTCTGGGCGGTCAGTTCGTATTTCTAGATAAATGACAAACTACAGCAGAAGTGATCAGGGAGACAGGAAGAAAGGTGCTGGGTGTGTCATATGGAGGAAGGATATCAGATAAGGAGACTTGGTGGTTGAATAAGGCAGTTCAGGATAGTATACAGAGGAAGAGGTTAGCCAAGAAAAAGTGGGACATGGAAAAGACATGGAAAATTTGCAGCACAGAGTGAAGAGGGAAGTGGCTAAGGCCAAGCAGAAGGCATATGATGGGTTGTACACTAGGTTAGACACTAGAGAAGGAAAGAAAGACTTGTACAGGTTAGCAAGGCAGAGGAATCGAGATGGAAAGGAGGGTTATTAAGGATCGACGTGGAAAGGTGCTCACAAATAAGCAAAGTGTACAGTAGGACAGACAGAAGAGTTCAAAGTGGAGGTGGGACTGCATCAGGGATCGGCTTTGAGCCCCTTCTTGTTTGCACTGGTGATGGATCGGTTGACAGACAATGATGTTTGCAGATGACATTGTGATCTGTAGTGAGAGCAGGTGGAGAAAAACCTGGAGAGAAGAGAAATGCAAGTTAGTCGTAGCAAGACAGAATACATGTGTGTGAATGAAAGAGAGGGAGGTGGAACAGTGAGATTACAGGACGAAGAGGTAAAGAAGGTACAGGAGTTTAGGTACTCAGGGTCGACAGTCCAGAGCAATGGAGAGTGGGTAAAAGAGGTATGTTCTTGTGTCTGTGTATTCAGATCAACAAAATAATAAAGACAGCAAACAGAATAATGTACTATAAAATACACACATTCCTGAAACCAGTATGGACAACAGCAGATGTTGTTCAGCTTCAGCTCATTGGTTTCTGGACAGTCCCACCTGCTGTTCCCTCATGATGAAGGTCAATTTCACTCATCCCCTGCATCCAAATCATTATCCCCTTTTGTTGCTCTCTCTCTCTATCTTTCTCTTTCTCCCTCTCTGACTCTCTTTTTCCTTTTATATTGCTCTCTCGCTCTTCAGCACCAATCAGTAGTGTCACAGGCTCTTCATTCCAGTCACACACTCAAAAAGAGGACAAGTGGTGCTTCTTGTTCTGCTGACAATACACACACACACACCCACACACACGCTTGTCCTCTGTTACATAAACATGACAAGCCCATTATTCTGTTCACATCCTCATGCAGCTCGATACACACCTGATATAATCAGCAGTGACAGCAAGAACTCTGGGAAAGGACAGAAAAGGGACAAGAGACTGCTGATGACTGATTAGTAGATAATTTTACATTTTTATCAAAAGAAGATTTTATGCATCTCAAATAAGTTAATAAAAGAATATTTCTCTCTCTCTCTTACTCTCTCTCTCGCATGCTCTCTCTCTCTCTCACTCACTCTCTTTCGCGCTCTCACTCACTCTCTCTCTCTCTCTCTCTCTCTCTCCTCTACCCTTGGTTTCTCTCTCTTTCTCTCTCAGGGTGCATTTATCTCATAATCTTTCATTACTCATATCTTAATTGTTATCCACCTGAACGATTACAGTTTTTAAGATTTGGCTAAAAATAAAACACTCAGTAAATGAATGGTGACCTCAGTAGTTTTGGAACATAAAACTGCTTTCTTAAACATTTGATTTTGTTTCAATTTTTAATGTAATTGAACAGTTAGAAATGTACAATATAATAAAATAGTTCCTTTTTCTGTTATATTATGTAGTTTGTATTGTGTAAATAAGTTCCGGTTTACTTCGTGTTTCACCCGGAATATTTCCACAAGCGGATAAATTTTCCCGTTGTCATAGAAACGATACGCTTGTTAGTGTGTTTGTCTGTGTGTGTGTGTGTGTGTGTGTGTGTGTGTGTTTGTGTGTTTGTGTTGTGTTTGTGTGTGTGTGTTTGTGTTTTAAATTCCTTTACGTCGTTTTAACCCGATCTGTCTAATAATAAATATTACATTAAACCAGTTGTTTATTAATACCGGTTAAATCTAAATCCACTGACCAGCCGGAAAAGCGCGTTAAATGAGTATTTAGTAGTGTCCGCGAGCCGCCGGTAAGATGAGCAGGTAGGTGTGTGTGTGTGTGTGTGTGTGTGTGTGTGTGTGTGTGTGTGTGTGTGTGTGTGTGTGTGTGTGTGTGTGTGTGTGTGTGTGTGTGTGTGTGTCAAAGTAAAGTTCGACCTGACGAGTTACTCTTTACAGTATATAGACCTTAATTTCAGTTCCTTCTTATACTAATTCTGCCTGCCTCTCTCTCTCTCTCTCTCTCTCTATCTATCTATCTATCTATCTATCTATCTATCTATCTATCTATCTATCTATCTGTCTGTCTGTCTGTCTGTCTGTCTGTCTGTTCTCTTCCTATTTGTCTGTGTATCTGATTTATTTATCTGCTGGTCTATGTCTTTCTGTCTGTCTTACTGTCTTTCTGTTTGTCTGTCTCTTCTTTTTCTATTTGTCTGTGCATCTGATGTATCTGTCTGTCTGTCTGCTTGTCTTTTCTCTCTCTCTCTCTCTCTCCTCTCTCTCTTTCTCTCTTTGTCTGTGAATCTAATTTATCTATCTTTCTGTCTTTTGTCTGTCTGTGTATCTGTCTTTCTGTTTGCCTGTCTGTCTGTTTGTCTGTGTGTCTCTCTCTTTCTCTCTCTCTCCCTCTCTCTATCTGTGTTTGTCTTCAGGCTGCAGTGTGTTGGCACGTCCTCAAATGTCCCATCACAGGTAGGGAAGACGTTTTGTAACAGTTCAGTTTTGCGCTTGTTTGTGTGGACATTTTGTCTCACGTTCTCCTTACCAAACACACACATCAGCAATTGTTCTGTCTGCGTGCGAGGTGTGATTGCAAGCAGAACGTAAGTCCTTTTTTAACATTACAGCCGTAACCCAGTCGACTGACTTCATATGATAAAGAAACTTTATATGTCACATCCTTATTGGTAGCCAGGTCCCCGGTGTATCAGGACACTGTGGGTGTTTTCTTTTCTTCTTTGAAGCCCAAAATGTAATTACACTGTCAGAGGAATGCAGAGGAACAACTCGAGAAAAGTGTCGAAAAAACGATAGACTTGTTGGTGTGTGTGTGTGCGTGTGTGTGTGTGTGCAGGCGCTAATCACGTAGGTCAATAAATAAATACAGAGGGAAAGTGATTATACCTATGATCAATACACACTTGAAGGGTCTTTTTTGAGGACAAACAGAATACACATTTCCTTCAATCAGGTGTCCAATAGTGAATATTAACATTCCTCAGTCAGCTGATCAACACTGTGCTATTATTCAGTCTTTATTCTATTTAGTCATGCTTTCACTCTTGCAGGATGCAGAAGCTGTGAAACCAGGAAGCCTGAGCTCTAAAGGTACCCATTCAGAGATTATTTCTTAAATAAAACTGTCCTCAAAACATGCAGGGTCATGCTGTTGTTGGTAAATAATCAACATATCGAAGGTGAAGTGTTTTATTCCTCTTATACCACAGCAACTTGGCAATAATCATGAATTCAGAGTTTTAGTAAACAAATCAACAACTTCTGACCAATTCAGATTGAAGTGTGTGTGTGTGTGTGTGTGTGTGTGTGTGTGTGTAAATACTGCACACATTATTACTTGAAGTAAAGTGTGTGTGTGTGTTTGTGTGTTAAAATAATTAAAACTAGGAATAGTCATTATTGATGTTTGGGATATTCTTGTTTTGTCATTTTTTCTCCTTTTTTTCAGCTGCACCAGTGAATAAATCAGTCCAGTCCCAAAAACAGTAGGTTTATCATACACATATACCATTTTTACTAATACAGTGGTTTCCTTAACTTACGACTGTCTTAACTAACAAGTTTTTTTCGAGATACGAGTCATTTCTCGGCTGACTTTTTGCTTTGAGTTGCAAGCTAAATTTCGACACTCAACCGCTAGTTAGCGTAGCGAACACCACAGTGAACGTCGTAACATCCGCCCAGCATCCCGTGTTTCAGCCGATAGCTAGTCAGACAAGTGGAGTCGTCTGTTCTCCAAAGTAAATGCTGTACATTATACTTAATAAAACCAGTTTATTCCATTACATACTATTGTATTGTTTTTATACAATATTCATTATTTATACATTTATTTATTTTTATTTAAAAACATGAAACAAAGAAAAATTGTAGTGTTTTAGAACGGATTAATGGCATTTAAATTTATTTTAAGGAGAAAATTGATTTGACATACGAGTAATTTGAGTTACGAGCTCCAACATGGGCACCCCTGTATTACATTTACATTTAGATTTCACCATTATACACCATTATCCAGAGCGACCTACATCTATCCAATTATTTAATGCAGCTGTGCAGTTGAGGGTTAAGGGCCTGGCTCGAAGGCCCAGCAGTGGCAGCTTGGTGGTTCTGGTATATAAACCCACACTCATCCAATCAAAGCCATGAGCTACCATTTCTGTAAACTACTGTAGCATTGATTACTTACAGAATCTTTCTCATCATTGTTGGTTCATTTCACATTTTTATTTTAGTTACAATTAATAGAAACTACGAATAACCATTTAATAATATTCCCTTAACTAATACATTTATTTGTATCAACTGCCACCATCTTTCTTTATATTTTGTATTGCCCCTCTACCATATCATTTCTATTATTTCTATAGTTTATTATAGTTTATTTAATTACATTTAGCAGATGATGATAAGGACACCATTTACGCAGAAAAGGATAAATCATCATGAGCTAACAATGCAGAGAGTGTCTCTTCTTTTATATCTATTTTTAACAAAATTGAGATTGATGTCCAAAATGTCCCTCAATATTACAGATGGACCGATATAGATTCTTTAGATACTGATTATTTTTATTTTTAACAGCCTGTAATTGTTTGATTGGCTCAGATGTAATGCTGTCTGTTTGATGTATCAGTTTGATGTGTTTGCCGATATTTGTCCTGTTAAGGCCTCAGAAAGCCAAACTGAGCTCACAGCCAGCAGCACAACTCCCGTCAGCGATCACTGAGCGAAGACATGAGAGAGGACATGTGGACAGGTGCGACTGATTAATATTTCACTATATTTGCATTTACATTTACAGCATTTGGTAGACAGTCTTATCCAGAGCGACTTACATTTAATTCTTTCATACAACTGAGCAATTGGGGGTTAAGGGTCTTGCTCAGGGGCCCAACAGTGGCAACTTGGTGGTACTGGGAATCAAACCCCGATCTTCCAATTAGCAGTCCAACACCTTAACCACTGCTCTACCACTTTCTCTAATACATCATCTATATTAGGGGATATAGACTATATTAGTATACAGTGTGTATTTCAGGTATGGAGTTTAAGCAACAACGTTAAATTACGTTTATGGTTTTACTTGTAGATTATTGAAGCCACACTAAATCTTTTCTAAAAATAATTCATCAGACACTACATCAGAAACTCAACAGTGCCGCTGTGTGACGCAAACACCAGGAAGTAGAAACACTAAACAAAAACAGCTTGGTGGCATCAGGAAACAAAACATATAGAAATACTCTCTTTCCTCAGTGTTTATCACCCCTGAATCCGAATTTAGTGCCGATTAAAAGGCTACCGCAGTGTATTAAAACAATTGTCACGCTGGAACAGGGTTTGAGTCTCAGTTCTAGTAAGTATAATGTATAAAACATTCTAGACAACTGTGTGGCAACAGTATGGTGAAGGACCACATATGTGGGTGTGCTGCTAAGGTGTTCCAAGTTTTTTTGCAATAAAGTGTATGAAGTAATATAATAACTTGAGAGATATTTTGGTGAAAAGGTAGATATTACACCTTCGTGTTTTAAATTTCTTTTAAAGTGTTTTGTGAAATACTGCAGGATCTAAATTGTCTATCATCTAAATTGTCTTTCACACAGGATCACGGCGAATCCAGTGCCGATCCCCGAAACACTGAATGCACAGCAGGGGAGCAGCTCTAAAAAGACGAAAATAGTCAAGCATGGACCAACACGGTATACTGACCTGTCTGTCGCTGATGCCGAAATAAACAATGTTTTTGTATATCAAGAGGGCATAAAAAATAATTTAGGATTTGAGTAACAAGTTTCCTAGTTAGGTGTATTATATTGTATATCTGAAAGGATCTGCCGTGAAGCTTGTGTATTTTCAATATGTTATGTCTAACATCGAAAACCCGTTCCAGTCCGTGCTCACGTACTGCACGTGCCTGTGGACGCCGACGGCACTCATTCCATTTTAATTATCTTTTATATCAGGAGCGAGACAGAGAGTGCTTCACAGGCTCCGTCTCCAGAAGACACGAATGCACACAGACAAGAAAAGTCAGACAGACCCTCTGCTCCTATCAGTGCGGGTATTTACAACTGCTTTACTCTGAACAATAAGGAGTGATACATCGCATTTCATACTGGCTCAGCGCTGTTGAGGTTTTATTTCCAGTCTGATTGATTAGTTTTCTACACCTGCACCTTTAAAGGAATATTTCACCCAGAAAGAAAAATTCTGTTATAAATTCCTCACCCAGGTGTTGTTGCAAACCCGTTGTATATCTCTGTTATCTTTAGAACACAATTTAAGATATGTTTAATGAAATCGGAGTGTTCTCTGACCCTCACATAGGCAGCAAGGTAACTACGATGTTCCAAACCCAGAAAAGTACCAAGATGATCAACAAAGTCGTCCATGTGGCATCAGTGATTTAGCTGAAATATTACAAAGCAACAAGAGAACTTAAGTAACGCCTTTTTTTCACACTTTTATCAAAACAGTATGTGTTGAACACCGTCTATGCCTGATCTGATGTTGAACACGTACTGTTGTAACCGTGCGTCCACAAGTGATGCAGTGGTCACGAAAATGTTGAATAAAGTCGTTACTTTTTTTTCCTTGAGCAAAAAAGTATTCTAGTTGCTTTGTAATATTACAGTTGAACCACTGATGTCACATGAACTACTTTGTCGATCATCTTGGTACTTTTCTAGGCCTTAAATATGGTAGTTACCTTGCTGTCTGTGGTAGGACCAAAGAGCCCATAGATTTCATCAAAAATATCTCCTAAATTGTGTTTTGAAGATAAAAGAAAGTTTTACAGGTTTAGAACAACCTAATAGTGAGTAACTAATGACAGAATTTTTATTTTAGGGTAAACTATCCCTTTAACTAAGTTTTTCTAGTAACCAGTTCTCCACACCGATTTTTACACAGTGTGTTACATACTGTAGTCTGCTGTAAATCCATGGATGCCATATGTCCAGAAAAGAAACCCTTACGTGCAGAGTGTGTGCCGAAGACGCCTGAGCCTTTGATCAAGGTACCCCAATACCCAAGACCACTAAAGTGTGGAACTGATCCAAGCACATGCAAGGCAGAGACTGGAGAGGAAGAATATGAGTGTGAAGAAGAGGACGAGGACCCGGATGAATTCCGTGCTCCAATCGAGCTGCTTGCAGAGGTCAGGCACCGTTACACGCATCAACTTCTGTTAGTTTACATTGGGAGAAGCTGCTAAAGCTGTGTGTTGTGGTTTTTTCAGTTCCTAAAGGCTGTGATGGAAAGGAAATACACGCTTTCTAAGAAACTCTGCCAGATGAGTGAGTACTACTGTATAAAGTTTATTAAATGAAACAGTAAAGGAGGTGTGGCCTTGATTCTGGTCGGTGTCATTGAAGGAGGTGTTTAGGGAAGTGGTGGCTCATGGTTAGGGTGTTGGACTACCTACCTGAAGCTTATGGGTTTAATTCCCAGCTTCACTAAGCCACCACTGCTGGGTCCCTGAGCAAGGCCCCTAACCCTAAATTGCTCAGTTGTAATAATGCGATAAATGTAAGTTTCTCTGGATAAGGACGTATGCTGTAAATGTAAACGTTTATCAGTCAGAGTAAAGGAATTTTTGGTAAAGGAGATGTGATCAAAGTCATTTACCAGTTATTTAATCGTATTATATTAATTTATTGACTAAAATGGCTTTGAATGTCAGGTAATAAAACGAGTTTTAGTGCAGTTAAATGAGCACATTGGTCAAACTGTAGCTTAGATTATTTAACATAAGCATTATTGCACCCGTTTACTCTGCTGTTTCTTCTGATGATCTCCCACATATGTGTACGTTCTTCTCTTAGCCTTTGGTAATTTTCTTCTTTACTGCTAGTTCTAATTTATGAACCGGAAAACCCTGAGGCCAAACACTTCCTTCCTCTAATTGAAGAAAGTCTACTCATAGGTAAGACAATTATTCGACGTTATTCTGACTGGTGATTCTAAATTGCTCATAGGAGTGAGTGTGTGTGTGTAGTTGTTTGTCTTTATGTGTCTTTGTGATGGACTGGTGACCTGTCCAGTTTGTACCCCTGTGTTTCACCCAATGACAGCTGGGATAGACTCCAGCAGATCCCCGCGAGCCTGATTAGGAATAAGTGGGTATAGACAACGGATGCCTATACATTCTACAGCAGGGGTGCCAAACTCAGTTCCTGGCGGGCCGGTGTCCTGCAGAGTTTAGATTCAACCTTATTACAAACTACAAAACATGTCTTTTTAAACAAGCCTAGAAGACATGATTAGCTGGATCAGGTGCAATTAATTAGGGTTGAAGCTAAACTCTGCAGGACGCCGGCCCTCCAGGAACTGAGTTTGACACCCCTGTTATACAGTATGTTTATAGTATAGAGTTTATCCTGTTATTGGTGGCTCAGTTATGCAGATTCTTTCTAGAACATTCAACTTATTATAATCGACTAGCATAAAGCGTCAGTGATGCTAATGCAGAAATAATCATATTTACACCAGATTGCTAGACAGCAAGAACTGCTTTATGTAGTATGCTGTACATAGTGTGTGTGTGTGTGTGTGTGTGTGTGCCTGTGTGTTCATCACTTTTAGAAGAAGCCCAGAAATGCGCCAGAAGTGAAGACAGCGCATCTGATGATGATGAGGAGGATAATGATGCTGAGGGTGAAGATGATGACAATGATGAAAGCAGCAGTGGTGATGATGATGATGATGATTATGATGATACCAACTCAGATACTGATTCTGATAACGCGAATAGCTGCTCATCATCATCATCTGACAGAGAGGAGGAAGACGTTCGCCAGCGGTGAAGCTGCTTTAACCTGTACTATTGTTTCACTGGAATTATCTGCACTTGTGTGATTAACTTTTCCGTCTGCCTTTACTGTCAGATCATAAACTTTCTATTTTTATCTTCTCTTAGACATTTTTAATTGAGTTCATAGTAGGACTCAATTAGGGCAACAGGGCTGGCTCTAGACATGGGAAGGGGTGGACTAAGCCCACCCAAACATCTGTCTTGCCCACTTTTTTTTCCGTACGATTCATGATTTGCCTCTGTGTTGATAATGTTTAAAGAAGGGGGGGTATAAACATATTAGAATCTTTTTATTTGTGCTTATATTGACGTTATTGCTTATAATTAATAATCAAGCCCAAGCAAGACTATTAGTACAACGATATTTGATTATTTAATTAGTTGAATTTTTAACAGAATATCTATCCTCTCAACCCGACCCCTAAAAACTGCCCACCTGGGATGTCTGTCTGCCCACCGTTGGGGCCTGGTCCCCAAACTTTTTTCAATGAGGTCCTCATCATTTTTCTTCTTTTAATAGGGTCACAATAAAATCACATGTTCCGGAGTGACTTCCATTATCGTTTTTCTAAGTTTGACTGTGATTTTTGCATGTATTTAATTTGTCTTCTGCTGCTAGTTTAGTTGATAATTTTGTTCTGACTGTGCAGACAAATGAGCAGTGTTTTTCAGGAGATATATAGAATATAAAAAAAATAGTTTCTTTGCATTTAATAAAATAAATAATCACTCGTAAATTTCCTGCAGTCTGAATTAACTTTTCTCATTTCCAACCGTTTGGTCATGTTGTTATTTCTTTGAGTTTTTTTGTTGGTTGGCGTGTGGTGATATCTGATCAGCACCATGGAACGTTTTGTTGAATGTTAGTGGTGAATCCAGCATATAATTACTCTACACTAATAACTAAAGTAATTTTAGTTTACAGATATAATATGATAAAAGTAAGATTTAAAATTACTTTTACAAAATATTTCTGGCGTTGTTCAGAGGACCGGTCCAAATGTGGAACAGGGCTGGATCCTGACCCCGGACTATAATCTGGGAACCCTGAGGAAGTGTGTGTGTAGTATGATGAGACATAAAAGGAAATACTGTTTAGTCTCGTATCTTGTAGGCCATGTTTTCACAAAACTGCACATGGCCTCTATTACCAAAATTACTTTTTGACCAAGCAGCTATTACTGCTATTTCTTGTGCTACATTGAGCTTCAGTTCTAATGAGCTTCAGATCTTGCTGTTTTCATCTCATCTGTTGTGGTAAGTGTGTGTATTATTTTATACTTAAATGCAACACAACTTTAAGTTAGCTTTGTTATTGTTATTCACGTCACTGTGTTGTTGCTTGTGTAATATTTTGGAATAATGATCCGTTGTTAACGAGTAACAAGTATGTAGGACGAAATAAGAAGTAATACAGTAACACCTAAATTAATA
>VCAZ01000012.1:1592104-1607104 GCA_005784505.1 Bagarius yarrelli | reverse complement strand
AGCATTTCAATATATTGATTTTCCCATAAGAATAAAAATTTTAAGAAAAATCTGGGAAACGATGTTGCTTAGAGACAGAAAAAAACCTCGACAGTTTGCTGGGTAAGTGTAATAGACCAATTTATAACAATTTTCTTTTGAAATAAAGGCATAAAATTGGGAGTCTGTTTGTGTGTGTGCGTGTGTGTGTGTGTGTGTGTGTGAGAGAGAGAGAGAGAGGAGAGAGAGAGAGAGAGAGAGAGAGAGAGAGAGAGAAAGTGCCCGGTTGTGTTTCTATTATCTCTCTGCCAGTCTCCATCTCACGTTCACTGATGCGAAGCGGCCAGCCGACACACACACACGCACACACACACGCACACACACACACACAGCCTTGTGCACGCCCCCTTTTCCTCTATTCTTTTTCTTTTGTTTTACACTAAATGGATAGATATATCATGTTTTGCCTATCCATCTTAGTTCTATCCTTAGTGACACACACTCACACACCTACACACAAACACACACACATAAACCACATTAATAAATATTGATGAATTAATGAGATGCTTCTATACCAGATAGTACACACCAAACAGATTTTTGTAAAAACATTTTGTCTCTGTTCATTGCGGGTTCATGCATGTGTGTGTTATGCGTGTGTTTAACTGTCTATAAGGTTTGCTAACACAGGATCACAGTCCATATCCTTTTTTTTCCTCTGTGCAAGCCAGACGAGTTGTCTTGGATCATTAGTTTCAGTCCTGACCCTCATTTCATGCTTGAGATTATTTTAAATCGCCTCTTCACCCCTGGTGTGTCAGCTTCTCATCAGCTTCTCATCAGCTTCTCATCAGCTTCTCATCAGCTTCTCTTAACTGCTGCAGGGTCCAGAGACAAACAAGCAAACAAACAGACAATCCAATAAATAAAAGAATTTGTATGAAACATCATACAAAAAGCTACACTCACTATGAACTATATTATAAACTATATTATATTTTTAACATATAGTTTTAATATAAATAAAGGTATGATTCTTAATATCTTCTGAATTTTTAGTGTACTGTAGTAATATTACCAGGTACATACCACTAAGGAGAAAAAGAGCTCTTATTGAATTGAAGCTATTAAATCTATATAATTAAGGACATATTTATGTGTTAAACTTAATGTGTTAAATGTGTTATGTGTTAAACTTAGCTTAATGTGTTAAACTGCTGATCGGTTCAGTTCCCAGCACCCCCAAGCTGCCACTGCTGGGGCCCTAAGCAAGACCCCTAACCTTTAACTGTTTAGATGGATAAAAAAAACCTGAGAAAATGTAACTGTATCCAGGTGTCCACATAACTGTAAGGGTAATTCCACTGATCTGTTAAGGACAGATTTAAGTTGTTCACACACACACAATGTAACCACATAATTCCTGCTACCTGTTTTTCACCCAAATGAGGATGGGTTCTCTGTTGAGTCTGGTTCCTCTCCAGGTTTCTTCCTATCTCATCTCAGGGAGTTTTTCCTTGCCACCGTCGCCCTCGGCTTGCTCATCAGGGACAAACTGATTTCTGTTTCATTCTGTCTCATAACTTTCTTCAGTTGTAAAGCTGCTTTGTGACAATCACCATTGTAAAAAGCGCCAAACAAATAAAACTGAATTGAATTGAATTGAATTTATTCCATAAATATTTAAATACAATAATATTTGTAATATTTGAAGCGAGACAGAGTACATGTGTTTAAATGAATAGGAGGGAAGTGGAACAGTAAGATTACAGGGTAAAGAGGTAAAGAAGGTACTTGGGTACTAGTTTAAGTATTTGGGGTCGGCAGTCCAGAGCAATAGAGAGTGTGTAAAAGAGGTAGGTGTGTAAACAGAAGCGAGGCAGGTTTAAAGGCAGGTTGAAATGGGTGGAGAAACGTGTCAGAAGTGATGTGTGACAGGAGAATTTCAGCGGGAATTAAGGGGAAGGTGTAGAAGACAGTGGTGAGACAGCTATGATGTATGGTTTAGAGACAGTGGTGAGACCAGCTATGATGTATGGTTTAGAGACCGTGGTGGTAGAGGAAAGTGGTGAGACCAGCTATGATGTATGGTTTAGAGACAGTGGTGAGACCAGCTATGATGTATGGTTTAGAGACAGTGGTGAGACCAGCTATGATGTATGGTTTAGAGACAGTGATGAGACCAGCTATGATGTATGGTTTAGACAGTGGTGATACCAGCTGTATGTGTAGGTTTAGAGACAGTGGTGAGACCAGCTATGATGTATGGTTTAGAGACAGTGATGAGACCAGCTATGATGTATGGTTTAGAGACAGTGGTGAGACCAGCTATGATGTATGGTTTAGAGACAGTGGTGAGACCAGCTATGATGTATAGTTTGTGGAGTTTAGGGACAGTGGAGAGACAGTGGTGAGACCAGCTATGATGTATGGTTTTTAGAGGACAGTGGTGAGACCAGCTATGATGTTTGGTTTAAAGACAGTGGTGAGACCAGCTATGATGTATGGTTTAGAGACAGTGGTGAGACAGCTATTATGTATGATTTAGAGACAGTGGTGAGACCAGCTATGATGTATGGTTTAGAGACAGTGGTGAGACCAGCTGTGATGTCTGGTTTAGAGACAGGGGCACTGAGGAAGAGACAGGTGGCAGAGCTGGAAGTAGCAGAGCTGAAGATTTTCTTGGGAGTGATGAGGTTGGGCAGGATTAGGAACAAGTTCATCAGGGGGACGGCTCATGTTAGATGCCTTGGCACAACAAAGTCAGGGAGCACACAGATTGAGGTGGTTTGGACATTTACAGAGGAGGGATAGTGAATATATTGGTAGGAGGTTGTTAGAAATGAAGCTACCAGGCAGAAGGTAAAGAGGAAGACCAAAGAGGAGGTATATGAATGCGATAAACGAGGACATGAAGTTAGTGTGTGTGAGTGAAGAGGATGTAGAGAATAGGGTTAGGGGGAGACAGATGAAACAAAAAAGGGAACAGCCGAAAGGAAAAGAAGAAGAAAATAATTTTTTTTAATGTTCGGTATTAAATATTTAGAGGTTTCTTGTTACATTTTTTCTAGTTGCTCAGAAGACACTATCACAAATATATCGTTGTCTCTTAAGGACAGTTAGTAGTCCTGTTCACATGCACACTTAACTGAAATAATTCGATTGGAATATTCGGATTGGGTGTTTACATAAGATGTGATTTATGCAGAATTTGTGCCGACTCTTTAAGTCGGAATGATTTTGTGACATTTGCACAGCTCATCTATGACTGCGTGAATTTCACTGTGTTTTAATTTCACTGTGTTTTAATTTCACTGTGTTTTATTTTCAATGTGTTTTATTTTCACTGTGTTTTAGTCCAGGAAAGATGGGCTGCATGTTTTATCGTGCTAGTTATGGACAGTGTGTTGCTGTTAAGGTTGTGAGTGCCTGAGTATGCGCTGTTGCTGAAATCTTTTATGAAAAAAACGCAGCGCATGAAGCGAAGATTTTTCTATGGTGGTGCTATAGAAATTGATTTGACTGTTCGGACACTATGGACACTTTACAGGGACACTTTTTGTTTCAATCAGTATGAAATCAGACAGATTAATGAGTCCAATCAGATTGATAAATCTTTCAATCAGATTTGATCTTTTAAACATTCTGCAATGATAAATGCAAAACTTTCTAATAATTAGTCAACAGTTTGTGACGTCTGAAACTGAAACTAATCTGGTGTGTGTGGGGGGATTTGTGTGCGTATGTGTGTGTGTGTGTGTTTGTGTGTGTGGGTGTAAAATTTAATAAAGCTTGAGAAGTATTTCGATAGTGTGAAAAACATGACTACTATTCGGCTCCATAGAGCACCTGTGGCCACCAGGGGGGTCCTTATCCAGAGTGACTTACATTTATCTCATTCATTCAAATAAGCTGGTAAGGGCCCTCAGGGACCCAGAAGTTGTTATTTGATGTCGCTGGGAATTAAACCCTTAACCATAAGCCACCATTTTTTCTGCTCAGGGCCCACTAATGACACAGACCAATAAATAGATGTAGGCCTTAGGGTGGAGCAGATGTGCCCTAAAATAGACCAGTGATAATGTCCAGGCTTGGCTGGATAGATGGGTGTGACGGAGACACGGTAATGGGACCTGGCATGTCTTTTGAAATGATTTAGCTGTTTAATTCTGTTTGTATGGCACGTTTATGATAGACATTGTCTCAAACACAAATACAGAATTTAATGCCACGAGAACAGGGAAGAACTCCCTGAGATGATGTTAGAAAGAAACCTTGAGAGGAACCAGACTTAATAGAGAACCCCGTCCTCATCTGGTTGACAGTGAAGTGTGTGACTGTCTACAGGACGCGTATCCATTTTGTAGCCTAAACAGTGAAACTAGCTAATTGAGATCTTCTGACCATGTCCTTATACTGGTATATTCTTGATTAGAAAGAAATCACCAGACACACACTCACACACACACTTGATAACCATACACTGCAAAATGGTTGTTCGGTGTTGAGTTCATTCAGTAAGAAAACACTTCATTCATCACAGGAAGGATTTGTCGTTGCATCATAGGCTCCATTTGGTGCTTTCTCAGGCTCCATTTCTCTCCACCTCATAAAAATCTAAAATGTCGGCTACACACACACACACACACACACACACACACTGAGCAGCTTTGATCTTCTCTCTTTGCAGCGTGTGATGGCTGGTACGGGGTCGCGCATGGATGCACCCGCAAACTGGGCATGAAGATCTGCGGTGAGTTGATCTATCCTTTCATTCTGTAAAAGTGGTGTTTTTTTCATCACATCAAAGGTGTTCAGACCTGACAGTGATTTTACCCTTTTCCTCCTGTGGGACATCACAGTGACCTCACCCTGACCAGCCGAGTCTCTCTATGTCTCCTTTAATTCTTTACTTATTCGTTATGTGTTCTGCCCGATTTTATACCTTAAATCCTATCTGAAAAGAGCAGCGCTGTCATCACGTGTTAACCTAAAGGCTCAATCCCGAATGATTTCCTCATTCCTTACTTTTAATGCACCACATATGGATTTAATACAGTTTTATTTTCTGTATTGAAGTTATTGTATTGTACAGATGCAGAGACGCCTGTTCTGAATGATATCTAGTGTACCTAATATGAGGGCTCTGTGAAAATATCGATACAGCATATTATCGCGATGTTTTTTTTCACAATATTGTATCGATAATCAAACCTCCGATATCAATGCTTAATATTTAATTAAAATTCCCTGTATGAAACAAGCGACCTCGTCCTCCGCTCCTGTAGTTGTCACTGACACATACAGCTAATGTCTGCAAAAGCATGGCGGAAAAATAAAGGAGCCTTCGGATTTGTATTTGCTGTATTTTTAGCTATTTGTTTTACATTTTTTACATATATAGGGGTGCCTTAACTTACGAATTTAAATTTCGTTTTGTGACGGAGCAAACTACTCGTATGTCAAATCAATCTTCCCATTTAAATGAATTGAAATGCCATTAATCCATTCCGGTTCCCAAAAAAACACCGCATTTTTTTTTTGTTACATGTTTTTAAATAAGGAAAATAAACTTATAAATAATGAATATTGTATAAAAACAATACAATAGGATGTACTGGAATAAGTATAATGTACAGCATTTACCTTGGAGATCAGACGACTCCACTTGCTAACAAGCATGTCTGACTAGCTATCGACTGAAACACGGGTTGCTGGGAGGATGTTACGACGTTCACTGTGGCGTTCGCTATGCCAGCTAGCGTTTGGGTGTCTTAAGATGGCTCGTAACCCGAATTATCGAAAAAGTCATAAGTCAAATTACCACAGTATTTTTAAAATATTGAACTATGTATTGGATTGGAAATATATCATGATATATCATATGATGACCCATGTATCGTGATATGTTTCAGATTGTCAGGCATTACCGATACATAGCCATACTAAATAGTGTGTAATGTGTACCAGAGTGTATTTCAAAGCCTATGTAACATTGTATTGTACATACTAAGTAGTGAACTATACGGGATTCTGAATCTCAACATCTGTACAATCCAATAATCTTAACAATATTATTATGACCAGTAAGAGCTGTTTAAGATGTAGCCATTATTATCGGTATGAAATGAACAATGGGCTTTAATTAGTGCACCATATTGTTCCTTTAGGAATTTACATAGATATTACGTGATTTATATGTAATTTAAATTAACAAATAAATAAATAAATAAACACAATCGCTACATGTAAAAAATCTGGATACAAAAATGAGCAACAAAATTATATGGATTCATCAGTTTGATTAATTGCATAAAAATTGTTTGAAAATTGAATAAATATTGTGTTAGGAACGAGTATATACACACATCACCTTATCACAATTAACAGCCTGTGAAAAAGTGTTAATGAACGAATCACGTGTTAGAGTCGTGTGTAAATAAATGAATCATGTGAGAAAAAATGGACGGGTTAAAAATAAATCATATGAAAATAATTAATTGACAGCAGTAATTAATTTACATTTATGGTATTTGGCAGATTTTCTTATCCAGAGCCACTTACTTTTCTCTTATTTATTCAACTGAGCAATTACGAGTTAAGGTCATTGCTCAGGGAGTCAGCAGTGGCTTTGTGGTGATCCTGGGGATTGAACTCATAATCTTCTGATCAGTAGTCCTCCTAATCATTAAGCTACCACTTGCCCATTGACTACACAAGTCATGTGAGAGCTAACAATTAAAATCTAAGCATCGTGTGTCAATAACACACCTGAATCATTTGATTCTGATTTTGACTCTCACTGATACATTTGATTCTGTATCAGTGAGAGTCAGTGTGAGACACAGTGAACACTACACTTAACAGAAATCCCACTCAGAGCGCAGTGTGTCAGGGGAATGAAGCTGAAAGGTCAGTGTGTAGTGATGAAGCCTCAAGGCTGAAGTGAGTGAGCAGTCTCAGTCCCTCTGTAGTGCTCAGTGCCCCGTGTCGTCCCAAGAGAAACACTGATTATTTACAGAACCAAAGCCCATAAACTAAAAGAAACACCATCATCAGTCTGCTTTGTAGCTCCTAGTTTAGAGCTGAGAGGGAGAGACAGACAGAGAGAGAGAGAGAGAGAGAGAGTGAGAGAGAGAGAGAGAGAGAGAGTTAGAGAGACGTTTCTAGATTTATGTTGCATGTAAAATGATCACCGACTTAAATCACAGTCATCAAATAAGTGATGGTTGGAAGTCCGGGTCTTTTTGGTAAAGCAATTCTTTCGAACAGTTCGTTTCAGTGAACCGATACTTCACGTCCCCTTACACTTCCTAATACTCCACCACAGCCCCCTCACAGCCCATAACGCTACCTCACATCCCCTTACAGTCTCTAATACCCCACCACAGCCCCCTTACACTCTATAACACTACCTCACATCACCTTACAGTCTCTAATACCCCACCACAGCCCCCTTACACTCTATAACACTACTTCACATCCTCTTACAGTCCCTAATACCCCACCACAGTCCCCTTACAGCCCATAACACTACCTCACATCTCCTTACAGTCTCTAATAACCCAACACAGCCCCCTCACAGCCTGTAACACTACCCCACATCTATTTACAGTCCCTAATACCCCACCACAGCTCCCTCACAGCCCATAACACTACCTCACATCTCCTTACAGTCCCTAATACCCCACCACAGCCCCCTTACAGTCTATAACACTACCTCACATCCCCTTACAGTTCCTAATACCCCACCACAGCTCCCTCACATCCCCTTACAGTCCCCAATACCCCACTACAGCGCCCTCACAGCCCATAATACTACCTCACATCTCCTTACAGTCTCTAATAACCCAACACAGCCCCCTCACAGCCCATAACACTACCCCACATCTCCTTACAGTCCCTAATACCCCACCGCAGCTCCCTCACAGCCCATAACACTACCTCACATCTTCTTACAGTCTATAAAAGCCAAAAAGCCCTAACAGATAATTATCTGACTAAGAAAGGGTTAATTAAAATTTTATTACTTAAACATTATGTGTTATGGAATAAAATCCTAATATTTTAATTTACAAAAACTCTTTACGATTAAAATAATATGAAATATTTCTATTATTGTTAAACAACAGAAATCCAGCAGCACCCAATTAATTTGCACAGATTTAAACTTTTTTTGATCCGAGGCTAAATATAAAGCATCTGTTTCTGTGAGATAACAGACAGACACACACATACATGTGCACACACACACACACACACACACACACACTGCACAGAGATAAACAGTGTCCACTGGGAGTCAGACGAACAAACCATTCCCAGGTTTTCTGTGCTGAGTGATTTGACCAATAACAATGCACCTGGGAAAAGGCATCTTTTTATTACCCCCTCCTGACATTTCACACAATGAACCTCTTCATCTGCCCTAAAGAGATACCAAGAAACAACCACCGTGTACTGTGCACTGATGGGATTGTCCTGATTGTAACATGAAATAATGAAATGTTTGAGTCAGTCAAAAAATTTTACCAGTGACAATGAATTAAAAATAATAAACAGATACATAAATCAATAAATCAATCAAATAAACTTACAACTTAAACAATCAAACATAAATAAAAAGCAAATTAATAACTAACTAACTAACTAAATGAATGTAAATAGCTTTGCAGTGGCAATTACAGTGTTATAATACACACATTACAATGTAATTACATAATGTAAAATATTAACATAAACAAATAAATCTGTTATATCACCACATCAATAAATAATAGAGATGTTAACAGCTACACCTTTACTGTATATGATAAAACCTGCTAATAATAATAATAATAATAATAATAATAATACATAATAATAAAAAGAATAGCAGTAATAATTATAGTCATAATTAGAGGAAAATAAATTGTTATTATTATTATTATTAACAATTTTCTTATTATTTTAATATTATAAAAAAAATAATGTTAAATTGTTTGTTCTCATTATTATTATTATTATTATTTTTATTATAATATGCAGTAGTAGTAGTAGTAGTGGTTGTTTATCTTTATAACCCTATAGCGATCTTATCACTTATGGAGGTGCATTTGGAGCTGTTTTTTATTAAACATTTTAATTATTTACACAACAAATAATCAATTTCAGTAAAACATTTTGGGAAGAAAATGTTTAAAAAAAAAAAAAAGAATAAAGAAAGAAAAAATCAAGCCCTTTTGTCTGTACCAAGGATCCGATCGATGCGTCAATAGAATTTCATCATGCCGTTCATCCGTGACACATCTTTTAAAAAATGGCACGTTTATTTCTCTTTTATGTTTTATAAGCTTGTTATGTGAAGTGACATCCTGAGTAACGCTCTGTGTCTCAGGTGTAATAGCTTTGGACACGTCTCAGACACGTTGGCTTCCTGCCTGTGCTTTTCTTTCTACTAGTTAGTGCAATAAACTCTGTCTGATAGATCGGTGTCAGGGGAGGCGTGTGGATCTGATCTATCGCCCTATCAGGTCTCTGTGCCTCCGGTTAAATGGCATGTTTTCTGTTCGGGTCAGGCAGCTTGCTCACTCGGGCGGAAATCAGCACTGAAAGCATAGAGATATATATATATATATATATATATATATATATATATATATATATATATATATATGAGTGTGTGTGTGTGTGTGTGTGTGTAACTCATCCAAACAGGCTGTTAGTCCATCCCACACAAAGCCTTGTGTCAGGAAAATTAACACAGACATAGAAAGCTTTAGTAAAGATCTAGACATGTTTCTAAATGGTTTCCATTCCTCATCGTCTCGTAACGATGCAGGGTTTCTGCAGAAGAACAACAGCTTGGAGGAGAAGGGCAGGATGGTGGGATCCTTCAGAGAGAAAGAGCAATGCCATAACAGGGAGAACCGGGAGAAGGAATCATGCTTTACTCGCACCGAGACTGACTTCTCCAACCTGTACGCTCGAGGTACGTATTCAGACACTTTATCCATTTCACACTCGTTTAGACATTATAATACTCTGCGGACAGCAGAAATACTCCAGGTAGAGATTTATAATCCCATTTACTCCTTAAAGAGAGATAACGCTCGAATTTAAGGGAAAGACTTTATTTTTCGTGTTCATTTTAATATAAATTACTTAGAACTTTTTATTTCTCTTTGCACCATAAACGCTCGAGTCTGATTGGTCAGAATCAGGACAATTCAACATAGTAGCTTTTATAGTCCAGCTAAATCAAAGACAGAATTGTGTAGAAATTGTATTTTTATTTATTGTATTTTTTTATATTTATATGAGTTCTATCTATTCTATATCTATCTATCTATCTAGCATCTATATATATATATATATAATTCATCAGGATTAAAATATAAACGTTACTCTTTCTTTAGTCCATATATTACTTTACTTTTTACGATTTTTTAAAATTCCCCAAAACGCTGGGGAAAATTAAAGAAAAGTAAAGTTAAAAAAAAAAAAAAAAAAAAAAAAAAAGAAAAAATATATATTAAAAAAATAAAAATAAATAACTATTATGCACCTGAATGAATACATTGAATAATTTATGAAGGAAAAGGTTGCAAAAGCAAACAAAGAAATATATAAATAAGGCTATTAAATAAGAAAGAAAGAAAGAAAGAAAGAAAGACAAGACAGAAAGAAAAAAGAAAGAAACAAAACAAACAAACAAAGACAGACAAATAATCTATTAGAAGGCATACAAATAAATATCTAAATAAATAAATAAACATTTATATACATTTATAAAGGGAAAAATTACAGTATCGACAAACATGGTGAAGAATAAAGGAAAGGAAAAAGAGTGGGGGGGCGGAGAGAAAGAAATAGTGAAAACCTGAATGAAAAAATTAATCAATTTATGAAGAAATAAGTAAATATAGTAAACAAACAAACGAGTTATATGTAAATAAGGGTCAGGGTTAGGGTCAGTCCAGCAGCTGTACAAACCCATGGAGTCTATTTTTTTCTCTCTTTTTCTCTCTGCAGATTTACTTCCTGCTAAAAACGGAGAAGAGCCGACGATGCAGTTTCTTCTGGAGTTCATGGAGATCCTTACAAACTACGTTCGCAAGACTTTCGACAGATCCACTAAAGTTCTGGACTTCCACCATCCCCACCAGCTCCTTGAGGGAATTGAGGGCTTCAACCTGGAGCTCTGTGACCAGCCTGAATCACTGGAGCAAATCCTCGTGGACTGCAGAGACACACTCAAGTACGGCGTGCGCACAGGTATGATTCCAGATTGTGTGTGTGTGTGTGAGTTCTGTTGTGATGGAAGACAGGCGTGAAAGGTGGAGAGACAGGTGTTTAAGGGTTGAAGAGTGGTCTGACAGGTGTGACAGGTGTGGAGAGAAGGTGTAAAGACAGGTGTGACAGGTGTGGAGAGAGTTTAGCAACAGGTGTAGAGAGAGGTGTGACAGGTGTGGGCAGAGGTGTGACAGGTAGGGAGACAGGTGTGACAGGTGTGGAGACAGGTTAGCGACAGGTGTGACAGGTGTGGAGACAGGTTAGCGACAGGTGTGACAGTTGTGGAGAGAGGTGTATAAACAGGTGTGACAGGTGTGGATAGAGTTAAGCGACAGGTGTGACACATGTGGATAGAGTTAAGCGACAGGTGTGACAGGTGTAGATAGAGTTTAGCAACAGGTGTGACAGGTGTGGACAGAGTTTAGTGACAGGTGTAAAGAGAGGTGTGGCAGATGTGGATGGAGTTTAGTGACAGGTGTGGATAGAGTTTAGCGACAGGTGTGACAGGTGTGGAGACATTTACTTTTACATTACAGACACAACTTACATTTATCTCTTTTATACATCTGAGAAATTGTGGGTTAAGGGCCTGGCTTAGGGGCCCATTGGTAGCTTGGTGGGGCTTGGTGGGGCTGGGAATTAAACCCCAGTCTTTCAATTGGCTGTCCAACACCTTAACCACTGAGCTACCAATTCCCACCAAAATCTTGTATTCGCATTCCATATAGAAAAACAGGACCGCACCATGAACCTGGCTGCCGAAACCTGGGATTGAACCAGGGACCTTTAAATCTTTAGTCTAACGCTCTCCCAACTGAGTTATATACTGGAGACAGGTTTGGGGACAAGTGTTACTTTACCATCCAGTTACTGTGAGTAGGACAGGAATGTTGTAGTGTTTCGGGAGATGTAGTCCAGGGGGTTGTGAGATTGAGGAAGTCCTAACAGCATCATAGGATCAGAACTATTTTTGACATAAGGAACAGGCCTTAGAAAAGAGGAAATGTCACTGCAGTTTTCTGGTGTATTATTCACCTGCACCACACAGAGTTTTATCTGGATTATTTATGTGTTGGTTTTGTTGGTTTGCACTTTTTTCTGTAATTGAACAAAAACAGTCTAAGAGGGAAATTAAGCCCCATTAACACTGTAACGTCCTCTAGCAGCCGAACAGCAGTGCTAATGATGCTGTAATCAAACCAGAGACATTAAGAGAGGCATTTATGTCCACAGAGTCTAAAGAGGCTGGAACATTCAGTGTGTGTGTGTGTGTGTCTGTGTGTGTGTGTGTGTGTGTGTGTGTGTGTGTGTGTGTGTGTGTGTGTGTGTGTGTGTGTGTGTGTGTAAATGTTTATTAGTAGTAGTAGTAGTAGTAGTATTGGTTAGTATTAATGGATTTTTTTCTGTATGATGTTTAAAAAACGAGAAAAAGAGAAAGTGAGAGAGAAGGAGAGACAGAGAGAGAGATTGTGGGAGCGAGAGAGAAATTGAGAGAAAAATTAAGAGAGCGAGAGAAGGTGAGAGGGAGAGAGAGAGAGAGGGAGAGAGAGAGATGAGGGGGAATTGAGAGAGAGAGAGAAAGAGAGAGATTGGGAGAGATGGAGAGGGAGAGGGAGAGAGAAAGATGAAGGGGAGGAGGAGAGAAAGAAATTAAAAGTGAGAAAGAGAGAGAGAAAGAGAGAGAGAGAGATTGAGAGAAATGGAAAGGGAGAGGGTGAGGGAGAGGGAGAGAGATTAGGACAGAGAGAGAAACCCGCGCTTTGGCAATACATATGTACATATTTGTCATGCTAATAAAGCAACCTTTGAATCTTGAGAAAAAGAGAGAGAGAGAAAGAGAGAGGGAGAGAGAGAAAGTGGGAGAGAGAGAAAGAGAGAGAGGGAGCGAGAGAGAGAGAGAGTTTGGATTTTATAAGAAATAAATAAGACCCATATACATTTTAATCATAACAGGATAAACGAGTAAACCTTGACATTATAAATAAACTAGAATTAAATCCCGCCTGTTTAATGTGGGATAACCGCCAAGTCCATTTCCGTTTTGTCCTGTTTATTAAACATTCTGACTCTGAGGAGGTTTCGGATTTTCACTGTTCACCACTGGAGGATTAGTTTATAAATAAAACTTATTCTTTCATTGTTTTTTTCACCGCAGTAGCTGAAGAACAGAATTTGAATGAGTAAGTGAACAATAACCGTTCTGTTGAACTGGAACTGTCCGTGGTCCTGAAGCTGAAGTTATTTACTGGAAAAGTAACCAGCGATGATCAAATGATCAAATGAAAGTTGCTGACTTCCATCTCCATGACAAATTTGGGAAAATATAGACGTTCTCCAACAGATCCTGATCTGGGACAAAGATCACACACTGCTTCTCTTTCATCTCAGATTTTTATGACGCAGATATGCACTGCTGAATTTTATACCCAAACCCCAAATCACCTTTTATTTTAGCATCATAAAATGGATTTTAAACATTAGCTTCAGAATAATTGCCTCCTCAGGACCTGATAGCACAGCCACTGGTGACCTGCAGCCGCGATAAAATCGATTATATTTACGTGCATCTTTGACTTGCCTTTATAACCAGCTTCATTATGTTTGAGCAGCGATGCATCGCTGACCTCTGACACTTCCTCTTCATCCCGTTCTTTATTCTGCTTTCTGTCGCTTCCTCATCCCACCTTCTTTCTCCCTGTTATCTTTCAGTGATTCAGTATTAAACAATAAAGTGTAGACGCCTTTAATGGAGCTCGGTGCTGAACTTGGCCCATTAAGATGAAAGAAGAGATGTTTGAACGTCCCCCAGTTTGGAATGAGGAATAATGTGAATATTCAGGAAATGGATATGAGCTGCATTTGCATTTTTATCACAGCGCATTTCCATTAACGGAATTTTTGAGGTTTTTCTGGATTTTTTGTTTTTTTTATTTTATTTTTCTGATTTCTCTGATATTTTCAGGTCACCCGAGATTTTTTAATCAGCTCTCGACGGGTCTGGATATCATCGGCCTGGCTGGAGAATGGTTAACCTCTACTGCTAACACCAACATGTGAGTCATATGTTCTTTTCTTCTCCATTCCCTTCTTTTACATTCTTTCCGTTACCTTCTTTTTCTTTCTTTTTTCTTTTTTTTTAATGTCTTGCCTAATTCAAGTTTTCTTTTCATTTTATATTCTATTCTTTGAAATGTCTTCTAAGAAATGTTTTATTTCCTTTCTATACCTTTTACTTTACTTTCTTTTACTATCCTTTTTCTGTTTTTCCTTTTCTTTTTCTGTCTCTTATATTACTTCTTTGAGTTACCTTTTCTTGATTTCCTCTAATTTATTTTTCTTTCCTTTTTATAAATGTCATCTTATTGTCTTTCCTTTCCTTTCCTTTCTCTTCCCCTTTTGCTTTTATTTCCTTCCCTATCTATCCTGTACTCTCCTATCCTATACTTTCCTTTCCTTTCCTTCTCTTACCTTTTTTCTTTCATTTCCTTTCGTTTCTTATCCTATACTTTCCTTTCCTTTTCTTTTCTTTCTTTTCCCTTTTTGCATTCATTTCCTTTTCTATCCTATACTTTCCTATGCTTTCCTTTTCTTACCTTACCTTTCCTTTTCCTTTCCTTTCTCTTCACCTTTTGCTTTTATTTTTTTCCTTTCCTATCCTATCCTACACTTTCCTTCTTTCCTTTCCTTTCCTTTCCTTTCCTTTCCTTTCCTTTCCTTTCCTTTCCTTTCCTTTCCTTTCCTTTC
>VCAZ01000012.1:1564604-1587104 GCA_005784505.1 Bagarius yarrelli | reverse complement strand
CAGATATTCATCACACTATCAGACCCTCTTCATTAAACCCCCCCGAACCAAACGAGCGCTTATCCTGCCCATCGCGGCCCTCGTTTAATTAGCGGCATTCACAGCTGAATATTTGATCTGGGACGGGATTCCACATGACTCCAGGCTTATATAAAGGTTTGGAAATTAGCCTGAAACACAATAGAACACAGGTATCGATGATCTCTCTGAAGGTCTGTTATTAGGTTTGTCGATGAAAGGCAATGGAAGGCATTGCTTTTTTGGGCAATCATTGTATAGAAAGAAAGGGA
This sequence comes from Bagarius yarrelli, assembly GCA_005784505.1. Taxonomy (NCBI): domain Eukaryota; kingdom Metazoa; phylum Chordata; class Actinopteri; order Siluriformes; family Sisoridae; genus Bagarius; species Bagarius yarrelli. The sequence continues at coordinate 1,586,814 of VCAZ01000012.1, read as the reverse complement.
AGAGGAGGAGGACGAGAAGAAAGAGGAGGAGGCAGGTTTTCACTGCAGCTCAGTCAATTTGTTCAAGTCAGTCACAGAAGCAGGGACGCGTGACAAAACAGATTTTTTTTCTGTCAATCAAAATGTCCTTGTTTTATTCTACCCTAATTTACGCGCTGTCTCTTTCTTTTGTTTCTTTTTGTTGTTTTAGGTTCACCTATGAGATTGCGCCTGTGTTTGTGCTGATGGAGCAGCTGACTTTGAAGAAGATGAGGGAGATTATAGGCTGGCCGAACGGAGAGGGAGACGGACTTTTCTCACCGGGTAAAATATCACCTTCCCGGGATGTGGTTTCTAAAAAGATAAAATATTAATGGTTTAATATTCATTCTTGAAAGATTTAATCCCAAAAATGTCCTAAGCATCATTCAGCCAAGACTCTTAAAACTAAATGTAGCACCGAGAGAAAAAAATCGAGTTTTTGTTATACAATTTATATATAGACACTTAAATAAACTAACCCTAGTTGTAAAAAGTAATAAATATTGTAATAAATTTAGGACAGCACGGTGGCTTAGTGGTTAGCACGATTTCCTCACAGCGAGAAGAACCGGGGTTCGGGTTTCTGTGTGGAGTTTGCATGTTCTCCCGGTGCTTGCATGGGTTTACTCCGGGTTCTCCGGGTTCCTCCCACAATCCAAAAACATGTATGTTAGATTGATTGGTAATTCTAAATTGCCCATAGGAGTAAGTTTGAGTGTGTGTGGCCCTGTGATGGACTGGCGACCTGTCCAGGGTGTCCCCCTCCTGCCTTTCGCCTTTTCAGAAACAGCTGGATCCCTGTGACCCCGAATTAGGGAATAAGTAGGTATAGAAAATGAATGAATAGAACCATTTACTCGATACTGATTGGTCCGTGAGGTTACTGACTTTTACATTTGTTATGTCTACACGCAGGTGGCGCCATATCAAACATGTACAGCGTGATGATTGCCCGCTATAAGTATTTCCCTGAAGTTAAAACCAAAGGCATGTCAGCTGCACCGCGTCTCATTCTCTTTACATCCGAACATGTGAGGAACCTGAACATTTAATAAGATATTGTAGACTGCATGTAGACAGTAGCCTTACACTGATTGTGTGTGTGTGTGTGTGTGTGTGTGTGTGTAGAGTCACTACTCGATTGCCAAGGCTGGAGCAGCTCTGGGTTTCGGGAAAGAAAATGTCATCCTGCTCAGCACCGATGAAAGGTAAGGTTCTTCCTGTGAGCCATTCGGGGCCCCTTAACCAGCACAGCACTTAAACACTCACTACCCCACCTGGATTTTACACAGCAGATGTTTGACCATACATGCTGATGTAACCTGCTGTATTTCAGGGGTCGAGTCATACCTGCAGACCTGGAGGCTAAAATCATCAGCGTCAAACAGAAGGTGAGCACACGAGTCGGTGTGTGTTGTTGAGAATGAGGTTTTTAGAGGAGTTCGAGTGAAAGTGTGTGGATCGATAAAGCGTCATGATGAGTCTGACAGATGGACTGCAGTTCACTAGACCTGCTTCGTTTGCTTCATTACACAGAGGCCATTCTGACTCAATAAATGGAGAGTTAACTGGACAGGAAATGTGTTTAATGTTGTTTGTGTGTTTGTGTGTGTGTGTGTGTGTGTGTGTGTGTGGACATAATATAGGGTTATGTTCCACTCTTTGTCAACGCAACAGCCGGTACTACAGTGTACGGAGCGTTCGATCCCATCAACGACATCGCAGACATCTGTGAGAAATACAACGTGTGGCTCCATGTGGACGTACGTGCACTTTACACCTTCAGAACTTCACAACCTAATAAAAACTTGGGAAATAATGACCTATAATTACATTTAGGAGGCACCTTAAGTTGATTTTTACTTAGGGGCTCTTTTATGTCGCTAATATAACTAATTAATGTCTGGTTTAGAGACAGTGGTGAGACCAGCTATGATGTATGGTTTAGAGACAGTGGTGAGACAGCATGATTTTTTTGGTATTGGTTTTTTTTCTGGTGATGATGTTTAGAGACAGTGGTGAGACAGCTAGACCGCTATGGTTTAGAGCAGTAGACCAGTGATGTAGGTTAGACAGTGGTGAGACCAGCTATGATGTATGGTTTAGAGACAGTGGTTAGAGAGACAGTGATGAGACCAGCTATGATGTCTGGTTTAGAGGTAGTGGCACTGAGGAAGAAACAGGTGGCAGAGCTGGAAGTAGCAGAGCTGAAGAGTTGAGGTTCTGTAGATGTTGAGGTTTTGGAAGTGTAGATGTTGGACAGGATTGGGAACAAGTTCATCAGGGGGACGGCTTATGTTAGATGTTTTGGGGAGAAAGTCAGGGAAGCCAGATTGAGGTGGTTTGGACATTTACAGAGGAGGGATAGTGAATATATTGGTAGGAGATGTTAGAAATGAAGCTACCAGGCAGAAGGTAAAGAGGAAGACCAGAGAGGAGGTATACGGATGCGATAAACGAGGACATGAAGTTAGTGTGTGTGAGTGAAGAGGATGTAGAGAATAGGGTTAGGGGGAGACAGAAGATTCACTGGGGCGACCCCTAAAAGGGAACAGCCGAAAGAAGATAATGTCAATCCTTGATTACTTGCACCATAAATCTTACACCTATTGATCAGTTGTATTTGTTGTAGCTGTGTTGCTTACATCATACCAAGCTTTTTTACTCTTCTATGAATTCCTGCAGTTGTTGACATCACATTGCATTTTTTGTTTTTCATTTAATATTGCATTTTGTATAATTATTTATTATTAATTATTTAATTATTATTTATAATTAATATTGTATTGATTATTGACATAATATATTGATATATTTATATATATGTATATATATTTAAACAGTCTGTCATTTCATGTACTCTTAGGAGCCCCCTGGTGGCCAAGAGAGCCAGTTCAGCAGTTGCTGGCTCTTATAGTTACCTTCAATTTACACACACTGTCAATTTTATTACCAACGCCAGCATTGTGGAGTACTTTAGGTTCTGTAACACAATTTTTAATGTTAATAGCGCTGAATACTATAGACCATAGAGTAAAGTGTCTGGTGGTACATACTGTAGTGTTTTTACATTTACATTTACAGCATTTGGTAGACGCCCTTTTATTCAGAGCGACTTACATTTATCTCTTTTTTATACAACTGAGCAATTAGGGGTTAAGAGCCTTGCGCAGGGGGCCCAGCGGTGGTGGCTTGGTGGTGCTGGGAATCGAACGCCAGTCTTCCGGGTATCAGTCCAACACCTTCCCCATTTTTTAAACCTCACTACAGTGAATATATTCTAGTGAATTTTAATGATGTGGCAATTTATTAGTATTTATTTTTAGTAATTTTTAGTAATAGTAACTTTTACACTTAGTGTATAGTAACTCTACTGTAGTAAAATAAACAAATTACTACATTAGATATTATAGTACATAGAAAACCTTCATAGCATAAATCAGAACAAAAAGTGGCTCAATTTACCACACACACACACACACACACACACACACACACACACACACAGAAAATCCCTAAAAATAAATGTTAACCTGACCTGTTAAGGGGAAGTGGTGGCTTAGTGGTTAAGGTGTTGGACTGATAACAAAAAGACCAGGGTTCGGTTCCCAGCACCACCAAGCCACCACCGCTGGGACCCTGAGCAAGGCCCCTAACCCCCAATTGCTCAGTTGTATAAAAGAGATAAATGTAAGTTGCTCTGGATAAGAGCGTATACCAAATACTGTAAATGTTAACAAGATGTTCATTTTTTGTTGCTTATTTTTGTTGAAAATCTTCGCTGCATTGTTGAACTTTAGCTGAATCGATGATCTGACCTTGCAGTTCATTAGAGAAGGGAATCTGGGCTTTCACACTAAAACACATTGTTCACCAACTCTGTTTCTCATAGAGCAACTAAATCCTTTATAAACACTAGAATATAATACAGTTTACTACAGACATCTAGTTCACTCCAGTAACTTTACCTCAAGTAAAGTTTACTACAGTATTCACTCCGGTTTTTATTAAAAACTTAAAATATTTATTTAAATATTAGTAAATATTGCACCTCGGGTATCTCAGAGTTCATCTTCCGGGTTGTGTTCCTTTTCCGATCCCAATCCCTTCTTTCTCTGTCGCTTCATTCACTGTCCTGTCTGCTTACTAAAGGCAAAAATACCCGAAAGAATATCTTTAAAAAAGTATGACAATTGAGTAAGATAAAAAAATAAGTCTGTATGGCTCCTAAAATGATAGTAAAGAATGCTTGTTTGAGTTTCTCTAGATCTCCAATCAGCCTAAACTCGCAGCCTCAATTTACCAAATCATTTTCGCACCACTTCAGAGGCTGATGTGTGTAAAAATCCCACAAGATTTCTGAAATTAGCCCCAACAGTCATCCTCTAAAGTCGCAGAGACAATTTCTTTACACTTGATTGTAATGGTATGGTTTAATAGCTGCCACAGGATTGGCTAATTGGATAAGTATATGAATGTACGGCGGAACAGGTTTTTCTAAAAAGTGTGTAGCGTTATTAAAATACGCAATTATTTTTTAATTGCTAGCTAGTTTATATGAAAGCTTAGCACACTGATGTTATTTTATTTTTAATTAAAGAGAAATAAAGCTTTCTGGACTCAAAATTTTAATATTTTGTTTATCAAAATATATTTTTAATTATTGACAAGAAAGAATTAAAATAATATACATACATGATGTAGTAATTACAATAATTATAATAAATAATAAAATATTAGATGTTTGGAAAAAAAACATATATGAATAGTATTTTGTTACAGTTGGATTTACTGAAAAATTATTACTATTAATTCATCTTTGTGTATCCTGGTTAATTAGATAAACCCATTTAGTTCAAAGTATTTTTAGTTAAAAACCGACTAATAAACTGATCGACCTACTAAAAACTTTGACTTTTTATAATAATTTTTCAGCATTTACAAAAAAGAATAGTTTTATTGATATATTTAACACAGCAAAAATAACAGACTTACTGTATTAATGGATTTTATACACTTGTTTCAGATTTTTTTATGATTGTCAGGCAAAATGTTTTAATTTTTAAACTAGAAAATAAAGATGAATCACAGAAGCCGTATTTTATTTCACGTGTGTGTGTGTTTGTGTGTGTGTGTGTGTGTGTTATAGGGTGCATGGGGTGGCAGTTTGCTGATGTCGAGGAAGCATCGTCACAAGCTGAATGGCGTCGAGAGGTAAAATGTCATTATACAAATCATGTAAAAGCAAATAAATCGTCGAAAATTTGATAGACTTGTTGGCAATTAAACATTTTTCAGATTAGTAAATAAAAGTGGAGGTAATTTTTGCTAAGTAGGATGTGAGCCTGGATTATTAACATCCTTTTTTGATCCTGAATCAACATTTCAATCAACCAATCAAAACCATCTGATGTCATCAGTGTGTGTCGACCAAATCCACCTCAATCCATTGCTTAATCTTTCCTCTTTTCGTCCACAAACAAACTAAAAAATTCTGAAAAATTGTTTATTGATTTATAGATTCTGGAAGAATTTCGTGATAATGACGAATTCTGGATTAACATTAAATCAAAATTAGACAAACAATAATAAAATAATTGATAATAATCCTAAAACAACATTAGTGAATTTAGACTTTAGTATTTGATTCTAATGATTTAAAATAAACATGAATGAATTTATTCAGTGAATCATAAACAATTACTAATGAACAATTAAATGTAAAATGTTGTGAAACGGAGAACCTGTAGAACCGCAATAGAGCAACATCCTTACTATAAAACAGGGTTTAATGTTATTGCATTACATCACAACCTTTAAACATTTAACGATCACATGTCAGATTTTTATAACCATAAATTTAAAAAAAAATCTATGAATTGACTTTTCATTCCTACACACACACCTAAATCCATTTTACTGCACACACACATCTATTTTTGGTCCTGAAAGTGAGAGAGATGTTCACACATTAACTAAACTGCACATACCTGTTACATGTAATTGTTCAGTACAGCATGTGATGTATTACAGATGTCATTTAAATATTTCATGATTTATGTTCAATAAATACATTAATAATATTACATTTTGGTTTACAAGAGGAAAGGATTTAAAACTGGACACACTGATGATGTCAGATGCTTATGATTGGTTGATTAAAATGTTGATCCAGGATTAACTGAAGGATGGTCAGATCACATCCTACTTGGTAAAATCCCATTCACCAAAAATAAAAATAAGGTTGATTATATTGACAAAAAACATTTTAAAGCTATTTAAGCTAAATTGTATGTAATGCAGCAGGGGTTGTTTCAAGGGTTGCCAGGTTTCAGTAACAAAAATCCATCCCAACCTTATCTACAGCTTCAACCGCACAGAATACTTAAAACTACGGATAAATATTAAGATCAAGCTTTATTAAGCATGTTTTTTAATTTTACTTTTTACTTCTTAGTGTCTTTCCCTTACACACACACACACACACACACACGTTATGGTCAGCGCTCCTCTATGACGGAGCAAGAACTATTAGGCACCATGTTTTACACTGACATTAACATTTACAGCATTCGGTAGATGCTCTTATCCAGAGTGATAGAACTAAGTAAATGGGGGTTAAGGGCCCTGCTCAGGGGCCCAACTGTGGTGCTGGGAATCGAACCTTGATTTTTCAATTAGCAGTCCAACACCTTAACCACTGCGTTACCACTTCCAATTTTAGTTATTTCTCTTTCATCATATGTACTAACATTATAATTAAATAAATAATTGTACATTCACTTGCCGTTAGGCATAATTTTACTTTGTGTTTATTTATTAGATGTAATATTGATTATTTGATATTAAAGAAGATGCTGAATCTGCCAACTTATACTGCATGGTTTCTTCCATCTTTCCTACTGGGTCTCTGCTAGGGTTTGTTGCAGTTCCCTTTTTTTGACTCCAGGTGCCTAAATAATTCTCTGAGATGTATATAATAACAGGAGAACTTTCTCAGCCTCAGGACGCAGGCAACTGTCTGAACATCTGATTCTAAAGATCGCTCTGATTGGTTGGATTTTATCTAATTTCCAGGAGACGTGTGTGTCATATGTTTTGCCAGCAAATTCCTTCAGCACCACGATAAATCCTGCTTTTATCTTAAAAAGTCATTTCTGTGCCACTGACAAAGAAAATATATTTTTAAATGCTTTTTAATAATAATTTAATCAATAATAATTAAATGAATCATTTTTAAATACTTTCTTTAATTAATCTGGGGTTGCATGCTGGTCTGTAAGTGTTTTGGTATATATAAGTTTTGGTTGTATATATTTCTTTGTCTCATTTAGAGCAAACTCGGTCACGTGGAACCCACATAAGATGATGGGAGTGCCACTGCAGTGTTCCGCCATCCTGGTCAGGGAGAAGGTAACCATGGCAACACCAGAGCAAACTAAAGAGAGACGAAGAGAGAAAAAAAACAGAAAAGAAAAAGATCTGGAAAAGGATCTGTTCATGACTAGTTGTAGATGTGTTTATGCAGACATGCTGTCCTGAATGTAACACACACACACACACACACACACACACATTAGCTTTTTAATTTATTCTGCTGACTCTATATTTTTCCCTCTGGAAACATTTAATCCACATCGTTCTTTCTTTCTTTCTTTCTTCTTTATTTACACTTTTTAAACTCTTGTTTTTACTATTCCTATTCCTCTCTTTCTCTCTCTCTCTCTCTCTCTCTCTCTCTCTTTTTGTTTCTTTTTGTCTCCCTCACACTCTCTTTCTCTATCTATCTATCTATCTTGCGCTCTTTCTTTCTCTCTTCTTTTTGTGTTTCTTTTTTGTATCTCTCAATGCTCTTTCTCTATCTATCTATCTATCTAATCTATCTTCTATATATCTATCTATCTATCTATCTATCTATCTATCTATCTATCTTGACCTCTCTCTCTCTCTCTCTTTACTTTCTTTCTGTCTTTTCACCTCTCTTTTTCTGTCTTTCTCTCTTTCATTCAGGCACTCACATAAAAGTCTGTTTTATTTTATTCCATTTTATCTTCTTTTTTCCTTAGTTTCTTTTCTTTTTTCACTTTTCCACAGAAAAGGCACGGAAAAACTCAGCCGGTTGCATTATAGTTTGTTAAAATCTGAAATAAGCCCCATTATTACAGTCGGCATTAATCCCGAATTAAATCTCTGAGTGTCTGTATATTAAAATGTTTTATAATTGCTATTAGTTTTTATTTTTTTTAACAATATTTGAGGCAAGTTTATTTATGAATAAAACGCTGTCATGCTTCTAATCTATTAAGGTTACATATAATATTGTTAATAAAGTTGATTCCAAACCAGGACATATTATGGGTCAGCACCTCTGAGACAGCAGTGATGTGATGTGTCCCCGCCGCTGTGTTTCAGGGGATCCTGCAGGGCTGTAACTCCATGTGCGCCGGTTACCTGTTCCAGCCTGATAAACAGTACGATGTGACGTACGACACGGGAGATAAAGCTATTCAGTGTGGCAGACATGTGGACATCTTTAAATTCTGGCTCATGTGGAAGGCCAAGGTGAGTTACAGCCGCCATGTTGCCTTATTTATTCTTTTATTTATTAGGAAGAAATGATATATCACATCTGGCGTGGGTCTGATGATCATAACTGATGCTGAGCGCAGCACCGCACCGCACAGCCGTCTGTCTCTTTTCATTAATCACATTCTGCTTACTGTTTACTGTACAAGTCTCAGCTGCTGAGAGAGAGAGAAAGAGAGAAAGAGTAAAAGAGAAAGTGAAAGAGAGAAGAGTAAAGGAGAGAGAGAGAGAGACAGGTTGTTAGAGAGAAAGAAAAAGCAAGACAGACAGATCGTAAGAAAAAGAGAGAGAGAAGGAGAGAAGAGAAGCGAGAGAGACAGAAGGATGAGAGAGAAGAGGGACCGATGAGAGAGATGAGAAGAGAAGAGAGAGAAAGAGAGAGAAAGAGAGAGAGAGAGAGAGAGAGAGAGAGAGAGAGAGAGAGAGAAAGTGAGAAAGTAAAAAAGTGGGGGAGACTGATCGTAAGAAAAAGAGAAATGTAGAGAAAGAGCAAGAGAGAGAGAAAGAGAGATAGAGAGAGACAAAGACTGATCATAAGAGAGAGAGAGAGGCCAAGACAGAGAGACAGAGACATAGAGAGAATGAGAGAGAGAGAGAGTGAGAGAGTGAAAGAGTGAGAGAGAGATAGAAAGTGAGAGATGGATAAATGGATGGATGGATAAGATGTGGAAATGGTTCTCTGTACAGGGCACAGTGGGTTTTGAGCAGCATGTGGATCGCTGTCTGGAGATCTCTGAGTATCTCTACAACAAAATCAAGAACCGGGAGGGCTACCAGATGGTCTTCCAAGGAGAGGTAACACACCCACTCTCCTTTCTTTCTTTATTCTTTCTTTTTTCTTTTTTTCTTTTTGTTATTTCTTGTTTTTTCTTTAATTTTTTTACACTCTCCTTCCTACTCTTGTGCTCTATTTTTCCCCTCTTATTTTCTATCTTTTACCCCCCCCCATTTTTTCACTTTCATCTCTTTTCTCCTTTTTCCCACTCCTTTTCTTTTCCCACTGCTTTAATTATTTTCCTTTCTCTCTCTATCTCCAGCCTCAGCACACTAATGTGTGTTTCTGGTACATTCCACCGAGTATAAGGAACATGCCAGACGGAGAGGAAAAGAGGGAACGACTGCACAAGGTTCTTTTCTTACACCTATAGCACACACACCATAACCACACGTTATCCTGCTAACATCACCTGTGTGGATTCTCTCCTCTTCAGGTGGCACCAAAGATCAAAGCGATGATGATGGAGTGTGGCACCACCATGGTGGGCTACCAGCCACAGGGAGACAAAGTCAACTTCTTTCGTATGGTCATCTCTAATCACGCTGCCACCAGGTCAGACATCGACTTCCTCATTGACGAGATCGAGAGACTCGGACAAGACCTGTGAACGCCGTTCTTCTGGAAGCGCCATCTTCTGGAGGGACGCTGGTACTGCAGCCTGGTTTAGGGTGCAATGGGTGTAAATCGTGTGCTGTGTCGCTGTGTTAAAAGTAGTTTTCAAGTGCACTATAAATATATGTGTCTAAAAGCAGTGAGAGATTCTGCCCCTTTCTGCACTAACACAAACAAATCCAAAAACATTTTTTTATTTTTGTCCAAAAAAAGTGAAAGCATGCATGCTAGATTTTAATAGCTTGTTCTTTTTTTCTTGCTTTATTACTTTCTTCTTTTTTATCACTTCTGTTTTTCTTCCTTTCTTCCTTCTTTATCCTTTCTTCCTTTATTTCTTCTTTTCTTCATTTCTCTGTTTCTTCTTTCCTTCCTGCCTTTCCTTTCTTTTTCACTTATTACCTCCCTCTCTGTTCAATCTCTTTTTTCCACTGTTACCTCCTTCACATAATTTTCCTTTTTTCCTCCTTTCTGATTATATACTCTTCTTTCTGTCATTCCTTTACCCCCAACTATTCACTTCACTACAGTGTTCATAACGGAGACGGAGGGGTAGTATTGGCATATTTATTGTGCCCTTGTATGTCCAGGATAAGGCTTTAGAATTTCTGCCCCTTCTCCCAAGATCATTTTGTTACTGACACAGAAAACTATCAATTCCATTATTGTAGCATTGTAAAGATCACATGACAATCGAAATTCTTCTCAATGTTAAAATGAGTCGGCATCATGGGGCAGTGGTGGCTGAGGTTAAGGTACTGAGTTGCTGATCTGAAGACCAGAAACACCTGGGTTCAAGCCCCACCACTGGCAAGTCAACCACTGTTGGGTCCTTAAGCAAGACCTTTCAAAAATCTCAAACAATATTTACAGATTTATCCAGTTTGATAAATCAGGAATTTTAGTGACAACTAAATACAGTGACACTTGAAAAACAGGAAGTTTTCCATTTTTTCTAAATCCCACAACATTTTGGGAGTCTGGAAGTTTAGAACATCTAAAAGCTCCTAAATTTTAAAATTGGTAGTGCAAAAGTGCTTAATTACATTTATTTCATTTATACAACTGAGCAATTAGGGCAATTTAGGGCCTTATTAAGGCGCCCAACAGTGGTAACTTGATGGTACTGGGAATCAAAATCGCAATTCTCTCGTTAGCAGTCCAACACCTTAACCGTTAAGCTACCGCTTCACGTATATCCTATGTATGTCTGAGTCTGATGAATACTTTCTGTATTCATCACTTCATCACTGGGAAAACACTGGGAAACACTTGTTAAAACTGGTAGTTTTGCATACTTACAAAGCCCCCATATATTTTAGGGTTAGCTAGTAAAATCTGGGAATAAATGCTTGAAGAAGACAGTTAGATTTTCTGTTATCCTTAATCAAACAAGTGAAATCTGGGCTGTCGTAAAACCTTTAATCTTCCTATTTTAAAGCTAACATTATCAGAAACATGTTCATGAAGCCAATTCTGTCCCTTCTGAGTTCGTATATGGGCTGTATTTAAGTCACGGCTGATAAATTGAAGCAGCAGTTTTCATTTATGTTACAAAATAGAAAGAAATATCCATCATTAATATTCAATGTTTATCTATTTTGCTGGATTTAGCTTTAAAAAAGGGTGTTTTACGATTTCTTTGTGTTGGTGTGGACTAGAATGTAGTGATTTATAATTACTAAAGAAAATGCATAAAGATTATTAATATTACAAGACACAAATAAATCCATATATAATACTAAGAAGAAGAAGAAGAATGTCACCATGACATTTCCCCCATATATATACGGCATATGTATATTTATATAATCTATATATTTATTGTGTAACGGAATATTAACAGTGTTCCAGGTTGTAAATATAGAAGAAAAACCCGTAAGGCGCACCACCCTTTGAACAAAGTCTGATCTTCTTCCTGTTGAACATGTGCATAGTGCCGTCCGTGGTCGTGTTTCTCGAACCTTGTTGTAGGTCAGCGAGGACGAACAGCCCTGTTTCCTCACAGGTTAATTCATCAGGACAGGAACCTGGTGATGTAACTCCTCAGGAAGTCAGGGCTGATGGTCACTGCTGTAGATGTTGTGTTAAACAAGCACCTTTGTGAGCATCAGATGGAAAATATCTGTCACAATAACGACGCGTTTAAATGGAACTCGGCAATCCATGCTTTCCAAGCGATTCTTCTAGTGATTCGAAAAGAAGACAACCGGGTAATACACACCCCGAGCCTAGAGCCGAATAGCGATACAGTGGAGGCATTATAATTACCGTCTTTCAGTCTTCCATGAATAGGAAATGCAAAAAGTACACAAATAAGGCAGTGTTACATAAGAAGTAGGCAGATTTTTTTACCAAGTAAATTAACAGTAATGTACAAATAAAAATTGACTCCAATCAAGATTATTTGCCTTCTTATGTGAGCGATAACCGTTATACAGAACCGATATTAATTATTGTTTTACTTCAGTTATTAGCATTGTGCTATACATCGGCGGATCCAATATTACAAAACCGATAATAAAAAGGGTTAAATATCAGGGAAAATATTACTGAAAGCAATTATCTCTTGTATAAAGATTCCCATTAATGGCAATAACGCGGTTTTATATTCATCCAAACTTTCTTAACTTAGTTCATTTATGAGGCTAACCGCTTAGATAGCTTGTAGATAAACAAAAAAGTCTTCATATTGACAATATATAAAGTCACAGACATGATGGAAATAAGCCCTCGAAGTGTTGACCATCTCATCATTTGCCGCAGATATTTTGCAAAATTACTTAAAAAAGCCTCTTTTCATAACTGAGATTAAAATGGAATTAGCATAACGCTTCAGTTGCTAAATCAACTAGACATCATGAGCCTAAAGACGAGGTTGGTGAAAACATGGTGGAAACGCGACTCCATTTAAACGCAGCAAAATATAGATATTATCTTTACCAGTGAAATGAATGGTGTTTGCTGATAATACATTTTCATTCTGAAGTAAATGCTAAATGTTTTCGTTTGCGCTAACTAGAAAAACACGTCAGAACAATAAGTTAGTTAGCTTTGCTGAACAGTATATGCTGTATATGAGTTTTTTTAATGTGGCTAACAAGGTTTATGCTAACAAGGAAAAAATCTTGCTAGCTCACCAACAAGTATCTATGCTAACAAGTATCTATGCTAATGTAGAGCCATGTGTTAGCGTACTGTCTAACTTTCCTCGTCATATGCCTGAATCCTGTCGAAACATTTGCGATGGCGGTATTTTGATTTGTTTGTAATGTATAACGCCTGTATAGAACTGCGTTTATGGTCCAGTTGTGAATTTGTGAGCCAAAGATGTTCCAGACTTTTTATTCTGTATTTCTTCAGATAAGCTGGTACTTATACACCCTCTATAGTATACAGTAGATTTAAAAAAGAAGAACAAACCACATATAAATATAAATATATATTATATATTTCTGCTCCTGTTTTGGTGTGTGTGTTGTTGTGTGTGTGTGTGTGTGTGGTGTGTGTGTGTGTGTGTGTGTGTCTGTGTGTGTTAAGGCCCTCGACCTCGTGCAATCAGTGTGTCGTGTATCAGTGAAATCGTCATGTAACAATCCGCGCACTGAAATTCCGGTTGAAACAGTTTATAATTTATTTATTATCATCTTCATCTCTGCCATGAAAAAAAAGCACAATTTTAAGTGATTTCAAATTTTAAAGAAAGAAATCTGGATGAAAGTGAAAGAAAAAATGCGCAAAAGCCCAAAGTTCAAAGAGTGAAAGATTTAAAACAATTTTAATTAAAAGAAATGAACAAAAGAAAGACAAGATAATTGAAGAAAAGAAACTGCAAAAGAAAGAAAAAAAAGAAAGCAACAAACAAAGACAAAGATAATAAGAAATTAAAATGCAAAAAGAGAAAAAGAAAGAAAAAGAAAAGAAACCGAAAGAAAGAAAGAAAGAAGAAAAAGAAAGAAAGAAGATAAGTTTCTGAATTGTTTTTATGTATAATACTGATGATGGAATAATTGTATTTTGTTCTTGTTGTATATAAACTCGTATCCTGCAGTGGTGAGAATTTGCACAATGTTGTTTTTCTTCTCTATGTACTATGTAAAGTGTGTGTGTGTGTGTGTGTGTGTGTGTGTGTGTGTGTGTGTGTGTTGTGTGTGTGTGTAGGAGGAGTAAAAAAGGCTTCTGCTGAAAGGCACTTTGGCCTGCAAACACGCCATGTAAACACTGTTAACGCTCCGCTGTACAGACGCTGGAACGCAATTCTGTTAAACTTCTAATCTCTTGTTGTTTTCTCATTTGTTTAAAAGATCTTTATCGTATTAATATACATATATATATATATATATATATATATATATATATATATATATATATATCTATATATATATCTATGAATAATTAATGACATATACATCATCTATAATAAAAACTTATCTACTATTACTGATGGATGTGTGTGCTGTATTCTTTTATTATTTAAAGAAAAATGGAAGAACGTTAGCCTTGGGATGCAGTCATGTACCTTGTCAACATCATAGATTAAAGGTACAATATGTGATTGTCTGCAGAAACATTTTTTAAAAGGCTCTTTCATATCGATATTAGAATGTATAAACATTTTATATATATTTATATATTCTGTGAAAGGCGTAGGGCCAAGATAGGTTCGTCCAATCAAATGGTTCGGTCCGAATTTTAGGCTTTCCTATCTGCCTGCTAACATATTTATATGCGTACCTCAGTGCAGCTTGTTCACGCTGACAAGATATCTCATCAGCCAGGGTTGCCAGATTGTGGCCCATTGCATTATGACCTCTTACCTGAGGCCCTCTTGCAGAAGATAATGGTCCTCAAATCTGTCACGCTTCTTGGAGCTGCAGTCTAAGAGTACTGTCTAATCTCCATCCTGCGGTGGAGCATGAGAAGTGATGCCCTGCTTCTGGGCTCTGTGGTATGATGAGATAATTGACAGTTTGAGTCTGCCCCCTCCGAAAGTAGGAGTGGTGCACTGTAGGCGATCAAATATACAGTGTCACTGAAGAGGCCCGAGGACGAGATCAGGGTTGTCAAGGGAAAAAGGACCTGTCTTTGCCCTGGATATCAGACAAATTCAGCTATAGATACCATTCCTTAGCCACCATATTTTATTTTGCAATAGTCAATGGATCACGGCGTCTCCCTGGTAGCTTAGAGGGACAAATAATAATTTAAGTTGTCAAACTCTGCATTACGCTCTACAATCCTACTTTCCATTACGCCGAATATTACGCCTAATCTGGATAATTACCCCTGAGTAGGTGGGGCCAAGAACGGGAGGGCTGGGCCAAGGAAAGGCTTTGTCTCATGTCCTACTCCACACCTTAGATTTGTGATTCCCACATCGTTAAGTCTCTGCTGAGCTTTAGCTGCAAGAAAAGGGAGTCTGGAGTCATCGTCACAACAGAAGCGTTCCTATAGCGTCACACCAGAAAACTTGCTATAAAAAAACGTCACACAGAAACGTTCCTATACACAAGCGAGCGTCCTACAGCTCACACAGAAGCGTTCTGTTTGCAGAGACTTTATACTATAAATCATGTGAAACTGAGTATGTGAGGCTGGTAGTATGTCCTAATCTTTTAATCAGTGAACACAGAAACGTTCCTATAACGTCACACAGAAACGTTCCTATAGCGTCACACAGAGCGAACGTTCCTATAGCGTCAACAGCGTTCCTACACACACAGCGTTACCGTATATAGCGTCACACAGAAACCGTTCCTATAGCGTCACACAGAAGCGTTCCTATAGCGTCACACAGAAGCGTTCCTATAGCGTCACACAGAAGCGTTCCTATAGCGTCACACAGAAACGTTCCTATAGCGTCACACAGAAGCGTTCCTACATAGCGTCACACAGAAAGCGTTCCTATAGCGTCACACATTCGTTGAAACGTTCCTATAGCACAGAAACGTCACACAGAAAACGTCCTATAGCGTCACACAAAGCGTTCCTCTACGTCACACAGAAGCGTCCTATAGCGTCACACAGAAACGTTCCTATAGCGTCGTCACACAGAAGCTTCGTTCCTATAGTGTCACACAGAAGCGGTTCCTATAGCTCACACAGAAACGTTCCTATAGCGTCACACAGCGTCACACAGAAACGTTCCACACAGATATAGCGTCATACGTCAGTTCCTAAGCGTTCCTATAGCGTCACACAGAAGCGTCGTTCCTATAGCGTCACACAGAACGTTCCTATAATACACAGAAGCGTTCACACAGAAACGTTTCAAACTATAGCGTTCCTATAGCGTCCACAGAAACGTTCCTATAGCGTCACACAGAAGCGTTCCTATAAGCGTCACACAGAAAGCGTTCCTATAGCGTCACACAAACGTTACTAAACGTCCTATACGCGTTCCTATAGCGTCACACAGACAGTTCCTATAGCGTCATAAACCAGCAACGTTCCTATAGCGTCACACAGAAACGTTCCTATCGCGTCACACAGAAACGTTTCCTATAGCGTCACACAGAAACGTTCCCTATAGCGTCACACAGAAACGTATCCTATGCGTCACACAGAACGTTCCTATAGCGTCACACAGAAAGCGTTCCTATAGAAGCGTCACACAGAAACTTCCTTTCTATAGCGTCACACAGAACGTTCCTATAGCGTTCATAGCGTCACACAGAAACGTTCCTATAGCGTCACACAGAAACTGCCTATAGTTTCCTATAGCGTCACACAGAAGCGTTCCTATAGGTCACACCGCGTCACACAGAACGTTTCCAACACAGCGTTCCACAGTATAGCGTCACACAGAAACTTCCTATAGCGTCACACAAAGCGTTCCGATAGCGTCCTCACAGAAACGTTCTATAGCGTCACACAGAAACGTTCATCACACAGAAACGTTCCTATAGCGTTCACACAGAAACGATAGCGCGTCACACGAAACGTTCCTATAGCGTCACACAGAAACGTTCCCTATAGCGTCACACAGAAGCGTCCTATAGCGTCACACAGAAACGTTCCTATAGCGTCTACGTCACACAGAAGCGTTCCTATAGCGTCACACAGAAACGCGTTACTACACAGAAGCGTAAACAGCGTCACACACAGAAAGTTCACTATACGTCACACAGAACGTTCCTATAGCGTCACACAGAAGCGTTCCTATAGCGTCACACAGAAACGTTTCCTATAGCGTGTTCTTAAGAGAATATAAATAGAGATAAATAATAGGAAATTGATTGTGTTGCATTTCAGGTCATCACTCAGTGTTTTATCCACTTTATCAGCACAGATTGTCTAGAAGCAGATTTACAAATGCTTTTAACCCCCCCAGGGAGCAAGAGGGGTGGGGCGGGGGTTTTTGGGGGTGCGAGGGGGAGATTCCCTGTGACACACAGCAGAAGATGATGAGTTTCCCCCTGCTGAGGAAGAACTCATCATCCTCCAGACTCCAGCTGAGTTTACTTCTTCTTCTCTGCAAAATTGGCCACTGGCGTTATCTATACATCTTTTTTCTTTTTCTCACTATATCTCCTCTCTCTCCTTTTCCTCTTTCTTCTCTTTTTTTTCTCTCTCTATCTCTTTTCTCTCTTTCTTACTATAATCTCTCTTTCTTTCTCCTCTCTCCCTCTCTCCTGGTTCTCTCTTTAGTTTCTTTTCTCTCTGTGTCTCTCTGTCCTCTTTAGATTTTCTCTTCTCTGTAACATGGCTAATGTTGCTTAAAAAATCCAACATCCCCAGATCACATGTCAGAAACAATTCTATCTATCTATCTATCTATCTATCTATCTATCTATCTATCTATCTATCTATCTATCTATCTATCTATCTATCTATCTATCTATCTATCTATCTATCTATCTATCTACCCACACACCCACCCATCTATTTATCTATCTATCTATCTATCTATCTACTATCTATCTTTCTCTATCTATCTATCTACCCACACACCCACCCATCTATCTATCTATCTATCTATCTATCTATCTATCTATCTATCTATCTATCTATCTCTTTTTCTTCTCTCTCTCTCTCTCTCTCTCTCATTTTCCTTCCTCTTTCTCTTTCTCTCTCTCTTGTGTAAATAAAGTTGAGTCAAAGTCTCTCTCTCTCTTCAGTTTCTTTTTCTCTCAGTCTCTCTCTCTCTAGATGAAGCAAATAAAGATGTTGATCATGTGTAACTTTGAAATGCCTTTAAATAGTTTGGGGTTTTTGGTGTGGAGATTGACAGATTGACTGATAATCGTTTTTACCAATATTTCTCCAGACGTTTTTATTATCGGATATCAGTAACTGATAGAAAATTTGGAAGTGCATCAGTACCTGTACTTAGGGGACAGTGGACATTAGTCCAGCTATTGAGCCACTCTCATGTCAGATAAGAAGGAACCTCAGTGTCCCTCTGATTCCAGTAATAAATGCCAGACTCTCTGTAGCAGCCCATACTGATGACATCACAGGTCAAAACCATGTTACCGCTTCAACACCAGCTATCAAAAAGTCATCAGCCCGGGGGAATTGGGGCAAAAGTGAAAGGGTTATTCTTGCTCAATGATAGAAAATTTTACCCCTGCAATTGCATGACAGAGAACAGTGGCTGGAGTGGAAGGGGTGGAGTGGACAGGTTAGATCCCTTTTTAGGGAACAAAGAGTTTCAGGAAGAACAATGGATGGAATGCTGGAAAACGAGTACTGTATGATTGATTGTCTAAACTTACGCAATTTCTGGTGTTTGAACTCTCTCATACAAATGAGCAGTGAAGGTTCTTTGCTTGAGGTCCAGGAGTGGCTTCTTAGTGAAGCAGTTCATCACCTAAACCACTGAGCTACCACTTTCTCCTTAATCGAGAAGGTTGTTACCACCAGTGGTCAAATAGAGAGAGGGCTCACGTTGTAATTAACCTGGTCCTAGTCTAGAACTACCTGATGAACTGATCCTAGAGATCCACAGGACAGGTGTGGACTTCAGCGCTTTAACTGGGTTCAAGCCCCCTACGGCCAGCCTGAGTTGTTGATCCGAAGACTAAAAATATCTGGGTTTAAGCTTCACCACCACCAGCCTAAGTTGTTGATTTAAAAATCTGGAAGATCTGGGTTCGAGCCCCACCACCAGCCACTGTTGGGTCCTTGAGCAAGACCCTTAACCCTTCCTCCTCCAGGGGCGCTGTATCATAGCTGACCTGCGCTTTCACCCCAAATTACTAAGATGGGAAACGCAAAGAAAGAATTTTACTCTGCTGTAAAAAGTCTATGTGACAAAAAAAAAGCATTTACATTTATACAAAAACTGATCTCATACCACAAGATGGCAGCATTTCAACACTAATAATATGCACCAAATCGCGTTACAATGACAAAATTATATCTCAAGAAATTTAAATCATATAAAGGATCTAAATCTCTATATTTATTTTATTGCGTATATTCTAAATATTTAAAAAGACCCTGTCGCTAATAAAAAACGCTCCCGAGCTCTCTACATTTTTATCCCACCCGTAATTAGTAAATCCCGCCTACTGCATTACGATTGGTTAGTTAGTTTTCCGCCTACAGCACCAGCCCGGAAGTGAAGAGGTGGGAAAGAGGTATCAGTTAGTTAACTATATTAGATAATCGTGAGTCTTCGAGACGCAGACAGATAGTCAGACAGACAGACAGATAGACAGACAGACTGTTTATTGTTTATTTGTTTGATGTGTCTTTTTTTCTGTTGGGGTTATATTTCTTTTATACTTATTTGATTGTTATTTGATCTATTTTACTGTATTTATTTTTTATGAATAATTATTTTTTATTTTTTTTTATTTTTTTTTAAATTCTGAAATGTTTTTTAATCTTACTCATTTGTAGCTGTACAATATTGTATGTTAAAAACATGTCAAGATGATTTATTCCTCTTTTATTCGTGCTTTATTCCTCTTTTACTGCAGCAATCTTAAATTTGTACATAGAGGAATACCATAGTGTTTTTATTTATAGTGTTTATCTGTTAACTCCATTTATTTACTAAACTTTACCAAATCAGTGAAAACTACACCTTTAATCAGATTATGGGATGCAACGTCTGTTTGCAGACTTTTATTTACTATAAATCATGTGAAACTGAGTATGTGAGGCTGGTAGTGAGTCCTAATCTTTAATCAGTGAGTAAAAAGTTCCAGGTTTTTGTTCCTTGTGGTTAAATATCACTTTTTCATCATCGCTACTGTAAATATTACCCAAATTTAAAATTTGTGCTGTTGTGATGTCATATATCACGTGACCATATAAACATGGCAAATGTGGTATGACAATTCATACTATCTGTAATCATACTCTGTAGTACATACTAAATCGAATGTAGTAAGTACTTTTAGCAGTATTTTGTACTTTAAGTAGAATTCATTGTGTAAATCATTGTGACTATAAACAGGGCCAGCTGTAGGCGTGGGCAGGGCGTGGGCAGGGGCAGGGGCGGGGCAGGGGCGGGACTGAGCCCATCCAAACACTCTGTTTTGTTCACCCAATCAGAATTAGCTAAAATCAGCAGTATACAAATATGTTTTTATTTTCCCTTGTAGGATTTATGATTTGATAAAAGCAGTCTGAGGTGGGCTCTGTGTTGAGAAGTTTAAGGGAGGGGTGTAGAAACCCTAACCAATCAGAACATAAAAACAAACAGTTTCCTGTTTTTGATTGGCTATAAGGACAGCACAGCTACACTCGCGAGGTGAGACGGGTTTACCTGTCTGTGAAGTATTTACGGAGAAACTGATTTCAAAAATTGGAAATATTTGCTTTTGAATGCAATGCATCCGGAGTTTTTGGTGCCTTAAAAAGTCCTGTTGTGGATCAGAAAACAGTGACTGTAATGTGGGCTACTGTTGCTTGTAATATCCATCATCCCGAATCACATTCAGAACAAATCTGACTCTGATCTGTCATCTCATCTACCTACCCTACCTACCCTACCTACCCACCCACCCACCTATCCACTGATATAACTAGGTCATGATTTTTTTAAATGTTTACTCAATTTCTCTGTAAAATATTACTTTAATATTTAGTTTTTATTTGTCACCATGGGGTCCTGGAAAAACATTGTTTATTTCACTGCATCTGTATTATATGGTTAAAAAGACAGTAAAGCTTCGTAAACTTGAACTTGAATCCAATTTCCGGCAACGATGGCGATTTAACGGCCGCCCAACCTGCGCACTATTCGTGTCCGTGAATTTTTTTGAACCAATCAAAGCCCAGAAAGCACAGTGTCCGGGTCATGTCTTAATACGGGTGTGGAAGGAAACCCTATATTGCCTTCCACAAGCCCGTTCTTCACCGACTGCCACGTAACAGCGAAAGCTACGCAAGCGCCTGCATCCTGCTGATCTTCCTAGCCGGCTCGGCTCACCCAAACCCGGGCTAGAGGGATAAGATTCACCCGCTGATTCAGACACGGGGACGTCATGGGGGGAACACAGAGTGTGGAGATTCCCGGCGGAGGCTCAGAAGGATACCATGTCCTTCGGGTAGGTGTTGATTAGTGATCCGGGTTTTGCATGCGGCTAAAATGGGCTAGAGGGTCCCGTCAACATGCTAACACGGCTAAAGAGTTTCTACGTGGCGGCAGGAGGAGAAACTCGAGACCGGGGATGCTTAGCGCGGCCTGCGCTATGTGACTAATGCTAACGTAAACGTAACATGGAGCCAGTCATTTAATATAACAAACTGATTTAAACATTCCAATCTTTATAAATGTTCGATACAATATAAATGGGTATTTTATCATATTAACCACTTTGTTTAACTCGCTACTCCATGTTTAGGCAGTTACATTTGCTAATGTTTTTAAGTCACTGCGTGAATCCGTGTCAGGGGTTCGACTAGCAGTGCTGCTGATCCGCGGAGTCAGTTCGATTAATCTAGTCTGGATTATTTAGTCCGGTTAGTCCTGCAGATGATTAATGTAAAGTTTTGTAATCTTTGTAAATGTGTGTACACACACACTCACACACTCTGTTGATTCAGGGTGTGTAGCTGTGATGCTTTCATCATACATACAAAGTTGGGTATAGGTGAGGTTACAACAGGTCTTCTTTTTCTCTCTCTGTCTGTCTCTCTCTGTCTGTCTTGTTGTTCTCACTGTCTCTTTTTTCCCTTTCTCTTTGGTTCTTTCTCTCTCTCTCATTCTCTCTCTCTATTTCAATCTGCCTGTCTGTCTGTTGCTCTGTGTCT
>VCAZ01000012.1:1393042-1563838 GCA_005784505.1 Bagarius yarrelli | reverse complement strand
CAGGAGAACTCCCCTGGACATCGCGCTGGTCTTGAACCGTTTTTTGACTTCATCGTGTCCATCAACACCACCAGACTGGTATGTTTTCACACGTTTCCCCTCACAGCTGAATGAATACACACAGGACCCATCTTACATATAGAACCTGGACTGTATAATAATCAATCTGTCCAGTCTGGTGATAGAGTAATGGACACACACACTCAGACTCGAAGACTCCACACAGGTGCTGTGTAAACCTCACTCGAAACAACACACACACCCCGGTCCGTTAGCATTAAACACGCCGAGTCACTGCAATCAGCGTATCGGAGTTAAACGCCAAAGTCATGCTTAGCTAGCACGATTTTGAAAGGGATGATTTAGTCAGAAATGTTGGGTTTAATCAGGACCGCCCTGTTTTGACTGTTGCTTGGGTGGCAAATCGGTTGAACTTTACGGTTGCCATGTCCTCCACTGTCCTCATATACACACGTTTTTTTAGATGTACACTTTAGATTTTTTTTTCCTGGACCTGATGGTGATGAGAGCATCGCTGTCTTCTTTCAAACATTCATAACCTGGCATCATTATTCAGTCTGCTTTTAAAAATGACGCCTCTTAAACTACGCTCTGTGGTGGAAGCTCCGCCCACTGACCTCATCGGTTTCCAGCCCGATTTCTGGTTAGGCTCCAGATCACCACGTGCTTACAACAAACCAAACCCATAAACACTATTCCAACTGGTAGCCCTTCCTGCAGGCACTCTTTAGTTTTTGGTAGCTTGAGATGAATTTTTGTAGCTCAAATTAAAATAAAAAAGATTTTTAATGTCGAAAATTTAAACATCTGTCGAAAACATTTTTAATACACAAATAACAATCGTATAAAATAATCGAATTACAATCATCACTACAAATATTTGCTTCTAACTTAACATCCCGTTCCATATGGATTCTGGATTCGGACCTTTTACAGTATTTCTGATCAGACCCCGTTTCCGCTTTGTCCAAATACATTTGAATGCAGGAAAATCCCTGACTGACTGTCCGCTTAAGGACGAACTTTGCAGACTTGCGAAATGTCCTCGTGATTGATGTAAAAAAGCACATGGCAGCTATAAGAGACAGATTGACTCTACATTAAATTTGTAATAGAAAGGTAAAGCGTGCGCTTGAAGCGTCAGAAAACCCCGACGCTCCGACTTTCAAATCACGTCTCTTCACTCACTCACTCTGTTTGAAAGTAGAGTGCTTCAGGTCAGGAGGTCACCAATATTTAATAATCCTATGATCGCTATTATTTGTCCTAACCGCATCGTTAAATCCAACTGCAATTATTGCACACTTTTATTAGCCACCAGGGGAGCTGTGATTTTTCAGCCCCCTACTTTCAACCAGAGTAAGTGAGTGGAGCGGTGCGATGTGAAGTTGGCGCGTCGGGTTTCTCTGACACTCAGTCGCTCTTTACTAACGCAACGTCACCAGCGCAACTCATGTTAACGACCCATAATGCAACTGCAGAGAACATGAATGAATGTATATGTTGGTAAACAGATAATCACCACTGACAGGATGCAAAATATGGATTTCCTCAAATACAATTTATCTATAATAAAATAATTACAGTAGAGATTTAATAATGCACAAATTGGAGCAATAAAATACTTTGAGTTTCTTTTTTTTTAATAATTTGTTTTTTTTACAATCAATTGTCAAAGCCTTAAAAACAAACAATTAATCGCCTAAGCACCAAAAGCAGACAATAAATCGACATATTTGTGATTATTTCTATGACAATGAATCACCCAAATTTGATAATGGTGACAGCCCTACCTGCAGGTACTACAGCTCCCCCTTGTGGCTAATAAGTGTGCAATGATTGTGGTTGGATGTAATGATTGCGGTTGTGTCGAATAATTGCGATTATACAATTATTTAATAATTGTGACCGCCTTAGTTACACACACTAATTAGTATACGGTAATTATATGTAATGAGTAAAGACGCATTTCACACACAGTGATAGCGTGTGTGTGTGTGTTTCAGAACAAGGACAATGACACGCTGAAGGACCTGCTGAAGGCTAACGTGGAGAAGCCGGTGAAGATGCTGGTGTACAGCAGTAAGACTCTGGAGCTGCGTGAGGCTACAGTTACCCCCAGCAACATGTGGGGCGGTCAGGGGCTCCTGGGGGTCAGCATCCGCTTCTGCAGCTTCGAGGGAGCCAATGAGAACGTGTGGCATGTGCTGGTGAGCGACTGAACTGTGTGTGTGTAGGTGTGGATAACTCACACTCTGTCCGGGAGGAGTGCCGCTGAGTGAGACTGGTTTAACAGACACCCAGTAAACATCTGGAGTTTAACATTTCCTTCAGCACAGCACTTCACTCCGTTTCTCTCCTTCTATCCTGCACATTATTCTGTCTTTCTGTCTGTCTTTCTGTCTGTGTCGATCTTAACCTGACTGTTTTTCTTTTACTCGTTCTTTCTGTCTGTCGCTCTGTTTGTGTCTGCCTCTCATAATCCTTCACAGACTCTCTGTCTACTTCACACACTGTCTGTCTTTCTCCTTCAGATGCTGCCTGTCTGTCTTCTTTACAGACTTTCTGCCTGTCTGTCCCCTTTATATGCTGTCTGTCTGTCTGTTTTCTTTACACGCTGTTTGTTTGTCTCCTTTACATGCTGGCTGTATGTTTGTCTGTCTCCTTTACAAGCTGTTTGTCTCCTTTACACGCCATCTGTCTGTCGGTCTGTCTCCTTTACACGTTGTCTGTCTGTCTGTCTACTTCACACACTGTCTGTCTTTCTCCTTTAGACGCTGTTTGTCTGTGTCCTTGACATGCTGTCTGTCTGTCTGTCTGTCTGTCTCTTCACAACGCTGTCTGTCTGTCTGTCCTCCTTCAACGCTGTCTGTCTGTCTGTCTCCTTCACACGCTGTCTCTGTCTGTCTGTCTGTCTCCTTCACACGCTGTCTGTCTGTTCTGTCTGCTTCACCCATGTCTGTCTGTCTGTCCTGTCCTCTCCACCGCTGTCTCTCTGTCTGTCCTGTCTGCTTTCACACGCTGTCTGTCTGTCTGTCTGTCTGTTCTCTGTCTGTCACTGCTTTCTCTGTCTGTCTGTCTGTCTGTGCGTCTCTCACACGCTGTCTCTGTCTGTCTCTCTCTGTCCGTCTGTCACGTTCACACGCTGTCCTCTGTCGTCTGTCTGTCTCCTTCACACGCTGTCTCTGTCTGTCTGTCTTCTGTCTTTCACACGACTCTGTCTCTGTCTGTCTGTATCTCTGTTTCTGTCTCCTTCACACGCTGTCTGTCTGTCTGTCTCCTTCCACACGCTGTCTCTGTGTCTCTGTCTCCTTCCACGCTGGTCTCTGTCTGTCTGTCTCTGTCCCTTCCCGACGCTGTCTCTGTCTGTCTGTCTCTGTCTCTCACACGCTGTCTGTCCTGTCTGTCTGGTCTGTCTCCTTCACAAGCTGTCTTGTCTGTCTGTCTGTCTGTCTGTCTGTCTCCTTCACACGCTGCTGTCTGTCTGTCTGTCTGTGTCTGCGTCTGTCTCTGTCTGTCTCCTTCACACGCTGTCTGTCTGTCTGTCTGTCTGTCTGTCTCCTTCACACGTGTCTGTCTGTCTGTCTGTCGCTGTCTGTCTTCTTCACACGCTCTGTCGTCTGTCTGTCTGTCTGTCTGTCTGTCTGTCTCCTTCACACGTCTGTCTCTGTCTGTCTGTCTGTCCTTCTCCTTCACACGCTGTTCTGTCTGTCTGTCTCCTTCACACGTCTGTCTGTCTGTGTCTGTCTGTGTCTGTCTGTCTTCACACACGCTCGCTGTCTGTCCTGTCTGTCTCTGTCTCACACGCTCTGTCTGTCTGTCTTCTGTCTCCTTCACACGCTGGTCTGTCTGTCTGTCTGTCTCTCCTGTCTCTGTCTGTCTGTCTGTCTGTCCTTCACACGCTGTCTGTCTGTCCTCTGTCCTGTTGTCTGTCTCTGTCTGTCCTTCACACGCTTGTCTCTTGTCTGTCTGTCTCTGTCTCCTTCACACCGCTGTCCTGTCTGTCTGTTCTGTCTCTGTCTCCTTCACACGCTACTCTGTCTGTCTGTCTGTCTGTCTCCGTCATCTCTGTCTCTGTCTTACTGTCTCCTTCACACGCTGTCTGTCTGTCTCCTCGTCTCTGTCTGTCTCTGTCTGTCTCTCACACGCTGTCTGTCTGTATGGCTGTGTCTGTCTCTGTCTGTCTGTCTGTCTGTCTCTTCACACGCTGTCTGTCTGTCTGTCTGTCTGTCTCCTTTACACGTTGTCTGTCTGTCTGTCTCACACGCTGTCTGTCTGTCTGTCTGTCTGTCTGTCTCCTTCACACGCTGTCTCTGTCTGTCTGTCTTTCCTTCACACGTCTGTCTCTTCTGTCTCCTTTACACGTTGTCTGTCTGTCTGTCTACTTCACACACTGTCTGTCTTTCTCCTTTAGACGCTGTCTGTCTGTCTTCACACGCTGTCTGTCTGTCTGTCTGTCTCTGTCTGTCTGTCTTCAACACGCTGTCTCTGTCTGTCTGTCTCTGTCTCCTTCACACGCTGTCTCTGTCTGTCTGTCTGTCTCCTTCACACGCTGTCTCTGTCTGTTTGCCTAAGTTACTTTTTATGTTTATTTTATATCACTCAGTTCCTGTCTCTCTCTCTCTCTCTCTCTCTTTCTCTCTATTCTTTTCCTTTCATTCTTTTTTTCTACCCTTAATTTTATTCTTTCTTTAATCCTAACAATCGTTCTCATTCTCCTTCTCAGGAAATCGAGCCGAACTCTCCCGCTGCCCTGGCCGGACTGAGACCGCACACAGACTACATCATCGGCGCTGACACCGTCATGAACGAGGTGTGTGTGTGTGTGTATTCTGTCTTATTGTAGTTGTAAATGTCCACTGGCATTAGTTACTGCTTTGCATTAGATGATTTTTGTGTGCGTTATGGCCTGTTTTTAAGGTGTGCTTTTTTTTTTTCCAGTCTGAAGACTTGTTCTCGTTAATCGAGTCCCACGAGGGTAAAGGACTGAAGCTGTATGTTTATAACACAGACACAGACAGCTGCAGAGAAGTCATCATAACTCCCAACAGCGCCTGGGGTGGAGAGGGCAGGTGTGTTTATGCGTAGGAGTGTGTGTGTGTGTGTGTGTGTGTGTGAGTGTGTGTGTGTGTGTGTGTGTGTGTGTGAGTGTGTGTGAGTGTGTGTGTGTGTGTGTGTGTGTGTGTGTGTGTGTGTGAGTGTGTGAGTGTGTGAGTGGGTGAGTGTGTGTGTGTGTGTGAGGTGTGTGTGTGAGTGTGTGTGTGTGGAGTGTGTGTTGTGATGGTGTGTGTGTGAGTGCTGGGTGTGTGAGTGAGTGTGTGTGTGTGTGAGTGTGTGGTGTGAGTGTGTGTGTGGTGTGTGTGTGGGTGAGTGTGTGTGTGTGAGTGTGTGAGTGTGTGAGTGTTGTGTGTGTGAAGTGTGTGGTGTGTGAGTACATGATCAATAAAGCGACTGAAGATCAGACAGTGGGTAAATGTGTACAGCTGATCGGAAAATCCCAGGGCCACCAAGCTGCCAGTACTGGACCCTTGAGCAATGCACTTTCTATTAAATAATTAATCTCACGTTCAGTCTGATCAGTTGGATTTTATCGTCTGTGTGGAATTTGCGGATTTATTTTATTTATATATTTAACTTGCATGTTCAATATTAAGGGTTGAGTCAGAATCAGGACTCTGTACAAGATATGAAAGTTCTTCTACTCCAAAACTACCAGAACACAGCAGATCGGGGGTTTTGTGCGCCGGGACATTGTCATGCTGGAACAGGGTTTTTAGGGTTGTTTATACACTGTTGCATTATAGTTTCCTGATAATTTAGCATAAAATGTTTCTTTTCCGACTTTGAGGCAACAGTTTGAAGAAAGAACCCCCTATGGGTGCAGTGGTTAGGTGTCCACATACTTCTGGCTGTATAAATATTTGTATTTATCTTTTACTTTAATCACTTTTTTATGTGGGTTTTTATGTCCCTCTCTCTCAGTCTGGGCTGTGGTATTGGCTACGGTTACCTGCACAGGATTCCCACTCGGCCGTTTGAGGAGGGCAAAAAGATCAGCTTCCCCACACACACTCCGAGCGTGCCGGCGAGCCCACTGAAGGACGGATTCACCGAGGTTCGACTTTAAATTCTTGTGCATTTTTTAAAATTTATTTTAAAAATCCCCACCCGTCTGTACAGTAAGATCAGATTACTGCGGCCCGGAGAAGAACGGTGACATGCTGTGTGTGAGGTGTTTCTCATGTCCACTTTGTCTTTCGTGTCTCAGGTTCAGCTCTCTGCAGTAACCCCGCCTCCTGTTACAGCGCCCATTGGACTTGAGGATAGTCTGTCTGGGCTGTCAATCAGTTCGGCTCCTCCCACTGTGCCCAGCGAGCTTCAGACAGGTGCCAGCTCCTTTTCTGCTAAACGGTAGACCTACTAAGGATTTTTATCAGGTTCCTAATGTAGTGATGGTGTTTTAGGTTTGCCCACAGTCCCGCTGCTGCCCACTCAGGTCACCCCCGCCATGGGAACTTTGCCCCCAGTCAATCCCGCCACTACACTACCAGGTAACAAACACAATAAACATGTCTGGCGTTTATTCTTACCTTTTATTCAGATTTTTAATCCAGTCAAATAAGTAAAGGTTAAGAGCCTTGCTAAGGGGCCCCGCAGCGGCAGCTTGCTAGTGCTGGGAACTGAACCCATAACCCTAACCACTGAACCTCCTCCTTATCTTTTGTTACTTAACATTAAACTAAATATTTTTATATTTAAAAGGAAGGTGATTGTAGTAAATCTTGCTGTAAGTAACAAAATGGCAAGGAAGGTGTGTGGTGTGTGTGTGTGTGTGTGTGTGTGTGTGTGTGTGTGTGTGTGTGTCAATTAGCAGTTTTTTAAAAGCAGAGCTGCATCTTACACCTAATTATCTACCCAAATTTCTGAGTATCTAATACGGATGTATCAGTTTGAATCTGTGCCCAAAATCCTGCACTCGCCTGGAGGTAAATAAACGTCTTTATTTTAGGGTTAATGCCGTTACCTGCTGGTCTTCCCCCACTGGCCAACCTGCCTAACCTATCCAACCTGAACATCCCTCTCCCAGACCCTCAGCGGTGTAACGTTAACGGGAATCCCTGGCCTTTCCACCTTCCACTACAGGTACACACACACACAGCCTGCCACCCGCGCCTGTTCAGTCACCCTGACCAAACCCCACATAAAACAGACCTCCTACATGCCTGTGTGTTTAGATTTTACTAATATTTTAATTACACACTCTAAGGCACAGAAAAATTGCACTATTTGCTCTCTGTAGTATTTGCTGACTGTCTTGTTTTTATTGCAGGTTTAAAATTTGCTTTTCCAGCAGCTTTTCTGGAAAAAAGAGTGTTTAGGTGTAGAACTGAAGAACATGGAGGGAATTGCTTTACGCATTTTTTCTTGCAATGGGAGACATTAACATCACACACGTCTGCATCTTCTGTGAAATAAGACATGAGGAAGTGTGTTTAGTGAGGCTGCGCTCGCAGTTTGTGCAGGGCTTCACAACCATGCACAGGGATTGGTTAAATCTGGCTTAACCCTCTAACTGGCATGTGGACCATACAGCTGAGCTCACTTTAATAGGGAATAAATCTGTCCAAAGGAAGAGCTGAGACAGCAATCCACCCCGCACCACCCCCCACCCCGGTGTCTGCTGTTCCATTAGTAGATGGGGAATTTTTTAGTTTTTCGAGTGACGGCAGCAGTTAATAAATTTTGAGTTACACTAAAGAGAGAATGATGCTGGCCAGTCATCAGATTATTTATTATACAGATTATAACTATAATTCCTCTTATGGAAAACTGATAACCGACAGTTTAGGATTTAAATCATGCAGACTGACAGCACAACGTTATGGTAGAGTTTTATATCCTGTAGATGAAAACATAAATTATATATAATAATAATGCTGTTGGATATTTATTTCGATTTTTTGTTTTAGGATAAATAAATTTTGTTCCATGAGCTCTTTTTAGAGGTGGCAGTTAAAGGGTTAATAGTCATGCTGTAGCAGACACCCGGTGGGATTGAGAAATGCTGCGCTGTCGGGTTCTGTTAGGAGAAACGGTGACGGTTTAATGCTGGTTATGTATCTTTACTTTAGACGAGTGTGTACAGTAACTACAGCTCTTTATAAGTGTGTGTGTGTGTGTGTCGCTTTAAAACTTTTCTGTTTGGATGGATTGAATCGGACATTTTTAATTCCATTAGAAAAAAAGTCCAACAGTTCCTGATGTAATAATTATTGAATTTATAAAAAATCTAGATAAGCAAAATTTTACTAGTTTTTTTTCTTTCTTTCTATTAAAGACCCTGTGTGTATATATACGCGCGTGCGCACACACACACACACACACACACACACACACACACACACACACACACACACACACACTTGTACAAATGTCTTTTACTTCCTCTGTTCTGATTTTTCCGTGTTGCTGTTTCTCCTCTGCAGGTTTGCCGTCTCTGCCTCCTCTCACCCTGCCTGGCATGACCTCAATTCCCAGCATCCCCGGCGTTTTACCCTCCACTCTTCCCTCTACTCTACCCACAATGCCTAGCATACCCCTTCCCTCTGACTTCCTTCCACCTATCGCCCCATCAACCTCCTCCCTGACACCCAATCAGACGCCGGCGCTGATCCTGGACGCCACGCCGAATGCCGCAACCGAGACGCCTGCAGAGACGAACGCACACGTCCACGTCACCGCCGAGTCGTCATAACAAGCAGGCTTTTTATTTGCTACCTAATACAGGCCTCTCTCTCTTTTTTCCTTTCTCTTCATATATATCTCTCGCTGTCTCTCTCTCTCTCTGATCCTCTCTCAGAAAAAGTATTTATTCAGTCTACAAAGATCAACGGGCAGAAAACAAGTTTAAATTGCTGATAAAGACACACTGAGAGGGACGAGGACCGGTGGGATGACGGGGGTGCATGCGGTTATAAAGAGCAGGGGTTTTAATCCAGACACATCCAGAGAGGTCTGGAGTTTAATAGCAGGTGATCCAATGTCTCCAGATGTTTAGTTCACCTGTGTGTGGATCTGAACTATGAGCGGGTGTTTTTAGCATCTTAAATATGAACTGCTGTAGAGTGAGAAGGCCTTTCGTGTTCTACTTCCTGATAAACAGGAAATCAGTTAATTCCATTTCCTGTATCGAGTTACCGAAAAAGAATTTAAGCCAAAACTGGTGTAATTTAAGGGTTAAAATAAAATTTAAAAAACCCATAAAGCCTCTCTGGATTTCGTCTTTCTATTCTGTCTCTGTCCCTTTTGTCCTTTTCTATATTCTTTAGTTTATTTTTTTTTAATTCTCTAACAGGAAGTTTAAGGTTTTGCTCTCACTTAAGTTCATCTAATAGTTTATTACATGTTCTATTGTTGTGATTAGGTTTTTTTTTATTCGATTGATTGATGAATAAGCGGGATGGTGTGTTTGTCCTCTCCCTCTCTTTTTCTCCTTATTAGATGAACACTTACAGAAACACACACACAAACACACACACTTTCTCTGTAGAACAGTAAAGAAGGGAAACCGTTTCAGCTTGTGCAGAATTGAAATCTTGTGACAAAAGCACACATGCAATAAAGAACCTGAGGTTTTACAGTAACTCGTGTGTGTGTCCGTGTCCGTCCGTGTCTGTCCGCCCATCTGCCCCAGAATCCCATGTGCCAGTCTTGCTGACCCTGCAAAACAGCACCAGTGTGGGGCATTTATAGATGATAGAATAAACACTAAGTTTTATTAAAGGTTCATTTAATTTATTAAATCAAATTAAAATTTATGTAGTTTCTAATTTTTAATTTACTTGATACCGTTTATTTCTATAGGATGCAGCAGAAACTGAGGTGGAGGTTTATAAAAATATTATGTTGGAAAAAATTAATTGCACTAAATCAGAAAAACATCTAATAATTTTTCCACATTTGGAAAGTTTTTACACTATACACAGCAAAACAACCCAATGTAGACGTACTGACCAGAAAAGGAAGTAAAAACAGTGCGATAATCAACGGACACAAAGGACCAGGATGAAATAATTAATTTCTATGTTGTTTCGCATCATGTTTAAAAGTCGGAGAATCAATGCTTTTTTGGGTGGAGAACCGCTGAGAGAAAGAGAGCCGTGTGTGTGTGTGTGTGTGTGAGTGAAGTGTGCGGTACAGAAAAAGTTTGTTACAGTAAACAAAATTATTAAACATTAAAAAAACCCAGTTGTAGTAAGTATTATATATATAGTCACTGTTGGTGTCCATCTGAGTTGATTTCATGCTCCATTGTCGCTTAGGTGAAAATCTGATGTCTGTTTACACTGCACACGCTAACTTACGTATCGGCTACATATCCGATTTATTACCACATACAAATGACGCTCAAATCCGATCTGAAAATATCAGAATCCATGTAGCTTTTTTCCTGCTTACACTGTAATAAGTCAAATCTGATCTAAAATATATCGGAATCCATATGGCTTTTTTTTTTTTTCCTGCTTACACTGTAATGAGTCAAATCTGATCTGTACCACATTGGGGAGAAAAAAATCAAAAATTGGGTCACATGATAGCTGCAGTGTAAATGCAGCCTTTGTCGCCATCTCTGTTTAAAACCTGCAATTGCATGTATGAATAAGGTTTTTGCTATCGGTCACCGCACACCGGTGTGGATGCTGTAACTTCGAATCAGATTCTACATCATAAAAACTACAAACCAGAAAAGAATTTTCAGCTGGGAATTTTATCTGAAGAACTTTTGTTCTGACCAACTGCAGAAAAAGATCAAATAAAATCTCACTACTGAAGCTGATTACATTTAATGATCACTAATTGAATTCCTGACTGCAGCTTTAAGTCTGAAGGACGTCTGTATCTCAGTCATGTTGTGATTCAGGAGATTTTTTTTTGTTTTTTTTTTTTTAAAGTGCACCAAAAAAAAAAACGGGTAAGAATTCCAGTCAGCCAATAAAATGCTCAGAAACAGCGGCGTTAAAATAGATTGAGGAATTTTTATTTCTCTGTTGGCTACATTCCCTACAACGGCAGCAGCAATTCCGAGACGGATCACAGATGAAGGACTGACAGGGAGTGAGAGAGTGAGAAAGAGAGCGAAGAAAGAGAGAGAGAGAGGGAGAGAGAGAGGGAGGAAGGGATGGAGGAGAAAGCTGACCAAGCTGCTGACTCTACCTCATCATCCCATCACATCACACTTTGATCAGCAAATTCAGAGGCTCACTTTCTGGCTGTAAGCTCGTCTCTCTCACTCTCACACGCGCGCACACACACACACACACACACACAGAGTTCCGATCTCACACACCTGACAAAACATATATGAACATGCTGTGATTTTTCTAGCAAATAAACCTCTGGTAAATGACATCTGGTGTTAAAATGTACAGCACACACACACACACACACACACACACACACAAAAACCTAAAGCGACACTGAGGAGCAGCAACATGAACGTCGCATTATAATGAAAGATGGGCGGTTTAAATGCGATCCTGAACCTAGAAATAGAAATCATGACCGTTACGTGCCCTCTGATGTCATCAGTGTGTTCCACGTAACCCCGCCTACTCCTGTAAGACAATCTATATTTACTGTAGACAAGAACATAAGTGAGAACGGCACAATTTCTATATTAATTATTTATTCTGCTAAAGCATTGCATCACCGAGATGACGTAATTCTCCACTCGATCCACTTTATACGCTTGGATTCCTGTATTTACTTTTACTCGTGGGTTTAAATCGCTTCTTATGAAACATTTATCCAAATCGATTAAGAGTAAAAACATTAACAATTAAACTGCTATATTTGTGCCATTAATTAAAATAATAATAATCCAACACTGCTAATTAAAAAGAATAAAACTGATTCAATAAATAAAAGCATGATGTAAACAGACCGTTTCGTTGCTTATTTTCTGCACATTCTGTGGGCGTCACCATATGCAAATGAGCTGTGGTTGGCGTATGATTTCTATGACGAGTTATTAACAAGCATTACGTTTCACAGCATTTTGGCAGATGTCCTTATCCAGAGCGTATAAGCAGAGTTGTATAAGAGAGTTAAGGGCCGTGCTCAGGGGCCCAACAGATTTAACCTGGTGGTGCTGGGAATCTAACCCGGATTTCCAATTAGCAGTCCAACACCTTAACCGCTGCGCTATCACTTCCCGCTACGCAGGAAAGTTTTGTAAATGTTTTTGTAATTAAAATAATAAATCTGTTCTGTTTCGTTCTGCAGGTTGTGTAAATCTGACTGCTTACAGATGCCAAAAATGTGTCAACCTAATTCTTCCACATTTATAGATTAAAACACATAATGCAGAGAATTGATTTTAAAAATATAAATAAAACGCCTGTAAATAACGTTAAATAGTCAAAGTGTTCAGTAGAAACTACTATAAAACAAACTAAGAACATTTTACTATTTAAAACTCGACACAGCGCCCCTAGTGGTGGCAAAGAATAACTGATTTTGTTTGTTTGTATGAACTGAGTTACGCAGACAGAACTACCCCAGTGTGTGTGTGTGTGTGTGTGTGTGTGTGTGTGTGTGTGTGTGTGTGTGTGCTGCCTATTACCGATTTCTTGCTCTATAAACCACACACTAAGATAGTAAACTAAAGTACTAAAGCGCTAGTACTTTTCACGATAGACCACAAAAGTTCAAATGTTTGTAGGGACCTGATCGCTCAATCGATCTACGACCTGGGCGGAGTCGAGTCACACATCCAGGAAGTGGAGTGTGTGTAAGGTGTGTTAGGTTAGGGCTTAGTGTTGAGGATCAAATCGGTAATTCTGCAGCGAGAAACTCAACTATTTTGTAACAGTAACGCACTGGACGCGAGAGGCGTTTCCAGGGTAACGAGCGTGAACGACTCAAGCAAACTGGTGCTGTGCATTATGGGTAATTTATAGCCTGTATTAGTAGGTCAAAAGATGAGGCCATCAAATAGGGGACTTTCGTGGTGCACGCTGATGACATCAGAAATCAAAGCGGTGAACAAAAATATCAATCAAGAAAAATGTTTTTGAAACAATCACGTTTTTCCGGGACCCTCTCCCTCTCTCCCTCTCTCTCTCTCTCTCTCTCTCTCTCTCCCTCTCTCTCTCCCTCCGCTCTCTCCGCCTCGCTCTCCTCGCTCCTCCCTCTCTCTATACCTCTCTCTCTCTCTCTCTCTCTCTCTCTCGCCGTCTCTCTCTCTCTCTCTCCTCCTCTCTCCCTCCCTCTCCCTCTCTCCCCTCTCTCCCTCCCTCCCTCTCTCTCCCTCTCTCTCCCTCCCTCTCCTCCTCTCTCCCCTCTCTCTCTCCCCTCTCTCCTCTTGCCTCTCTCTCTGCCTCTCTCTCTCCTCTCTCCCCTCTCTCACTCTCTCTCTCTCCCTCATCTCCTCTCCCCTCTCCCCTCTCTCTCCCTCTCTCCCTCTCTCCCTCTCTCTCTCTCTCTCTCCCCCTCTCTCTCCTCTCTCCCTCTCTCCTCTCTCCCCCTCCTCTCTCCCTTCTCTCTCTCTCTCTACCCCCTCCTCTCCCTCTCCCCCTCCCCTCTCTCTCCCTCTCCCCCTCTCCCCCCTCCTCCCTCTCCCTCTCCTCTCCCCCTCTTCCCCCCCTCTCTCTCTCCCCCTCTCACTCCCTCTCTCTCTCCCCCTCTCACTCCCTTCTCTCCTCCCCCCTCCTCACTCCCCCTCTCCCCTCTCTTCCCCCCTCTTACTCTCTCTTACTCTCTCTCCCCGCTTCCTGTACACTTGCGAATAACCCAGCCAGCACTTTGTAACATTAATATTCAAGTTTTTCCCCTTCTTCCATCTGTGCACAACATCCCATCAAGGGCACTTTTGCCATGGCAACAGTTGGCAGGCGTCTCTTCAGGCTCACATCCTGCCTCGTAAGCCCCACCCATATTCACACACTATTTATCAAGCCGAACAGACTGACAGGAGATCAGTAAGAGATGATTGAGGTGGAGGCGGGACTAGTGGGCGTGGCCTGCAGGTTTCCGGATGAATTGGTTCGCCGGATGTGAGGGAGCAGGTACGAGTCACTACACAGCTGGTGGACGTCGTAACGGTCCTCTTTTCTGTACGCCAGGCAGCGCCGAATAAACGCCTACGCAGAAACAGCGAGAAAGAGAGAAAGATTAGCGGGGGGAAAAGCTTCTGTGAGGGTGCGGTAAGGTTGTGTGTGTGTACCTTAGCTTCGTTGCTGACCACAGGTTTGGGAGGGAACTGGACTTCAGTGGCTTTGAGGATGGTGTTCTCCTGGAGGATGTCCTGCTGAGACTGGTTATGGCCAAAAGGCTGGAGAGTAACACACACGCGCACACACACACAGGAAATATGAGGCAAGATACACTACGGTAATTAGGCCATTTGTTGCTACCATGCCAAACATACTAACTACATGTGCATTACGTGGCCGAAAGTTTGTGGACACCTAACACACAACTTCAACTGTTACCACAAAGTCCGAGTCACACAGTTGTATTGTTGCAGCACAACATTATTCCTTCATACCCTGTTCCGGCATGACAATGTCCCTGTGCACAAAACCTCTGATCTCCACGAAGACATGCTGTGTTCTGGTAGTTTTGGAGTAGGAGAACTTTCACGTCCTGTACAGAGTCCTGATTCTGACTCAACCCTCAACACTGAACACCTTTGGGATGAACTGGAACCCTGACTGAACCCCAGACCTTCTTACCTGTCTGAGCTCATTAATACTATTGGAACTGAATAAACACACATCCACAGTCACATGACCCAATCTAGGTGGAAAGACTTTCCGGAAGTGTGGAGGTGATTATAGGAGGAAGAGTAAGACTACATAATGATGGGATGTTTAAAAAACACATATGGATATGATGCTCAGGTGTCCTTATACTTTTGGCTATACAGTGTATCTATATGTAGTGAGTCAATTCAGGAGCTGTACAGAAATACATTAATTAAATATTAAAATTTTTATATTCTGCTTTGATTTACGCAAAATCAAGACAAGTTTGTCCTCCAGCTTGAAAGACTGCTTGCTTAATATTTTTCGAACACCCAAAAGATGGCACCATATATCGGTAGATTGGATATTATAAAAAAATCGATATCCAATAATATGGAATTAACCATTGGAAAAAATATCGATAAACCCAATTAATCGGTTGATCTGTTGCTGTTACAAAACATGTTTACAGTCTCAAAACAGAAACAAAAAGGCAACAGAACCTTTAATTATTTTAAATGAAGTGTGTGTGCGTATGTGTGTGTTTATTGTAATCACCTTGCGTCCATACAGACACTGAAAGAAGATGACGCCCACCGACCAGACATCCACTTTATTTGAGATCTTTGGCGGCTCTTTTCCGACTACGAAGCACTCCGGTGGTAGATACCTAAACGCGGCAAAAACAAACGGTAAACGCCGTCAAACACCCGACTTCCTTATGTTCGTTTCTCTAAAACTGATTTAAACGTATTCTAAAAAAGAGCAGAGGAGAGATCAGCCTGGCTCACCAGTAGGTCCCTGCTCCCTGTGAGGTCAGGTCCATACCGTCCACACCGTAGTTATCATCGTCCATGATCTTCGACAGACCAAAGTCGGTGATCTTGATCTCTCCACAGGCAGTACCGTCCACCAGCAGGATGTTACCTGGAAGCACAGTTCACTTATTACACACCCAATCTACCACAGTTTTAGGTACAGGAGTGGTAGCCGAGTTGGTTGAGGTATTGGACTGCTGACCAGAAAATAATGGGTTCAATTCTCAAGAGGAATATCAAAGCAAGGCCTAAACCCTCAACTGCTCAGATGGATAAGACATGAGATAAACAGTCATATGCCAGAAACGTCAATGGAAATGTAAAAATGGTGGACAGTCAGATTAGAATTAGTTTCCCAGGGTAAAAGATCAAGCAGAAAACCAGAGCAGAACCTTAGCTGCTACACTCACTGTCACTGTCAGCCAAACGTCTGATGTATATTACACACAAAACTAGAAATATTTTCAGCATTTTGGAAGTCACATTTATAGAATACTACCAGGTTTTCAGAAGACTTACATTTATGAGCGCAACTGATATGAACTTTACAGTATAGACGCCTTCATTAGGGGATTTAAAGGAAAGTGGTAGCTCCGTAGTTAAGGCGTTGGGCTGCTAACGAGTTCAATTTCCAGCACCACCAAGCCTCCCATTCTGGATAAGGGCGTCGGTTTTTGATGACTTTTCTTGAATGAACCATCACTGGTTGCACATCGGTCTGCTCTTTGTAGGTACTTTATATTTTTAGATCTGACATGACTAAAAAACAGGACACTAAACAAAACTCTCCGTGATTGGTTGCTGTAGGTATAAGTCAGACGCCCTCTTGTTAATATAAAAGTCTAGAGCTTCTGCAGTTAGTCTGAGTACCTACGAGTTATAATGCGTTTATTAGTGTCATGCTAAAAACTTGCACTGTGTTGTTATAGGACGTGGACTGCTGGCATAGGACGTGCTGGCATAGGACGTGGACTCGTCTAGCACGAACTAGGCAAGGCAGCTGTATTTATAAAGCACATGTCATACCCAGTGGTAATTCTATGTGCTCTGCATAAAAGGAATTAAAATAATAATAAAAAATAATCATAATCAAACTATAAAAACGATTTAAAGCGGTAAAGAACATAAAATAATTATAGTCAGGTGGGACGTATCACAATGAATGCAGAACTAAACAGATGTGTTTTGAGTCTGGATTTAAAGATGGCTACTGATTTCGTACATATGATCTCTTAGCGTAATAGCGTAATAGCTAAACTCTCTTTGTTCTGCTTGAATCCTCGGTACGTCTTACACTTCACAACTTTAGCCCCGATTTTCACTCACTGACGGGTTTTGTGGAATGGCCGAGAAATTCGCAAAACAGTGCTCGTCAATCACGCAGTGTGAATGATCACAAAGACAGAATCTGAGAGAATCACTGACACGTCCCAAGGCCTGTGAAATATTTGTCATGCTAAACATCTGGACCTGATTCAAAATTCTAAAGGGTGAGTCAGAGTTCTAACTGAAAAACACCTCAGCGAAGACCTACAGCCAATGAGAGAGCAAGATACAGGACAACAGGAAGTTCAGGGAGGAATTATGGATCACGATTTCAGTCATCGCAGCAGTCTTTAGTTCAGTCTTTTTTTCTTTTTCTTTGTTCTTTCACTGCAAATCAAATTCCTGCAGGCTGCCATTTTAAGAACATTTTCAATTCCTCCTTTTGTAGGTCATGTAGGTGTAACCTCCTGTCTCTGCTCCATGCAATGTAAACACAGCAGCAACTAAATGTTACCCAGGATAGTCGTGCAGTGTGATCTGATTGGTTTATATTCAGTCGTACAGTGTGATCAGTATATTCAGGGTTTGTTTTCCAGCTCCAGCAAGCCATTACTGCTGGGCCCCTGAGCAAGGCCCTTAACCCCAATTGCTCAGCTGTATAAATAAGATAAATGTAAGTCGCTCTGGATAAGGACGTCTACCTAATGCTGTAAATGTGATATGTTCTGGTTTTGGTCAGAATCCTTGCAGCAGTATTCTGTATGTGTATCTGCACTACAACAGTCCAGTCTGCTGCTAATAAAAGCATGAACAAGATTCTCCGGGTCTCGACTAGAAACAAAACCTTGCATTCTTGCAGTGTTTTTAAGATAAAGGTAAAATAACTACTGAACTGAAGGTCTGACTCCAAAATCACACCAAGATTCCTGAGTTAGGGTTAGTGTCAAGGTTGAGAATACTATCAGGTAAGACATTGAGAAAGGAGCACGGCTCTCCTGAAAAGCGGTGTGCCGCTCACCTGGTTTGAGGTCGTAGTGAATGATGGGCGGTTTGATCTCGTTGAGGTATCGGAGGGCGTTGGCGATCTGCATGACGATGGAGCGGGCTTCTTTCTCACTCATCAGCTTGTGCTGCTTTAGATAGAAGTCCAGATCGTTTCCTTCACAGAATTCCAACACCGTGCAGAACCTGGAGCCAATGCCGTTTGGGAAACAAATACACACACACCCACAGATCTAATTACACTCTGTGTTAGGTCAGTTTTGTGTTTTTAAGTTGTGCTACTTCCACTCTCCGGTATATTAGGCCAGGCTCTCGGATCTAAAGCTTGAAATGAGCAGATTATTATTACTGAATGTCATCCTCTAGAATTATATTCTTTCACATTTTGTTACACTGGAAGACTGTGGGTTCAATTCCCAGTACCACCCACTGCTGGGTCCCTGAACAAGACCTTTAACCCTCAACTGCTTAGTTGTATAAATGGCCGGAAATGTAGAAAAAAAAACTTAAAAACACACTGATAGGAAAGTTCTAATACAGTCAACAGCTGGTCTTTACTTATTTCTGCTGATATGCCCTCAATATCTGAAATGATTTGATTTTCAAGCAGATTGTGCAGATTTTTTTTTTGCAGCAATAATTAAAGCCGAGTGGTAGAAGGATTATGGGCTTGGTCGAAGGTCTAACAGTAGCAGCTTGGCTGTGTTTGGGACTCCTGAGATCAACAGCCAAACCTTAATCTTTTAAGCACTGATAATAGGACCGACTTCAAATAGACAGATAGAAACAGACAAATCACCGACAAAAACATGTAACACTTGTTCCGTTGGTGTGTAATTACCACTTTAAAGTCCATCCTTATTACCTCATAAGCAGCTTTTCGAGACACAAGTTCCTGGTCTGAACCTTGGATTAAAAGCAACACTATAACGAGACTGAGGCTTCTGTCAGAAGTCTGACACTAGAATAAGGACTACATTTAAATAAGTTGCTGTACGTTCTATATAATATAATTACGGGGAGGAGGAATTAAAATTGGACGTGCTTCATCCGCCATTTTGATAGTGTCACATGAGAAGCACGAATTCAAAGTTGGTTGATGTTTAACTGGAATGATCTTAAATACATGCAATTTAACTACAAGAAGCTTTTTAAGCTCTTAAAGCTACTTAAAGTGCTTGAAATGTGCCACGTCACAGCTCTCCGCCATTTTGGAATATGATGAGTCGTCTCGCCCGCTGCTCATGGGATAAAAACATGCACCTTATATGGTTACTTTAAAATCCAGGCAGACTTAGTAGATTAACCGGGAACATTTTGCGTAATGTAATTCTATGTATACTGAGGATTCGGACATACTACTGGCCTCACATACTCAGTCTTGCCTACTATAGAGTATGAAAGTATTTAATTTTGGACGAAGTCAAACACTGAATTAAACTAAGCACCATTGGAAAGCTGTTTCAAAGCACCACCGACATTATGGGAGATAACGGTAATGCTGTTTAATGCGGGCGTTGCTTGCACGTTTGCAATTGGTTGAAAATGCGCTTTTTAACAGGAACACGTAAACGGGAACACATCATTCCTGTCTTAGCGTCCTTACATTGGCTCCCTGTGCGGTTCAGGGTTAAGTTTACAGTATTGTTAATAGCCTACAAAGTGCGGAATAATTTAGCACCTCATTATACATCTAATCTTTTAAAGTCATACTGCCAGGCACGTTCCCTCAGACCTTTTGGTACAGTTTGGCTTTTAATAAAGTGTGATGAGGATTTTTTTTTACCTTATTTTATTTATGTTCTTATATTTTTTTTGTAAATTTTAATCTGGTTCCATGTTCTGTCCTTAGAGTTATGATTGGACAGCACTTTGGTTAACTATGTTGTGTTAAAATGTGCTTTAAAAGTAAACTTGACTTGACTTAAGATAAAAACAGCTGACTGGGTAATGCTGTGTGTATTGTGGAGCAAATAGGGATAGGCATGATCAATCAATAACTGATAATGGATCATTAACAGAGAGTGGAACACAGAAATCTGTGTGTTTCGGTAGTTAGGATAAAAAGTAAAACAGAAAATAAAGTGAAAGTTCAGTCCCTCCAGGATTTTTGGGATGTCCAAACACGACTATTAAACAAATTCCTCCCTGTGCACCCTTATCCAATCACAGTGACTTTATTTGCATTGTTAACTAATCATTGTAAAGCCCCACCCCAAAATAACGAGTATGTCACCAAACCCTTGTTTTTCTTTATTTTGAAGATGTGCTAATATACGAAGGTCTCATTTACCAACAAAAATGATTAATTCCCAGATGATCGTTACTAAAGCCGAGCTGAACTGTTTTACGCGACGTGATGTGCTGCTGCACTACACAATTAATCGCTCCATTTTATCGCAAAAAACCCCTAAGAACATCACAACATCTTTTATTAATTATTTTGATATGGATAAGGGAATTTAACAGTCTTGCGACTCACGTGTCGGTGTCCAGTGAGAAGTAGTCGTACAGTTTGACTATTCTGGGATGGTCCAGCTGCTTGTGGATTCGGTATTCCCTACATGCATGTCTGCAGAAAGAGCACATGCGGGGAAAAAAAAAAAAAAAAAAAAAAGGTTACGCTCAATAGACAACCGACACACAGTGCAGAAATTGGACAGCAGGGATAGATGCACGGTCACCATGGTTACTAGGCAAACTTACTCTGTACATGGATTAACAGGTAGGTCTACAATTACTAAGCATGGCTTGTGTATTTGCATACTAGATCGTTCCTGTCAGAACAGACGCACAGACACGAGTATCAGGTGCAGCGTTTGCTTTAACACTGCATGTGTCTAAAGCAGAGATCTGAACGTGTTCGTACTTGTGGTAGTTCTCCTTCTTTTCATCTCTCCAGTTCTTGTTGAGTTGATGGATCTTCACCGCTGCGTAACGTTGCTCAAACAGGTCGAACGCCTAAAAACAAGAAAAATCCATTCGTTTGCATAAGTCATATGGTTAAGTGACCGAGGCGGAGTCATGTGACCATCACTAGCTTTGACTTTCAGTAGAAGCATGCAGACAGACGGACAGATGTCCAATTGTTACCCATTTTGTAGCAGAATCATATCAAATTCAACAACAGTGCTAAATAGTGCCGTTAAAAATAAAAATCAATCATTTCTCATCACCTTATAAACCTCGCTGAATCCTCCGCGGCCCAGAAGGTGCAGGAGCAGGTATCGGTCGTTAAGGGTTGGGTGATCTTTAAACCTAGACAACACATACATTTAAAATAAAAGTCTTCTCTTTTTACACCCTAAAGAGATATTTGTTTTTCTATTTTTGATTATTAACACAAAAAAAACCAACAACAACTGGTTTTA
The DNA here is from genome assembly GCA_005784505.1 of Bagarius yarrelli. Taxonomy (NCBI): domain Eukaryota; kingdom Metazoa; phylum Chordata; class Actinopteri; order Siluriformes; family Sisoridae; genus Bagarius; species Bagarius yarrelli. The sequence goes on along the minus strand of VCAZ01000012.1, from coordinate 1,542,610 downwards.
GCTGAAGACAATCAGAAACATCTAAGCACAATTATTTTCATTGAACTTTTACATAACTTTAAATTTTACAAATACCCTACGGTGGGAAACGACAAAAACGTGTCCATTAACTAGGGGTTGACCGATTATCGTCACTGATTTTTGGTATTTTTATTTTGGTAGTCTGTAGTGAGAATGTCTTCAGTGAAGTGTCTGCAATTCATGACCAGAGTAGAAGAAAGCCCCCTGGAGAGCACCCACCTGTTGCTGTTGGATTGGGACTACTAATTGTTACCCATTTTATTAGCTTATAAATTCTAAGAGTTCTAACATTTATTTATCATTACATGTTTATTTGTCGCTTGTTGTAAGTTTTTAGAAAGTGTATGAAACTTTGATCAGACTCATCCACATGTCTCTGTAATGCTCCTTCACCTCAACACATCAAGGGACAAAATATCTAACATTTAAATGTCTCTCCTTGCACTTTATAACTAGCCAATTTTTTTTTAAATACTAGTAGTTTAGTTAGTCGCATAGAAAAAAAAATCATCCATGAAGGTCTGCAGTTTTTACAACTATGTCTAATATTACACGAGTTGAAGGATTTCCCAGGTTGCCAGACGTTCATCATGCATTCCCTAAACGTCTTGCTCATAGAAACGAGCTAAACTTGGACAAAAAGAGAAGAGCAGGAAATAACTTTTGTGATGTTAACTTTCCTTAACGTCAATCTTGCTGCTTCTGTTTTTTTGTTGTTTTTTGCCACGTACAGAATGAGTGTGTGAACCACAGAAAGAGGCGGCGGACTCACTGGGAGCTGTCCTCGTTACTGATTCTCTTCAGTTCTCGGATGTGCAGATTCCTCACTCGCTCCAAACGCTCCAGCTCGGCTTGGATCTCCGCTTCCTCCTACAGACGTGTACGCAACCACACGGACGGGTTACACGCAATGTAAGCAGGGGGTACTAAAACACCGGCCCTGTTTGCAATTTATACAGACAACACAACTTATTTACGTTTACATAACTGAGTGGCTGAGGGTTAAGGGCCTTAGTCAGGGGCCCAGCAGTGGCAGCTTGGTGGTGCTATGGGTATTTTTTGTTGGTGCTAAGATCCTTTTGGTCCACAGGCCAACGCCTTACCCATTAAGCTACCACTTTCCAACAATTCCTAACTAATGTGCTTCATGCAGGGCCCTTGAGCAAGGCCCCTTACTCTCACCTGCTTAAAAGCACAAATGAGGTGTCCAGGGTTTATACACATTTTTTACCAATAACATTCTGTGATTTTTCCACAACTTTGGGGTAAATATTTATGTTTCTCATGTTAATGTGTAATGAAATGTCCATATTGGTATGTTTAATAGAAAGAACTATCGGTGTTTGCCACTTTACCACTTAACTACAAAAATGACTAGCTTTGTAGTTTATAATACAAAATAAGCATCCATCATGCAACGATTCAATCTCATCAATTAGAATATTTAAATATACATTCGAGATTTGTAAAACAACACAAATGTGGGTTTATTTATTTTTCCAAAGGTTTTTTTAAGACTGTTCGAACCCTTGGCTGTACTGTACACGGGTTGCTGTGTATAAAAGTGTCTGCTGAGCACAATACACATGAACTCATTAGAATGTATTTATTAAGACTTGGTCTATGCAGACCTTTTTCAGGTGTCCCAGTCGGAGTTTGAAGATTTCCTCTTGTTCGTGATACTCTGCTAAAGTCAACCTGCAAAAATAAAGAAATAAAACGTAAAACAGAGTTAAAAGAAATCAGTCCCTGATTTAAAAAAATGCTACATTCCTACAAAGTGACAGGGTGTGTGTGTGTGTGTGTGTGAGGGTTAGACGAACAGTGTAGGTAGGCTGGGTTTGACGAAGGGGTCGCTGTCCGCTCCGTTCACGGCTTTGGTCTTTCTGGGTTTGGACTCGGCGTAAGGCGCTGGACTCTGAGACGGTGCGGTATTGGGAGGTTTGCGTTTTGCCAGAAGCTTCCGCTGCCTTTCGATATCCTCCCTCTGCTGGTTTATCCACTCCTGCTGCCTACACACACACACTTTTCATTAAATTTCCAATGGTGCAAATTAATGGATTGAAAAATGATCCCAGCTCTGCGTGTTCCTCCGTGGTTCCTGCATGGTTCTTACTTGACCAGGTTCTGGAAGGCGTATCCGTCGCTCCACTGCTCTGTGTAGGAAGCTCCGTGTCTCACAGTGGTGAAGTGACCGAGGCGGAGACGGTCCTGCATGCTCTTCTCCCGACACGACTGCTTCTCCTGAGTGCTCTGATCCAATGCAAAACATGTGGGTCACACTTCTAATACACACACCTGCTCGTCAGACACACTCGCCCACAAGCCCTCCTGCCCACCCGCAAGCCCTCCTGCCCACGCGCACACTCGCCCACCCGCAAGCCCTCCTGCCCACCCTCCTGCCCATGCACACTCGCCCACCGCAGCCCTCCGCCACACGCACCGCTCGCCCACCGCAACTCCTCCCACAGCACACTCGCCCACCCGCAAGCCCTCCTGCCCACACACACCACGCCCACCGCAAGCCCACATGCCCTCAGACACACTCGCCCCACCCGCAAGCCCTCCTGCCCACAGGACACACCGCCCACCTGCACAGCCTCGCCTGCTCACAGGCACACTCGCCTTCAAACACGGACACTCTCATTAAATCCAAACTGTTTGTTTCACCTTCTCGATGAGCAGTTTTTTGCTCATGGTAGTGCACTTGTTTAGCCGCTCTTTATATCTCTCCAGCAGCTTCTGCTGTTCCTCGATCTGGCGGCGCAGGTCACAGTTAGCCTGAAAAGACCAGACAGACAGCAGACGGCTGCAGAGTTTCCTCTAACACAACGTAAATGGAGACACTAACCTATAGTTTAATCCTGCACACGAGTCTGAACAGATTATTAGAGACACAACTGGACTGTCGACTGTCAGCAGGTGTGATTAATTATTTATCCAAACATCAACACAACTCTAACAAGATGTATAACCCTTTCTTACCCTGAGAAGATCATCTATTCGGCCCTCCTTTTTCTCCAGATCCAGATTTTTATTGCTTTCCAGGGCAGCGAGCTTTAACAGAGTCAGATCAGTCTAAAACACACACACACAAAAATAAGGAAGTAGATTTCAGAGTATCACACAATTCACTGCTGTATGGTGCATCACTCGTCAATCATTTACATTTTTCCCATTTAAATAGTTTTGTCATATTTTAAGCTCCATACTGTCACCACGGCTTTAAATTTGATCCACATCACCGGATTAAAAACTTATAATCTCCCAGCAGAAGATTTAATTGTTTTAAAAACTCAAACAGGAACTGTACTGAATCACAAACACGAGTCGGCGCGACAGCCCAGTCGCAAGTAGGTCCACATGTAGTGCTGTTGCTCTACAAGCATCCAGAGTTTAATTCCCAGTTTGTAAGCCTTTCCCAATCACATGATCACATCCTCCCTCCCTACCCATCTCCCTCCCCTCCCTACCCACTCCCTCCCACCCATCTCCCTCCCCCCTACCCATCTCCCTCACCCCTCTCACTCCCTCCCACCCCATCTCCCTACCCTCTCCCTCCATACCCTCTCCCTCTACACTCCCTCCTACCATCAACCCTCCTCTCCCTCTCCATCCTGTCTCTGGACTACCCTCTTGTCCTGTCTGTTGGGTCTGGGACTCTGTCTGTCTGGGTCTGGATGGGACTCTGTCTGTCTGGTCTGGTCTGGGGGACTCTGTCTGTCTGTGTCGGTCGGGACTCTGTCTGTCTGTGTCGGTGGGACTCTGTCTGTCTGGTGTCGGCTGGGACTCTGTCTGTCTGTGTCGGTCTGGGACTCTGTCTGTCTGTGTCGGTCTGGACTCTGTCTGTCTGTGTCGGTCTGGGACTCTGTCTGTGTGGTTCTGGGACTCTGTCTGGTCGACTCTGTCTGTCTGTGTCGGTTGGGACTCTGTCTGTCTGGTGTCGGTCTGGGACTCTGTCTGTCTGTGTCGGTCTGGGACTCTGTCTGTCTGTCGGTCTGGGACTCTGTCTGTTCTGGGCGGGACTCTGTCTCTGGGACTCTGTCTGTCTGTTCGGTCTGGGACTCTGTCTGTCTGTGTCGGTCTGGGACTCTGTCTGTCTGTGGCGTCTGGGACTCTGTCTGTCTGTCGGTCGGGACCTGTCTCTGGTCGGTCTTGTGTCTGTCTCTTTCATCTGCTCAACGTGAGCGAAAGAGGCAGAACACATCATTTCACATACAGTGCTGTAGTGCAGATAGTGTCACATGGTGCTGTTCTGTCGCAAACATTTACACCGCTGCTGCACCATGTCTGTGTGTCCAAAGAGCAGGCTGGTTTGACTGTCACTAGGCTGCGTTGGCGTTTCAAACCTCAGCATGTTGAGCGGTTCTGTTTATATCGATGCTGAAACACTGTTCTCTAAGAAAAAAGGCTTCGACTCTATACAAAAAAAAATGCCCAAAACAAAAAAAAAAACGTTAATCGATAATTAATCATCGATTTTCATGATGTTCGATATAAAAAAAACTTCCTCCATTACCCACTTTTATATCATCTTCTGAACACTATAATTTAAAAAAAGACAAGACCAGAATCTCAGTCATTTATTCTGCAGTCATGTTGCATCAAGAAAGTTTATTTTCTCCTCGTCATGTGGTCCTGATGCCAAAGTTGCCGCCTGCAGAATCAACGTACGGGAAAACACTGCTGTGCATCAGCGACGTTCGCAGGTCCTGCAGCCTGCGTTTCTATTGTCGTGTATCAGCTGCATATCGGCTCATTAGCTGAAATTCATTAGCTTAAAGATGGCAAAAGCTCTACTGTCTCAGTGAGAACACACACGTGAGCAAACGTCAGTGAAATAAACATCAGTAACTCTAATGAGGGGAGACGGAAAATCCTCAGGCTCTGGAGTATGTTTTTGTGTGGCATGCATATGTGTGCGTGTGTGTGTGTTACCTGTACGCTCTTGAGCCCGAGCTGCTTTGGCTGCATCATGTGATCAGTGAAACACAGGCTGGTGGGTGAGGAACTGTTCTGTCGCACCTCATGTAAAAATAAATAAAACAAAACAATCATACATACAAAGATAACTTTTTTTAAGCTTGAACAGACTTGTCGAGACACCTACCATGGAACCGGGGGCAGAATGAGAGCCGTGAGGGGCACGAAGACCAGACGGCGTTCCTCTGACAGGGCTGGAGCCATTTCCTGCCTGAAACTGCAGCAGAATTTTATTTTTATTATTGCCACATTAGAGCACAGAGGAATTCTGTACATATTCCAGTATTAAAATAGGAGCGCAGGGTCAGCCGTGGTACATGGTATGCGTAAGTGGTGGCTCACGGTTAAGGTGTTAGACTATCAACACGAAGATTGTGGGTTCGATTCCCAGCTCCACCCCTGCTGGGCCCCTGAGCAAGGCCCTTAACCCTCAATTGCTCCGATGTATAAAAGAGATGATTGTAAGTCGCTGTGGATGAGGGCGTCTGCCAAAATGTAAAAGTGTAAATGCTGTAAATGTACGGCATCCCTGAAGAGGGTTAGGGGCCTTTCACAAGGGCCCAAAATTGGCAGCTTGGGACCTGAACCTTCTTTTCAACACCCAAGGGCCTTAAGCACCCGAGCCGCCATCATAGTTTAAACTTGTAAAGATCGACCAATAATCATATTTTTACAGATATTTAAGCCTTTTTTTTCTCAACAATTATCGGATATCGGTTTTGTGATATTGAATCCACTAATAAACGATCTTTCCATTGTTTTATAACTAGAAGTATTTCATTTACAGTATTTGGCAGACCCCCTTATCCAGAGCGACTTACATTCATCTACATTATACAACAAAGCAATTGGGGGTTAAGGGCCTTGCTCAGGGGCCCAACAGTGGCAACCTAAAGATGCTGGGAATCGAACCCCGATGTTCCAATTAGCAGTCCAACAACGTAACCACTGCGCTACCACTTCCTTTAGGTTTTTACTTAGATTATATTTTTTTTAATTTATCAATTAAATATTATTGGTTTTGCATATTGATTAATCGATCATATAAACTAAATTCGATTAATCAGACAGACTCTAGTACATGAAGAAACTCATTAAGGAAAAACAGATGGGGGGGGGAATATAAATTGTCCACTGCTGGGCAACTACAGAATCACTACTAGCAATTTTGCTAGTCAGAACGCAGCAATACGACATCCCACAGTGGTTAAACTCGTCTGCTGGATGAGGGGGAAAGTGTCAGTACTAAACAGTTATTACACCGAACCTAATTAGTCTAAACACATACACACAATTAATGCCCTTACGTCAAAGTAATCGCTGATCTTTGGTCCTCGACCGGAAGACTTCCCTGAAAAAGTTCAAAAAGAAGGATGAGCGGTTTATCGCGTCTCTCGTACAGACGTACACGCGCCCCTGCTGTCTCAAGGTAAAAACACTGTTCTATCCTATTAAAACGCGCAGAAACACATCTGTGTTGTACACATATTCCTGTATCTTGCGCACATCTGGACAATTAAACCAATTAAGTCCTCTGTCAGGAATCCAATAGCGGACATATAAAACTTATTTGAATATTCATTTATTTAAATTAATTTAAATGTGAAAGTTTTGTATAACTATAGAATTTTAATTATAATAATAATTTATAAATCTATGATTAAGAAAGAGCCGCTGTTTGTAAAAATGAATCGAGTCAGTGCCATAGGAGGGTAAAATCATCTCGACTCTGTCTGTCCTGTATAGTATGAATAAAATTCAGAGATACTACGTCCGCCATTTTGATTTTGACATGTGATATGCAACGTCACAGCGTGATTTCTTAGAAATTTCTCACTTTTTTTTAAAAGTGCCGCATCATCGCTTTCCACCATTTTGGAATATGAGCAGTTGTCTCTCCCGCGGGCTCATCGGACAGTAAAATGTCCATCATATGTGTAGAATCCAGTTGGTAGTAAAAAAATAATTCGGGAACTTTTCACACATACCCGTTTTTGCTATATAGTATAAAAATGTGATTTTGGACGAAGCGAACGATTTCTTTTTTTTTTTATTAAGCAGGAAGTAGACCACACCTTGGTTACTCTCTGATTGGTTGTCAGCTTTTCTCTTCCTCCTGGTGGTCTCCGAGTGCTTCTTTTCAGGCGTCTTTAAAAAAATAAAAGATAAAAAAAAGTTTTGATACGAGTCATGGGGTCTGTAAAGAGGAATAAGTGAGCGGTGTTATTTTTAAACTAATTAAAAGATTGGCCTACAGAATACGCCGGAGAGCCGCCTCTCTTCAGATCAGAGTTCTAGAGGAGAGAGAGAGAGAGTGAGAAAAAGAAAGAGAGAGAGTGAGCGAAAGACAGACAGACAGACAGACAGACAGAGAAAAAAGTTAAACACATCTTAACTTAAAATCATTTGAATGCTTAAATACAATGTGTCTGTGTGTGTGTGTGTGTGGTTACCTCAGACTCCTTGTCGCTTGATGATCCCAGACTTCCAAAGCTGTGGTTGGAGCATTCATTATTGTTTAGGTTCTAAACACACACACACACACACACACACACACACACACACACACACACACACACACACACACACACACACACACCACACACACACACACACACACCACACACACACACACACACACACACCAGTGCAGGCAATAATTAAGTTAAATTAAGTTGAATCCATATACAGTCTAGTGTTTCTAAACTTGTGTGCTAAACTATAGTGATGGTATTAGTGGCAGGAGTAGTGTATCAGAATAGGTTTTGTGCGTGTGTGTGTGTGTGTGAGAGAGAGAGAGAGAGAGAGAGAGAGAGACAACACAGCATCATATACCTTAGCTCCCCCACTGGCGCTGCCTGTGCTGCCCCCAGTGCTGCCGCTTACTGCCCCCATGAACCGAGCCTCGAGCAGCTCCTGTCTGCGGGGGTCTAGAGATTGCAGCTCCTCCATCACTAACACACACACACACACACACACACACACCAAATCAACTAATACACAAACACACTAACAGATTCAAATGCATAAATTATTTAACTTCTTGTTTTGTCTGATGTCCATTTGTTTATTTATCTGTCTGTCTGTCCCTTATTCTCTCTTGTTCAGTCCGTCTGTCAGGTTTTAGTTCACCTGTCTCTCTTTGTCACTCAGTCTCTGTCCTTTTCAACAATGCCTTTATCGTCCCACCATCCATCCACTAACCCACCCACTCACTCACTCAAGTCTCACTCACCCACCCGTCTCACTCAGCCACCACCCACCCGTCCCACTCAGCCACCACCCCACCCCCACCGTCCCACTCAGCCACCACCCACCCGTCCCACTCACCACCCACCGTCCCACTCAGCCACCACCCACCCGTCCCACTCAGCCACACCCACCCGTCTCCACTCAGCCACCACCCACCCGTCCCACTCAGCCACCACACACCAGTCCCACCCACCACTCAGCCACCACCACCACCACCACTCAGTCCCACTCAGCCACCACCCACCCGTCTCACTCAGCCACCACCCACCCGTCTCACTCAGCCACCACCCACCCGTCTCACTCAGCCACCACCCACCCGTCTCACTCAGCCACCACACACCCGTCTCACTCAGCCACCACACACCAGTCCCACCCATACACCACCCACCTGGCCTACTCATTCACTCTCATCAACAGCACATGGTAGCTCGTGTCATGTGATTGATGGCGCTGCGGAACGAATGGCAGCCTGTTAGAACGCTAACATTAGCGATAACCCGTTTACAGTCTGTGCTATAGTGACTCGGGGGTATAGCTATATATTTGTGGAGTTGCTCAGTATGTCAGACGTGCTGATGTGGTTGTTGACGGCGTGTGACCATCTTGTACAGAAGTGCAATCGGAGCTCCTTACTGGAGCTGAATCATGCTGATTCGTGCCGGACAGACAGACTGATATCACTGCAACACTAAAGAATAATAAATAAAAACTAACTGTAACTGACGGGGAAAAAAAAGGTCCAAAACTGCTCCAGATACAGTGAGACAGCTTGTGTCTTTTTCCTCCCGATGGGTGGGGGACTGAACCTGTGTGTGGAGTTGCCTTATTAATGATGCGAACGGAGTCTAAGACGAGTGTGCGATGGAGGACATGCGACATTAGCTGCATAACTGCAAGCATTCCGCAGCTGATCGACTGCGTGTGGGATGAAGAGGAAAAGCTGCGTGTGGGATGAAGAGGAAAAGCTGCGTGTGGGATGAAGAGGAAAATCTGAAAAATTAAAGATGAAAAACAACCTTAACATTAAACGTAAAGAAATTCAGACCCCAACAAATAAAACACCAGGATGTTCACCTGCCCAGACTAATATTAACACCGCATCCCATGCGTGTCGATACACGGTATCAGCCGGACGAGTGCGTTTGTTCGAGTGATGTCAGAATCTCAGCAGGCTGGACTTTCAGCAGGACGTCCTGAACTGCATTCAGGGCATTCTGAGCTGAGACCCACAACTGGAACAGGACGAAACCGAGGCTGCTGTGATTCAGGACAGTCTCACTGAGGTTCGCTTTCGCTCATCGAGGATAAATCCCAAGTTTATTTTACAATTTTTTAATGTAAACTTCGTATTGCTGTGAAGCGGATTCAGGAAAATGGCTTCTGCTAAAAGGTGAAAAGGAAAACTGACGAACTAATGAATGGAATGAAAAGAAGAAAAGAAGAAAAACAATGGAACGGAAGGGACTGAAATGGATTGCAACAAAATTTGCAATGTACTGAAACGGAATGAAGCAGAATAAAATGAAAAACGGAAATGAACTGGAACAGAAGGAGGTGGAAGAAAATGAATGCAGTGGAACGGAATGAAACAGAACTTAATGATTTGCCGTTGGTTATCATCAACATTCACATTTAATTTTCTCTGCATTTAAATAGAAAGCGAGTCAGTGAGACAGGTGAGTGAGTGAGTGAGACAGGTGAGTGAGTGAGACAGGGAAATGAGTGAGATGGGTGGATGGAGAGTAACTAGGTAAGTGAGGTAGGTAGATGGAGAGCGAGCGAGTGAGTGAGTGAGTGAGTGAGTGAGACAGATGGATGAAAAGTGACTAAGAAAGTAAGACAGGTAGATGGAGAGCGAGTGAGTGAGTGAGCAAGCGAGTGAACAAGAAGGGTGGATGTAGAGTGAGCAGGTAAGTAAGACAGGATGGCGAGCGAGTGAATAAGTGAGACAGGTGGATGGCGAGCGAGTGAATAAGTGAGACAGGTGGATGGAGAGTTAGTGAGTGAGACAGGTAGATATGGAGTAACCAATATTACTAATTTCCAACACCAGAATCATAATCCTGCACATTACATTCAAAACGCATAACATAAAGGAAGTAAAATATAACACAAATAAAAAAAGAAATACGCGTTGGAATGCATGACGATGTTGACATTGTGGGTCGACTTTTTCCAAACAGTTTTCGCTGGTAAATATTAGAATATGTAAACTTGCTTTGATTGGCTTTCCAGTGACACCAAGAAGTTTAGAACGGCTCCAGGACGTACGCCGATCTCGGCCAGCGCTTTGCTCGATTCGTTCAGATGCCAACAATGCGGCGTATGTCCACGCTAATTTCTAGCAAAATTTCCTAAGGTTGGGGCATTCATATGCTAAGCTACCACTGCGCTTAATTCCTACCCAACACACCTTTAATATGGAGGCAAGGTAAAATGTCAGTTTTCTCAAAAGCGTCTGTTGCTAACTTGCTGCACTGGTTTAACCATTGTACTGTCTCACCGCAGCCAGAAAACTGCATGAGAGCACACTGATTTGACTATGACTGCAGGACATCTCGAATGTAAATGGACACATGACTCAAATCTACCACTCCTGATAAATAAGTGCCAGTCTGCATCCACTGCCAACAGACAGACAGCGGGAACAGACATGCTTCTGTCGGTCCTCTTCAAATCACACATTTGGAGCAACCTAAGGCTAGGCGATATAGTCAAAATGTAATCTCAATATTTTTCCCCCATACCGTTTGATAACGATATATATTCCGACAAATAAATTACGAATGCAGCAAGCTTTTTCCAGCAGTGACTGAAACCACAGAAATGAGAAGTTGTTGTTGAACAAAAAAACAGAATAAACGCTTGGGCCTAAAAAATTAAGACAACTTATCAAAATAAAACACAACACACGAGTCATTACGCATCGCCGTTTTGTTTGTTTGTTTTGTAGCGTTTGTGTTGTGTATTCCGATAGCGATTTAGTCCAGGATTGAGGTGGTTTGGACATGTACAGAGGAGGGACAGTGAATATATCGGTAGGAGGATGTTAGAAATGAAGCTACCAGGCAGAAGGTAAAGAGGAAGAGCAGAGAGGAGGTATACGGATGTGATAAACGAGGACATGAAGTTAGTGTGTGTGAGTGAGGAGGAGGTAGAGAATAGGGTTAGGGGGAGACAGATGATTCGCTGTGGTGACCCCTAGAAGGGAACAGCCGAAAGGAGAAGAAGATCCATTACACAAAATATATTTTTCATCTAGAGCAAATCACTTCCAATCAAAACAAACAAATTAATTCTTTCCTCTGTAAACATTATTATCTTAGCCATCATAAATAATAGTGTAGAGTTATAGCGCAAAACTGTAGCACGGCTGAAATATGTGCCAGAGGGAATTTATTATCTCCTCTCCGGCGCTCGGATGAGGGTTTTTAAATCCCTCTTTTTTCCCTGTATTAAAAGGCGCTGTGTCTTTAGCGAGGTAGGCGGGTTATGGCGTTAGTTATCTCCTGATGTTTTAGTAACATGTTTTTATCTGCTGCAACAGCCGCAAACAAGCCTGAAACTGTACTTTGTTGCTTGACAATAAGACTTGCAGACAACTTCTTTAGCAAACACACCCCTCAAACAGCCGCCTGTGGAAATTTTTTACGTTTTTTTGTTCGATGTCCAGCACTTTGAAGCTGAATTAATCCCATATTACAGACGTGCTGTTTTGGGGGGGTATTAATTGCCCAAACGATCCCTCTGACCCAAAAAAAAGGCATAATCTCACTCCGCCACGCTTTCCTTTATGTTATTTTTTATTTTATTTTATTTATTTATTTATTTATTTATTTTACACACACACACACACACACACACACACGGCCAACATGCTGATTGGCTGCAACGAAGCTGTGCGCACTCAATTGGCTGGGATGACGGTCCACTCGAGGAGGGTTAGTCATGCGTTTACTCTGGGACTTTTTATATCGCAGACCTTTTGTGATTAGATAATTGCAGCATTTTTAAATCGTGATTCCATTTCGATTAATCGTTCAGCCCTGGTGATGACCTCTATGTGAGGTCATATAAAATATCTTAAATTGTGTTCTGAAAATAAAAGAAGGTCTTACGGGTTTGGGTGAGGAATTAATGACCGGCTTTTTCATTTTTGGATAAACTATTCCTTTAACATCATTATCTGTTTAAGGTAACGACTGACATGTTAAAAGTCTTAACATTTTCATGCTGTTGGGATGTCATGTGACAACATCAACATGGCGGATGTAGTAGATCTGTAGGCTTTGGCAATTAATTGTAAAAAAAAAAAAAAAAAAAAAGAAACTCAAAGTATTTTATTGCTCCAATTTGTGCATTATTAAATCTCTACTGTAATTATTTTATTATAGATAAATTGTATTTGAGGAAATCCATATTTTGCATCCTGTCAGTGGTGATTATCTGTTTACCAACATATACATTCATTCATGTTCTCTGCAGTTGCATTATGGGTCGTTAACATGAGTTGCGCTGGTGACGTTGCGTTAGTAAAGAGCCACTGGAGTGTCAGAGAACCCCGACGCGCCGACTTTCACATCGCACCGCTCCACTCACTTACTCTGGTTGAAAGTAGGGGGCTGCAAATATCACAGCTCCCCCTGGTGGCTAATAAAAGTGTGCAATAATTGCAGTTGGATTCAACGATTGCGGTTAGGACAAATAATAGCGATCATAGGATTATTAAATATTTGTGATCAGTAAGTACGTTTTAACTCAAATGAGGCAACAACTCAAACAAAAGCAAACTCAAGTACAGGGGGTGGGACATCAGCGTTCTAGGGCGCATTTTATTAGGTGGACACTGAACGAAGAATGAACCCGTTTTTATCTCCAAAGCGATTTCCTGTAGCCGTACTATTATAATAGGATGAGAGTGTAGTAAACTTTAAGTTATGATGGACGTGCTGTGACATGACAAAGCAAAGCAGGGGAGGAGTAACCGTGACTACATTTTTTGGGGCGGAGGAACATTTACTGGTGCTGTGTGATCATTAAAGGAAAAGGGAAGTGGCGGCTCAGTGGTTGGACTGCTAATCGGAAGGTCCAATTCCCAGCACCACCACGTTGCCACCAATGGGCCCCTAAGCAGGGCCCTTAACCCCTAATTGCTCAGTTGTGTAAAAATGTAAGTCATTCTGGAGAAGAACATGCTGTAAAAGTAAATGTAATTAAGCACCATTGATAAATATCTCCACAGAAAGGTGTTGATTTGAGTTGGTATGACGTCATAGGGTCTAACTAACCCGACAGCTAATTTGGTGTTAACAATGTTATGACGACTTCAGTGACGTCAGGTTCGGCTAAGCAGGTTGACATCGCAAAGTAAATATTGTTATTGTGTCTGTAAATCAATACAAATAACAAAAAAGCCCTAAAATTTCGGCTGAAAGGTAAAATGGCCTGTTTCTTTCTCTGAATAAATGCACAGAGAGACCGGAGCACACAGTCCGCGGCCTTTTTCACGCCTAGAGTCAACATTTAACAGAAATAATTAGCTAATTTAATAATTAAGGCCACTTTCGAGGGAAAATAAACTTGAAACATGACAATAGCAGTGTGATTACCTGTGCCACGGATGAGATGTTTGTGATTAAAGCCAGGCCCGGGGTCGCAGATGGAGAACTGGGACCAAAGATGGCGCTGCGTCCAAACTTCCAAACAGGCTTCTTTTACTTTGGACACTCATTAAGCCCGGAAGATTAAAATAACACACAAACAAGACAGTCAATCCCAAACAAATCCAACCTCCACCATCTTAAATGACGACTGCTCACATGTCTGTTCCTGTCCCTTCCGCAGTGCGCTATAACGCGTTTATGTCACTATATAACGCATCGCTTTCACACTGCACACATCCGCTGTAGCCACAGGTTCGTGCGCTCTCCCTCAAATAAATCTCACTGTCAAAAGCTCGAGCTGCGTCCCTGCTCCAAAAAGCAACGCGCATGCGCGACAGCTCCACGCATGCGCCCTGCTCGTTGATCGGTCCTCAGCATTGATGACTTCCGGTTTTGTTTATCATTTGTTGTATTATTTGTATATTTCTTCGTTTTATGATAAATAGTCTAAAATAATAATTTGATAATGCTTAAAAAATAGTATCCAAACACAAAGATAAGTTATTCCTTACCTATCAAACGTGTGTCAACATTGATGGCCCCGCCCACAAACGTCAAAAATAGAATAGTATTTAGGTTCTAAAATGTGAAAAAGTGTGTGCTGATATAAGTCACATTTTGGAAAATATTATCATTATCATTATACTCCCAAATGTTTTGTCTGATCAACTAGTTTACATTTGATATTGAACGATAAACACTGGCGGTCCCGCCTACTTCCGGGTTTTTATTGCTTGTTTGTTGATTAAAAAAAATAACGGAAAATTAACAGTGTATAAAAAATTTAGATATAAATCTTTTCCCTATAAATTGTGACTCAACATTGTTTTGCCTGTTTGTTTGTTTGTTTGTTTATTATGTATTTAATTCTTAATTATGAGTATTTCTAGCAGTAAGAGAAGCCTATAGTAAACTGGGTATGTTTTAAATATAGCTCAACATCCACATTTTTCTGTTTAATTAACAGTTTATTGTTTAAAAACTTTAGGTGAACATTAAAAATGTTATACAGGATAATACTGACATGTTTCAGAAGTGTAACTCCTAAGGGCCTTACTTAAGGGCCCAGATGTAGATGTAAATATTAGATCTTTGCTGCCATGTTTGCTTGTTTCGGCAACACAACAGTGTGTAACTGATATGACGTGTAAACATTAAAACACGTCTTCTTACACAAGTGAACATGTGGATAGTCAAATGAATCCAGCACTGTTCTACTGATGGTGATATAACGTGAGAGAACGAGAGAGAGAGTTGGGGGAAGAGAGCAAAAGAAAGCGTGAAAGAGACTTTTTACACAATTTTATTTACAAAGAGAGGGAGAAAAAAGAGAGAGAGAGAGGTTGCTGTGAGATTCATTTAGCTTAGATCTAAAGGAAAAACATATCTGTCATACTTTTCTGTTCGATTAATTATTTAAATATTATGTCACAGAATGGACATAAAAGTAAAAGAAACAGACTTACACCAGACCATAAATCTTCCCAGCAATCGAGGACATTAACTACAAACGCAGCAAAAGAAAGAAAGAAAGAAAGAAAGGGAGGGAGGGAAGGGAGGGAGGAAAGGGAGGGAGGAGAGGGGAGAGAGCGAGAGAGAGAGACAAAGCGACAGAGAGACAGAGAGAGGAAAGAAAGAAAAGAAAGGGAGAGAGAGGAGAGAGAGAGAGAGAGAGAGAGAGAGGAAAAAAGGAAAAGAAGAAAGAAAAAAAAAAAAAAAAAGAAAAGAAAAGGGAGGAGGGAGGGATCGACGAGAAAGAAAGAAAGAAAGAAAGAAAGAGGGAGAGAGAGACAGATAGAAAGAAAGAAAGACACGATGTAAATTGCATATTCACAAAATAACTTTTGGTGAAGCAGAGAAAAAATAATGTGCATGTTTAAAATGTTTAAAATGAGTTCTGTATTTCTCTCATTTAAACAACTGGGCAGTAAAGGGTTAAAGGGCCTTGATCGAGGGCCCAGCAGTGGCAACTTAATAACCCTGCCAATACGGATTACATTTACAGCATTACAGCGGAGAAGTTTTACTCAGGGGTCCAGCAGTGGCAACTTGGCGGTGGTGGTGCTGAGAATCAAACCCTGATCTTCCAATTAGCAATCCAACACCTTCACCGCTGCGCTACCACTTCCGCATGCTGATTTCAGCAAGAACTGATGTGTATTTAAAGTCATTTTTATTCTGCAATAACAACTAAACTAAACTGTACACATGGTTTTTATTTATTACACGGACCGTAGTGTCATTCTCCTCCCACACAGTCAACACAACAGTAAGAGTTTCAATCAGGGAAACTAACAGGCAACAAATAAACTTATAAATAACATTAAAGCCAAACAAACATAGAAATAAGTCAATAAATGATCTAAATCAATGAAATAAAAACCTCTCAGCTCTTTAAGTGTGGTTTATGTTGTAATGTAGAAAAGAGAAAAGAGAGTATTTTTGGTCACCTCATGAGGAAGTGCCTCAGATTTATGGACTTATGTGCAATTCCCCAAATGTTGCAAAACATATGACAGTTGCCACATTGGTGGATTCGATACTAAAACACTGATTTCAGACCAATTATCTTGGGTACTAATTAGAGTGGGGGTAGTTAAATTGGGGCACAAGGGTTGCCTTCATTAATGGTTGTTGATTTCAGAAGAGCAACCGAGCAACCATCCTCCATGGAAATTTTAAAAAACACCAAATTCTGTGCTGTTCAACTAGTGGAGAACCCCAGATCACTCAACATTCCCCCCCCCCCCCCCCCCCCCCCCCCCCCCCCCCCCCGCTGAACCGAATGGCATCAACGCACCGCACAAATGGAGAAATGTTTTATATTACTGTGTACTGCTTTTGCTACATATGGTTGAAATGATGATAAAAGCTTTCTGACGAGCTGTTTTGTGAATGGGGGCATTGGAACAGATTTAATTATCATTTTAATACAATACAATAAAATAAAAATAAATAAATAAATAAATAATTATATATATATATATATTCAAATGCAATTACGGATTACAAAGCAAAAGAACCATAAGGCAGTAGTTAAGTTGTTGGACTGCTAATTTGGAAGTGGTGGCTCATGGTTAAGGTGTTGGACTACCAACTCAAAGGTTGTGGGTTCGATTTCCAGGCCCTGAGCAAGGCCCTTAAGCCCCAATTGCTCAGCTGTATAAATGAGATATGTGTAAGTTGCTTTGGATAAGGATTTCTGACAAATGCTGTAAATGTAATTGGAAGATCGTGGGTTTGATTCCTATCAACTTCCCACTATTGGGCCCCTAATCAAGGCCCTTAACCCCTAAATGCCGTAAATGTATATCAGCTGTCCTTTTACAGTACTTTGGCATATTATAATGTACAAGTTCTAAGTGAACGAGAAACAGCGACCTCTAACGTCTGATATGCGTTAATGCACTTCTGTAATAATCCTCCTGGCGGCCATAACAGTTCAGTATCCTGTTACAAACCGGAGGAAAAAAAGGAGAAATAAGTTCTTATTCCTTGGAAAAATAATCCAAAACAGGACTTTATCCGCAGTTATAACGACTCTTGGCTGGTAAGTCTGAGCGTTGCTATAGCAACACTGAACGCTAACAGGGATGGAGTTTGAATCTGATGTCCTCGGTGTGAAAGATGGACGGAAAAGCTTCCTGATGTTGACAGATACTTTAGAGATGATATTTCTGTCTCGTTGCATATGAAAAATTGTGCGTTTTAACAGATTTAACTGTTTTTGCTGCATTAATAATGTTGCTATCCGGGAAAGCTGTTACTGTAAAGTGATTTGGTCGTGTAAAAAAAAATCACAGTTGCTGTTTTAGTAACATTTCAGTAGTTTCACATTAAACATTTATATTTTTACAGCACTTTTATAATAATATTATAATACGAATAACACTAATAGCACTTTTAACCCAATTTTATTAGTGTTTTATTGTCGTTAGTGATTAAGGCGTGTTTGTGATGAGCTGAATGAGCTGAAAAGTGTTATTCGGCTGATAACAGACGATTAAAGATAATCGTGTTAAATTATTAATATTTGTAAATATTTATTAGATTTAAAATTCGTGTAATTTGTTGCTTTTAATAAAAAAAACAGTTTAATAAGACACTGTTTGCTCATTGCCACGTCCCAGTGTCCTTTGTGTCAGCCGGTTTACATCATCGGCAGGGCGCGGACCGGCAGCACGCAGCCCAGCAACGCTTAACGTAATTACGTCACGGCGTCAGAATCCCGGAAGTTATATTCTCTATAGATTTTATTTTTATTTTATTTATTTAACAGCCCAATTTAAACTTTTAAAACTGATTTATGTTATCGATTGAGTATTATTTACCTGTGCAATCTGTATTTTCCTTCAATATATATATTTATTCCCTAAGGAAAACAAAAAAAGTTGCTGTTGCTAGCTATACAGATACGTTGAAATGTCCGCCATTTTGGAAGGGGCGGAATTCCCTTAAAAGACTACACAAGTTGATGGGAAGAGAAGTAAAATCTCATTTACTCTAAAAGTAACACATGAAATATAAACAATGTCCAATCATATGTCCAATCCAATTTATGCCACAAATAATTGTCCAAATATAACGTTCTCTGCCATGTAATCCTGTCTGCATGTGTACATTAACGATACACAGCAATTGTTGACCTAAAACAGTGACACGTGTGTGTGTTTTTAGTTTGAGCATAATGTCGGACAAAAGCGAACTAAAGGCAGAGCTGGAGAGGAAGAAACAGCGACTGGCTCAGATCAGGGAGGAGAAGAAGAGAAAAGAAGAAGAGCGCAGGAAAAAAGAAGTAAGATGCTTTTTACCTGCATGTTTGGGTTTGCATGTGTAAAAAGACTCAAATCCTCTTGTTCTTCCTGCAGACTGAATCACATGGAGAAAGCGCTTCTCCACCCAATGATGACTCTGATCTGGAGAGAAAGAGGAGGGAGACAGAGGCTCTGCTGCAGAGCATGGGCATCAATGATCCTGCTATGGGTATGACTTCACTAAAGCATTCTGGGAAATGTACCTGTTTCAGGAAATGAGGGTCTGGGATCTCACTGTAACAGCTTACAGATAAACTTAGGTTTAAAAATAATGAACCGGTATTGGGTTGGGTTTGACGTATCATAGTAACATATCACTCGTTGACACTTACATTTACATATGCATTTACAGCATTTGGCAGACGCCCTTATCCAGAGTGACTTACAGAGCAATCAGGGGTTAAGAGCCTTGCTCAGGGGCCCAACAGTGGTGGCTTGGCAATTATAAAGAATTAACATTTAGGCATATAAAAGTTTGCTGAGTAATCTAGCCACAGGGGTAACAAGCCAGTGACTTCGGTGCCAGTCTCAAGCCTGGATAAACAGAGAGGGTTGTGTCAGGAAGGGGCATCCGACGTAAAACTTTGCCAAATCTAAATATGCAAATCATCCGTCCAGAGAGGAGGTATAGGGATGCAATAAACGAGGACATGAAGTTAGTGTGTGTGAGTGAAGAGGATGTAGAGAATAGGGGTAGGGGGAGACAGATGATTTGCTGTGGAGACCCCTAAAAGGGAACAGCCGAAAGAAAAGGAAGAAGAAGATGAAAGTTTGCTGAGTGTAAGAACATCAGAATCAGAGCTTTAGTTAGTGAGTAGAGCTTGAACGGCAGTGGCGATGGATTGTTGATCGGTGGATCGGTGGGGTTTAGGTCCCACCACTGCCAGGTGCTACTGCCCCTGTTTGGCCCTTGAGCAATTCCCCACTGTATCACGGTTTTGATCCCAACTTTCTAGACTGGAATTTGCAAAGAAAAGAATTTTACTATATAGAAATTTATATGTGACTAATAATAAATAAAATTATTTGCTTGCTTATATCAGTGTGTTTGGGATGCTGAGAATGAGGAGAGCTCAGAATTACCTCTTTAAAATACAATGGAAGAAAACAGGAACACATGTCTATTATTATTATTATTATTATTGTTATTATTACTTTTATTATTATTATTATAAGAGGTGCAAATCTGTGTTGCTCTCATGTAGCATGTAGTCCCATCATTGCTGCTCTCCGTGTTTAAGTTCTGTTTAATTCAGTGTGAATGAGCTCATGTTAACCTCACCTTAATCCTGCATGACTTTTAACCAGTGCTTTTTTTGTCTCCTCTCCTCCTCCCTGTTGTGTGTCTTTTTTTTTTTTTTTTTTTTACATCCGCAACCTGTCCATATTGTTTCCCTCCCTTTCCTGCGTTGTTGTTTTTCTTTCTGCACTTCAAATCGCGGTGCTTTGTTTGTTGTGTGTGTGTGTGTGTGTGTATGTGTGTGTGTGTGTGTGTGTGTGTGTGTGTGTGGTGTGTGTGAGTAGTTCAGCCAGCCTCTGCGTATAGTAACAGAGGATACGTGTCTATTTCATTATTTAGTCCCCCCTCCTATGTCTCCCTCTGCCAAATCAGTGGGCACGCCGAGCGAAACCGGCAGCCAGGACTCGGTGGACGGCGCTACTGGAGCCAGGTACACTCCATTACACAGACACTCAGGATTTATTTCAAATCTACTACATTATTGAAGGAGGTGTGGCCTCTGTATCAGTCAGAGATCAGTAAAGGAGGCGTGGCCTCTGTATCAGTCAGAGATCAGTAAAGGAGCGCGTGGCCTCTGTATCAGTCAGAGATCAGTAAAGGTGGGGTGGCCTCTGTATCAGTCAGAGATCAGTAAAGGAGGTGTGGCCTCTGTATGAGTCAGAGATCAGTAAAGGAGGTGTGGCCTCTGTACCAGTCAGAGATCAGTAAAGGAGGTGTGGCCTCTGTACCAGTCAGAGATCAGTAAAGGAGGTGTGGCCTCTGTACCACAGTCAGTCAGAGATCAGTAAAGGAGGCGTGGCCTCTGTATCAGTCAGAGATCAGTAAAGGAGGCGTGGCCTCTGTATCAGTCAGAGATCAGTAAAGGTGGTGTGGCCTCTGTATGAGTCAGAGATCAGTAAAGGAGGTGTGGCCTCTGTATGAGTCAGAGATCAGTAAAGGAGGTGTGGCCTCTGTACCAGTCAGAGATCAGTAAAGGAGGTGTGGCCTCTGTATCAGTCAGAGATCAGTAAAGGAGGCGTGGCCTCTGTATCAGTCAGAGATCAGTAAAGGAGGCGTGGCCTCTGTATCAGTCAGAGATCAGTAAAGGTGTGGCAAAGGTGGTGTGGCCTCTGTATGAGTCAGAGATCAGTAAAGGAGGTGTGGCCTCTGAGATCAGTCAAAGGAGGTGTGGCTCTGTCCACAGTCAGAGAGGTATCGAGTCAGAGATCAGTAAAGGAGGAGTGTGGCCTCTGTACCAGTCAGAGATCAGTAAAGGAGGTGTGGCCTCTATCAGTCAGAGATCAGTAAAGGAGGCGGTGGCCTCTGTAAGGAGATCAGTAAAGTGGGGCCTCTGTATCAGTCAGAGATCAGTAAAGGTGGTGTGGCCTCTGTATCAGTCAGAGATCAGTAAAGGAGGTGTGGCCTCTGTATCAGTCAGAGATCAGTAAAGGAGGTGTGGCCTCTGTATCAGTCAGAGATCAGTAAAGGAGGTGTGGCCTCTGTATCAGTCAGAGATCAGAGATCAGTAAGGGAGGTGTGGCCTCTGTATCAGTCAGAGAGAGATCAGTAAAGGAGGTGTGGCCTCTGTATCAGTCAGAGATCAGTAAAGGAGGCGTGGCCTCTGTATCAGTCAGAGATCAGTAAAGGAGGTGTGGCCTCTGTATCAGTCAGTCAAGTCAGAGATCAGTAAAGGAGGTGTGGCCTCTGTATCCAGTCAGAGATCAGTAAAGGAGGTGTGGCCTCTGTACCAGTCAGTCAGAGATCTCTGTAGTAAAGGAGGTTGTGGCCTCTGTATCAGTTAGAGATCAGTAAAGGAGGCGTGGCCTCTGTATCAGTCAGAGATCAGTAAAGGAGGCGTGGCCTCTGTATCAGTCAGAGATCAGTAAAGGTGGTGTGGCCTCTGTATCAGTCAGAGATCAGTAAAGGAGGTGTGGCCTCTGTATCAGTCAGAGATCAGTAAAGGAGGCGTGGCCTCAGTATCAGTCAGAGATCAGTAAAGGAGGTGTGGCCTCTGTATCTATCAGTCAGTAAAGGAGGTGTGGCCTTTGTATCTTAGTCAGTAAAGGAGGCATGACCTCTGTATCAGTTGGAGATCAGTGACGGAGGTGTGGCCTTTGTATCTATCTGTTAGTAAAGGAGGTGTGGCCTCTGTAAATATCAGATTTAATAAAAAAGGCATGGCCTCTGTATCTATTAGTCAGTGAAGAAGGCGTGGTCTCTGTATCTATCAGAGTCAGTAAAGGAGACATGGCCTCTGTATCTATCAGAGTCAGTAAAGGAGACATGGCCTCTGTATCTATCAGAGTCAGTAAAGGAGACATGGCCTCTGTATCTATCAGAGTCAGTAAAGGAGACATGGCCTCTGTATCTATCAGAGTCAGTGAAAGTGGCTCTCGAAAGGCGTGGCCTCTGTATATATCAGAGTCAGTAAAGGAGACATGGCCTCTGTATCTATCAGAGTCAGTGAAAGAGGCGTGGCCTCTGTATCTATCAGAGTCAGTAAAGGAGGTGTGGCCTAGGTGTCTATCAGAGTCAGTGAAGGAGGTGTGGCCTCTGTATCTATCAGAGTCAGTAAAGGAGACATGGCCTCTGTATATATCAGAGTCAGTAAAGGAGGTGTGGCTCTGTATCAATCAGACTCAGTGTAGGAGGCGTGGCCTTCAGAGGACATTACTTTGATTGGATAACATGCATGTATATATATATATATATATATATATATATATATATATATATATATATATAATATATATATATATATATATATATATATATATTGTGTGTGTGTGTGTGTATAATACTGTATAATTCTGTTTTGTTTGTGGTGCTTGTTTTGCACATCAACACTAACAACTAATATTTATTACCCTGTAAACATTCATTCAGAATAATTAATATCTCTGCTCCTGATACTGACCATGTGACTAAAATCATGTCTGGGTGTACTAAATGCTACCTGTGTACTAAACATTACCTGTCAGTGCTTCTACTAACACAGATTTTCCTGACTGCATGCTTATGTGTGTGTGTGTGTGTGTGTGTGTGTGTGTATGCATGTGTCTGTATGTGTCTGTATGTGTGTGTTTAACAGGACTCTTCACTGGGATTCTGACCCCGCTACCTTCCTGCTGCATTCAGACTCTCAGCATGGGTACTGAACTCTGTTTGTCTGTTCCTCGCCCTCTGTTTTTACACACCTGTCAAAATCTTTACCACACGCACACACACCATAATCTACCACCATATGCTGGGAGTGTCTCTGTATTTTATTGCAGAGGATCTTACTGTCACAGCAGGAAGTGTGTAAAAAATGTTTTACCCCCAAATACACCCAACGTTCTGGAAAACGCCCGGAGAGTCGTAATATCGTACGTGGATATTGGTATATCTTCTATAATGCATTTTTAAGTAGTCTACAGTAGTTTTATAAGAGTACTTTGTGTAAGGTTCTAGAGTCTTAGTGTTACTTTAAACCAAAAAAAAAAAAATGTTAATTAATTAAATATATGCTATGAAAAATCACAGCAACGCAATTTAACGAAACAACAATGTCGCCAACCGAATATGTGTGCGACTGGGCCGTGTGAACACAAACCCTGAGGTGGCTATCGATGCGTGTTCTAATATCACACTGTTATCTCTCCTTTCCTTTCGTTGCCTAAAAAATATTATTTAACATATATTTTGCATCACACAAAGTCGTATCATAACTAGTAAAATCATAAGTCAAAGGTTTCCTGTATAGTTATTCAGCCAAGACATGTCCGAGACATTCAAAAAAAGACTGTTGCTGATGTTTTTACGCTGCAGTGAGACTAGCTGAACGCGCTATCATTACAAAGCGGGCCATTTTAAAGGACAGGACATTTCTTTACTAAGCTTCGGACTTGTAGGCGCCGCGCCCACTAAGGTGAAATTGTATAAGGAAGCTGGAAGTGGATTGTAACGCGTAATGAGTTTGTACATTTTTAAAATGTGATTTCGGAGCTCAAGGCTGTTTTTTATAGTATGTCCAATGCCCAAGTCCCTCAAACTGATGCCAATGCCAATGCCAATGCCCAAGTCCCTCAAAAATGATGCCAAATGCAATGACCAAGTCCCTCAAACTGACAGTCATTTTGTTTTGGGGCATTTCTTGCTTTTATTGATAGGACAGAGGGCTAAAATTGTAGGGGGGGGGCGGGTGGAAAGGACCCGAGCTGGAATCAAACCCGGGTCACCATAGCACAACAACTTGCGCATGTGGGTCCCGGCGCCTTAACCCACTGCTCCACACACACCGGCTGACAGCCATCTTTAACAAAAAAAAAATACCCTAAGCACTACTTAGCTGTACTGCTGGGCCCCTGAGCAAGGCCCTCAAACCCTAACTGCTTCTTTTGGTTAAAACAAAAATATATTTTTATTATTATTATTAATAGATAAATGTGAGACGGTTTGGATGTAATTTAATCATCATAATGTAAATATCACTGACTGGTCAGATGCTAAATAGTTTTTTTATTAGCTACTTACTAGCTGGTTGTAATTAGCATTCTAGAACCGTGTACACAGGATTTAATGACATTTATTAAAGCTTAAACATTTGAGACGGAACATCCTTTTTACTTCTGCGTTCTTTGACCCAAACTGTTCAATTTAAAATTAAATTTTAACAATTAGCTGCAAAAGTAGACGTTAATCTCAAGCTGTGGGTTAAAATCACTTTAAATAAGCTGTAATAAAATTAGTAGCACTCAGTCAGTTTGCTTTTCTAACAGTTCTAACAAGCTAAACTAATGACAGAAGCTAATTGCTAGCTAGCTTATTCGGCTAACTTTTGTTGTAGTGTATTAGCTTATTTTAATGACACTTTAAATTAACTTCTATAACTTGGCTTAAATTTGAAAATAAAGAAAAAATAAGTTTCCTGACTGACTGACATCTCGACGTTTAAGACGTAAATTGGATTTAACTGTATTTTTATTACAGAGCAGTTGCTAAAATATGAGTTTGCTAAATGCTAGGTGTTTTAACTAGCCACCTAGCAACTAGCTGTTGTTTGTGTTGCTTTAAAAACAAGTTATCTGAGTTAACTGGTCTTGTTTTTCGTACTTTGTCTAAACTGATATATATTCGAAAATGTGCGTGTGTGTGTGTGTGTGTGTGTGTGTGTGTGTTACCTCTCAGACGTGGTCCTCACAGGCTCGGCATGGCTAAAGTGACTCAGGTGGACTTTCCTCCTCGAGAGCTCGTGTCGTACTCTAAAGAGACTCAGACACCCGTCACCACTCAGCCTAAAGATGGTAGGTCCCCCCCTAATACCCCACCTCACCCCACCCCACATGACAGTCAAAGTGGACTGGATTACATCATACTGATATCTGTGGATTTTTCTACAGTGGAGGAGGAAAATGAGGAGGAGGATCTAGCAGTGGCACCGGCTGCTCTCGAGGCGGCACAGGAAAATGAAGCTCACGCTGAGGAAGAGGAGGGTAAAGGATTCCGTCTTTAGTAGTAAATGTGTGTGTGTTTGTGTTAAATCAGCGCTGTTTGGTTATCCCGGTCTCCCTCTTCTGTTTTGGCTCTCCAGCACTCCCTCATGAGCTGACCGAGGAAGAAAAGCAGCAGATACTGCACTCGGATGACTTCCTGACGTTTTTCGATCACAGCTCTCGCATCGTGGAGCGCGCTCTTTCCGAGCATGTGGACGTCTGCTTCGACTACAGTGGACGGGACCTCCGGGACAAAGAGGGGTGAGTGTCGGACATGAAGGGAGGTCGTAGCTCAGTGGTTAATGGTGTTGGACTGCTGATCAAAAGATCATGGATTCAAATCCCAGCACCACCAACCTGTCACAATGCTTAGTTGGATGAAAAATAAGACAAATTGAAGTTGAATAAGGGAGAATAAGGGAGACTGACAAATACCAGAAATGTAAATGTAGGACATTTGTCTAATTACAAGTATTCGCATTCCAAGCAAGATACAAAAAATGAAGATTAGACAATTTATTAAACACATAAACTAAGGCTGATCATCAGCTGATCAAAAGTTTGAGACATTAAAAAGTCAAAGACTGTGCACCATAAGATGTCCCCAATGTCTCAAAAGGCAATGTCTCTGGAATAGGATGTTTTAAAAAACACAAATGGATGTGATGCTCAGGTTTCTACTCTTGTATATGTATAATGTATAATAAAGTGGTAGCTTAGTGGTTAAGATAATGGATCGAGGATCATTGTTGGCACTGCTGGGCCCCTGAGCACGGCCCTTAACTTTCATTTGCTCATACTTACAAGAAAATTAGATAAATATAAGTCAGATCAAGTGAGTTATGTTTTACACATCTGTGAGATGTAAAAAAACCCAATGTATTTGATGTGTGTGTGTGTGTGTGTGTGTTGCAGAGAGACCCAGGCTGGGACTAAGCTGTCTCTGAACAGACAGTTTACAGATGAGCGCTGGTCCAGACACAGAGTGGTCACCTGTCTGGACTGGTCTCCTCAGGTCAGTGTTCACTGATCACACATCCTATTAATCCATTCATTCTTTACATGAGTTTTTAATCAAGCTGTCTCTCTCTCTCTCTCTCTCTCTCTCTCTCTCTCTCTCTCTTTCTCTATCTCCGTAACCCCCATCCCACCCCTGCAGTACCCGGAGCTGTTGGTGGCGTCCTACAGCAGTAATGAAGAAGCGCCTCATGAGCCTGACGGTGTGGCGCTGGTGTGGAATATGAAGTACAAGAAAACCACAGCTGAGTACGTCTTCCACTGCCAGGTGTGTGTGTGTGTGTGTGTGTGTTTGGGTATATCATCACTAATACTTTACATTTCCTTCTATTATTTTCCCATCTGTTGAACCTTTACTAATACCACATGATTCTGTTGGACACTTTTGACCTTCAGTTTAAGATTTTTTACTTTAATTCTATGAAAAAAATATTTCATGTTTTATTGACTTTTATTGATTTAACTTTTTATCCAGTCTTTTTATCGAAGTTCATTTCAACTTGTTTTTCTTTCCTGTTGAACATTTGTTACTTTTAAGCTTGTTCAGGTTAGTTGTACCTCCAGGGGGTGGCCAATTGAGGCCACAGCAAATCTTAGGTTAGCACCTTTATCTCACACACACACACACACACACACTAAAAATAATAAAAAAGGCACTTAAACAGCTATTCACTCTACAAGTAACACACACTGGCTTGTGGCTTTGGAGGTCGTCTTTTTTTTTTTTTTTTTTTTAAGATATTTTTTTGGGGCATTTTTTGCCTTTATTGATAGGACAGAGAAATGTAATAGGGGAGATAGAGAGAGAGAGAGAGAGAGAGAGAGAGGGGTGGTACCGGTAAGTACCTAAGCCGAAACCAAACCCGGGTCGCCGGAGCGCAACAACTTGCATATGTGGATGCCGGCGCCTTAACCCACTACACCACGGCACTGGTCATTTTCTTTCAAGGTTGAGGTTTGATTCCCAGCACCACTCCTGTTTCCACTCCTGGGCCCCTGAGCAAGGCCCTTAACCCATTTACATTTGTAATTTATATTTACAGTTGTATAAAAAAGAGATAAATGTAAGTCACTCTTACATAAAAGCGTCTGCCAAATGCCGTAAATGTAAATTCTACTTTATTATAAATGGATTGAGGCGCTGGCACCCGCATACACAGTTACTCTCCGGCGGCCCGGGTTCGATTCCGGCTCGGGTCCTCTTTGGTCCTACCCCCCTCTTTCTCTATCTCATTCGATTCTATCCTTTTTAAGTTCTTCTTGGTAATCTCTCTTTTTTTCTTTTTATCCCTCTTTCTCAGTCGGCGGTGATGTCTGCAGCGTTTGCACAGTTCCATCCGAAC
Organism: Bagarius yarrelli; assembly: GCA_005784505.1. Taxonomy (NCBI): domain Eukaryota; kingdom Metazoa; phylum Chordata; class Actinopteri; order Siluriformes; family Sisoridae; genus Bagarius; species Bagarius yarrelli. Next base: position 1,514,824 of record VCAZ01000012.1, on the reverse strand, counting down.
CTGGTGGTCGGTGGGACATACTCTGGACAGATTGTGCTGTGGGACAATCGCAGTAACAAGCGGACACCAGTACAGAGAACACCACTCTCTGCCTCCGCACACACGGTACTCACTATGCGATTCTTACTCTTCCATCATCATCATACCTGGGTTTAATACTCGGCACGCTGCTCCCCTCCTCTTTACAGCACCCGGTGTACTGTGTGAATGTCGTCGGGACTCAAAACGCTCACAACCTCATCAGCATCTCTACTGATGGCAAAATGTGCTCCTGGAGCCTGGACATGCTCTCCACACCTCAGGTAACACGTAACACACACACAGAATAAGCATTACTGAGTATTATTCATTACTTTCAAAGCAGAAAGTAACATATTTTACATTGTGTGTGTGTGTGTAGGATAGTCTGGAACTGGTGTTTAAGCAGTCTAAACCAGTGGCGGTCACATGCATGGCATTTCCACTGGGTGACGTTAATAACTTTGTGGTGGGCAGTGAGGATGGCACAGTTTATACCGCCTGCAGACATGGCAGGTGTGTGTGTGAGAAAGCAACTGGCAATTTAATGTCTTTTGGACTGTTATGTAAACAGTACATATTTAAATATAACTGTAAGGGTTATTACAGTGTTATTACAATGTAACGATGGACTACAAAATGTAATGGGTGTGTGTGTGTGAATGGTGTTTTGACTTAACATGGGCTGTGATGTCAGATACTGGGATTACTATGGTAATCAGTAAATGTAACCTTGTCTGTAAGGTGTGTTACTATGTTATTACAATGTAATTACTTTGTAATAGTGTAAAAAAAAGTTATTCATTAAGACCTTAATGCAGAATTTTGTGTTGAATTAATACACACTAAAAAGAGTAAGTCCAGTGCTGGATATAAAAATGTTAGATTACATAATGTAATGGTGTGTGTGCGTTTAGTAAAGCGGGGATCGGCGAGATGTTCGAGGGTCATCATGGCCCAGTTACAGGGCTTGATTGTCACACGGCCACCGGACCTGTTGACTTCTCTCACCTGTTTGTGACGTCGTCCTTCGATTGGACCGTCAAGCTGTGGAGCACCAGGGTAATGCGCGCACACACACATTGCTTTGTGTCTTTAGAATTTGGCAGATGCCCTTACACAACTGAGCGGTTGAGAGTTAGCGGTCAATTACTAAGCTACCACTTACCACCCTTTACCCCTTACATCTGTGTATTTCTGTAGAACAACAAGCCGCTGTATTCATTCGAGGATAACTCAGACTACGTGTATGACGTCATGTGGTCTCCTGTTCACCCTGCACTGTTTGCCTGCGTCGATGGAGTCGGACACCTTGACCTGTGGAATCTCAACAATGAAACTGAGGTACACACACACACACGGCTAACTTAATAGGACCTCTTACTGACAGGGTCATCATGGCCCAGTGACAGTTCTACTATCGTGTGTGTGTGTGTTTTGTCAGGTTCCCTCTGCTTCAGTGACAGTAGAGGGAAACCCGGCGCTAAACCGTGTGCGCTGGGCCGATTCCGGCAGAGAGGTCGCTGTTGGTGATTCTGAGGGTGGTGTACACATTTACGACGTAGGAGAGGTAATACACACAAATACACAGCTGCTCAGACCTTATTGTAAATATCACGACGAATCCTGTAATTTACGGACTCATAATTCTAGTAAATATGTCTTAAATGATTCTTAAAGTAATTAAATATATGTATTATATATATATATAAAGCCTGATCAGCTATATGACCGTACGTTTGTGGACACCCAAGAGACCCAGTGTTCCATCATGACAATGAACCTGTCCACAAAGAGTCTTATTTAGGGTTGCTTTTATCCTTACTGTTTCCTGACGTCCTTAAATTTCTTGTCTTGTAATTAATTCCCTCCCGCAGCAGATCGCAGTGCCGCGGCAAGACGAATGGACCCGTTTCCTCAAAACGCTCGGCGAGCTTGGAGAGAACCAAGAGGAGGCAGAGGATCTGGCAACCCAGCGCCTTGCCGCCTGATTTGTCTCCCAGGCTGCTGGCAACGATCTTCACACTCAGAGTCAGGTTTCATATTTTTGTAGCTTGAGGCTAACACTTCCCAAGCGACAATCTCCAGCTTTCTTTCTCGGCACTAAAAAAACTTCCACTGTCAGGGATCTGGGCAGAGACGCGAATGCTACTACGGGAAAAAGCTAGGCTAGTGCAATAAGCACAAATAAAAGGACGATAGCAGGCATGTTTTAAGAAAGTAGGGAAGATCACAAGAGCTAATGGCACACCGGCACATCGACACACAAAAACATGATCGAAGGGTTATTTTTCTTTAGCAGGATGTAGATATAATTTTTGCTTTTGTTTAGCTGCGTCTCATTTGTTTTTGGTATTTAATAATTTGCTGTTTTGTGTGCTACATTAACACTATTGCTGGCTTGACACTGATAGAAAATCTAGAGATCAACTAATAATATTTTTAGAACTAATGCTAATTATTTATATTATTGTGATCAATAATCAATATAAATACTGTAATATGGTCTGAAACTAAAAGAAGCAATTGAAGCTTTGATCAGGTAAACAAACAGGAAAAAAAACATACGAATAATTCTAACAATTATTTAAAAAATATTTTAAACTGTCTGAATTGAAGAAAAGATCGGCTACTTTAACGAAGTTTCGGGTCTTAGTTGAACACTTAAGGTTGTGTTATTTGCTGACATTTTTGAGACATATTTTAATTTATCAATTAAATTAGGTGACTTTACCTGTAAGCAGGTGTTGTTGACTCGCTATACCTCACAATGCAGGACTGTGATAACCACAAGATGGCACCATATATCGATTGGATCTGATATTTTTTAAAACCGATAATGATAAAAACCTTAAATATCAAGAAAAATATCTGTTAAACTGATTATCGGTCGATCCCTACTAAAACGTCACTTTAGCCTGAAACGAGCAAACAGAAGCTGTAATGTCTGTAAGATAATGTCTGAGTTTCTGAGGTACAAGTTCATACAAAAGAAACAACTTTTTAAACATAATTTATGTTTTTAAAAAACGGTCTTAAAAAATGTTAAAACATTTGGGGTGTTTGCTAGTCGATGCAGGTTAAATGATAAGAACCACAAAATTACCTGTATAATGTTTTTTTTTGGTTAGTGTGTGAATTAATCTGTAAAATACAGTATTTATTATTTTTTTTTTATGTTTTAAGGTCCAATTTTGTAAAAAATCCCGGTTAGGGAACTAATCAGTACTGTTTTTACGAACTAGCCTAGCATAACAGTAATACCTGATAGTTGATACTGAGCACAATACACACACACACACCACTTTTTTCAGATTATGTCTAAAAACCACTAAGAATTGAAAAAGCTGAGCTTTGTGTAGCTTCGGTTGAACTAAAATGGCCGACCTGAGCGTGAGGTAAAATTTTCACGGCAGCCATTTTGAAAATGGATCGTTTTTGAAGTAGTAGTTTTTTGGGGGGTTTTTTTTTTTTTACCCCCAGTTCTATTAATTCATTATTCCTGTGGCAGTATAGCACACAGTGTGACAGACTGGCATTATTTTACTAAACTTTAACCTGAAATTTTTCTAATTTAGTGTAAAGGTGTTCATTAACACATTCTTTTTTAACCTCTAATATTTATATATTTTATATATTTCTTTAACATTTCTAGTAATAAAAAAAAATGACAGAATGACACCAACATACAGAAGTAGTTAATTAGCTAGTTACATAGTTAACATACTAATTAACCCAGTTTATATATGCATATACATATTTCAGCCTTAGAATGAGATTTGTCAGACAAATCGAAACGCTATTGGTTAAACAGCCGGATCACATGACACTAACCTGTTGGGAAGATACCGATGAGAACGTTGCATTAACGTTTGTTTGCTTTCCGAACTGTCTTTCCTGTAATTCTGACCCGACATGAACATGTGGATTAATCTGAGTTTATCTCCTGTAAAGTATTGCACTATTTCCAACACTTTCTTCTACTTCCAATAAAAGAACTTCTTACTTTACTTAAAAATAAATCAAAAAATTCCAAGTGTTTGTCATTCTCACAATTATTTTCTGTTAAAACTACACACAATTTTACAATGCAGCAACAAACGCTGATGATTTCTGTCCAACAGCAGAAGCTGCAGTCGCTGTAACATTTAATATTTTTATAGAATCACTTTTAAAGAATTTTATTTGTATGAAAAAAGAAAGTTTAATATTTAAAGAATTTTAATCAAGACATTTATTTAAATTTCAATTAACTTTATATGCCAAAAAATATTTATGTAATAAGTTTGTGCACCTCAATGAATGGAATTAATTTTAATAGAAAAGAACAACTAGTTTGTTGCTCGGACTCTGATGGGGACACGACCCGGAGAAGAGGACCAACGGGACGCGTCGACTGACCTCCAAAACCAACAAACCTCAATAACGATGTCGTTTCTATAGTGGATTAAAATAGAGGATATGGAAAAACAGATGACCCACCAAGAACCCTTAAAAATCTACAACAGGCATTGATCAATGATTTGACACTGATATCAGACAGAGACATCCAAATGATTACATTTTATTTTATATAATTATAAGTATTAATAAAAAATGGGACGGTGTTTTTTTTTAAAAATGTGTTGACCCACTAACTTTTTAAGAGCCCACATAGGTTAGTCTTTAACATTTATATTACTAGCATATTTGCGGTTTATTAGTACTTATAAAGCACTTAATCATGTATTCTTTATGAAAATATTTTCATTGCATTTAGCAGAATTTTTTAATGGAGCTCTTTTTTTTTTCCCCTCACCCCCCCTCAATATATAAAATGTTTCCGTGTCTGTAATTACACCCCGTGTTATATTGTGTGTTTGTTTAGTATTAATGTGTTTCTATAATTGGGATGTGATTGTGGTGGTATTAAGCGGTGCAACAGTCCTGGTTGGGGGGCTACCAAATGTACCGCCCGCCACTGCACAAATCCACAGCCCATCCAAGCTGTAACGACCGACTTGAACAATAAACCGGAATAAAGTTTACATCCAGAAGAGAGAAAATGGATACGGGAGTCAGACTGAAGTTTAGTCAAGGTTTAAAATTGAACAGTTTATGATTTATTTCCATAAAATACAATACAAGAATGAAATGCATTTAAATTATCATTCTAAACGTTAGTTATCGATTAATTCGTCTTTTTTTTTTTTTCAGACATGATTTTTGATCAGTGAGCTGAAGTTGGTGAGAGGCCGAGATGAAGACGACTGCACTGCGCCGCACCGCGCTCCTCTGTGCAAAAGAGATGTACAACTATGTACAGGGCATGTGCAAGCTACGCAAAGCATTATGGGAAGGGGTGAGGGGAGGGGCATAGAGGAGGAGGAGAGACAGGGCTCTACAGTGAGCATGCTTTAATAACAGGAGGAGGAGAAATGCAGGAGGAAGAGAGGGCGCTCACTAAACACTAGCAAAATGTATAATAATAATAATAATAATAATAATAATAATGTTTGGGAAAATCAGATGACTTGGGACAGCAGGAGAAAAATCGCTCGTGAAACTCTTCAGGCGGAGTGTGTGCATGATAGCTGCCTGTCAATGTGGCTTAAATCTTCAAGTGAAATTTCATGAAAATAAATAATACGTAACAGACCAAATTCCTCTTCCGGCCATCTGTGCGTGTTAAGCGAGGCGAAGTTGTGCGCAGAAGAATGTTTTTATTTAATGATTTATTGTGTGTGCGTGTCAGAAATGTGCGTATTAAACAATTACCTTCAGCTGCACAAACTTTTAACCTAAAACACACGTCCTGGCTGAATGGAATTAAGGGAACATCAGGACACCTTTGGACTCGTTTCAGTCGCACGCCGATGTGATTTAACCGCCAACCTGAATTATTCGGTGCTGATGCTGAGCGGATTTCTGATTTGTTTTTATTTGTAAAAAAAAAAAAAAAAAAAAAAGACCTATTTATTTTCCTACTATGTAAAATGATTTTACTCAGTCAGGATGTTAATTGCATTTTGGTTGCATTATTAAATAAAAAAAACCCAACAAAAAAAAAAAATTATATATATATATATATATATATATATATATATATGGTCCTGTCTTGTACGTATAAAAGCATTGGATCAGTTACAGTCGACTGGATTGGTCTCGTATATATATATAAAGTGAAAGGAGGTAAATTTACTGCAGATTCGGAATGCAACACAGCGTAAATAATCGGACAGGAAAAAAAAACGAGTGATGAGAATTTCAGTCTTTTAGTGTGATTTAAGGGTTAAAATATATTTAAATTTTACTTTTTTACTTTTTATGTTCAGAATCGGTTCGTCTGATCGACGAGGTTGCCAGATTGGACTCTCAGAGTTGATAAAAAAAAAAAAAAGCAATCCAAAACCAAAGCAATCAGTAACTAACGTATTAAACCGTCTTTACGTATATGCAGCAGTGGTTAGAGGAATTAAGGAGGATCTGGCAGCCACAGCTGTCCCAGGTCACCCGAGTTCATGGGAAGGGGGAAAAAAAAAAAAAAAAGCTGACATTCTACCATGTTAACCGAAAACATTGGACTGAATCTGCTTCATTTGAGGCACTGATGAAACTAAAACTGACCGTCTCCCTCCACCACACAAACAACGACAGAGTTTAAACTAAAAACAGGAGCAAAGCAGGCTGGGTAATGGACAGCCGTTGGATAACAGGACAGACCCGGAATGGGCGGGGTTTGCTTATGAAGTCGCCTCTTTAGAGGGTTGGATGCTGACCACGCCGGATGATTTAAATTTAGGCAGGTGGAGTCCGAATTTGCTCTCGACGCCGGCGAACGTAGCGGCGGCGAGCCGGTAACCTCCGACATGCTCTGCGTTCACCGGGGGGAGCTCGGAGATACGGGACTTCGGCGTCGGCTCCGAACCGGACGGACGGCTGCAGAAACAGAAAGGTCAAAGGTCACATTATGCAAAAAAACCCAAACAAACAGAAAAAAACCCACTGAGTTTGATTTAATCGGTAAATACTAATCTAAAGCAGCTAAGTTCTGCACTTTGTAGTGCTACATCCGGCCTAACATTTTCTACTGTCACCTCTATGGTGGCTGTAATTGGAACATGGACATGGACCTTGGACGGCCCTACTGCACAGTATGGAAGTATGTGACTTTAATACAAAGCCTAAATGTGTCAAACGCTAACAGACATCAAAATAAAATGTCATTTAATCATTTTTCAAAGATTGTAAAACAAAAACATTAATAAGAGCTCATCAGTACTTACTGTCCACCAAAGTCCACATAGAACCATCTCTGCAGGAGTTCATAGGTCACCAGGGTCACGGCAAACTGAGGTGATGAACGGAAAACACGTGCTAGTGAGAGGAGAGAGAAAAAGAGCAGGTTTATAAATAATCTGAATATTGTTCTCCAGCTGGATACTACAGAAAGGTACCTCAAACATAGAACTGGGCCGATTATCGATATCATATCGAATCGCGATAATTTAAGTCTATTACGATGGTAAAAAATACAAAACACAAATACAACCACAGACAGTGTATTTAAAACAGCTAATTGCCCTCTAAACATGACTATAGAGTTAGAGGAGACTGCTGGCAAAAACCTGGTGGAACCCAAGAAATCAGTGTAGCTGCATCTGTGGTTCAGACACCAGTTCCTGGGTGGTTGTTAGAATGAATTAACAATTATTTCAGCTTATGCAATAAGATAAAATATTAATGCTGGTTGTAACGCATAAAACAAAGAACTTTCTTCAGCTTCTAACAATGTCATTAATGGAATTATCTTACGGATTATACTGTAGGCTTTGATGAATTATTCAGCATTTGAATCTGAAAAAGGTTATAAAGCCATTATTTATCCTTATGTTTATACGGATTTATTTCTGTTTTGTTTGCACTCTACAGCGCCACACTGGTTAAACCGTGCTATTGCAGGACTTTACAATCGTTTTAGCCCCAACTGTAAAGCCAATAGTGGTGCAATGGATCACAAAACGTACAAAAATCACATTACAGTTTTCAAGTCACAGATTTTTCGGGGCGGCAAAAAAGGGGAAAAAAAAAAACTTACATCAAATAACGTAGATTTTAACAAAAATAAAAAAAAACCCAACTTAATAAAAATTTTAAATACATGCGATTTCAATGATGCGGGAGGCTTTTCACTCTTTCCTGCTCCTCTGCCAGTCATCGTTAACTGATTAACATGCCCCTGGTCAGGTGAACACGACTGCTCAGTGTAGTGACGAAATTAAAACAGCATCCGGCAGTGAAATTGCCTTTTTTTTATGCAATATTTAAATTAAAAATATGAACCTGCAAGTTAAAAAAGTAGCACTTCGTACGGATGACCAATCAACTGCGAGCCACTGCACCACTAGACGCTAATGTCTCTTATTTACCAACATCACTGCAAGAGATTGTGCAATGGAATCCCCACATGTTCCTGACTAAAGCGGAGGTAAACCGTTTTACACCGGTGCAATGCAATGTCCTGCATTTTTTTTTTTAAATAAATCCTGCAATTGTATTGCAACAAAACACCCCAAAACATTGCAACTGCTTTTTTCAAAATAAAAGCTGCCATGTAGAAAGAAAAAATAATTACTGTTACATCACTGTATTGTAGCTCTTAAGAATTCTTGTCAATATGGTCAACTTATTTGGTTGTTATGAGAAATGGTTTTTTTTTTTAAACATTAAAATTTTCTAATACTTTTTATATAATTGTGGCAGATGCGACAAACAAAAAAAGTGCTTTTATTAAGTAATTGACAGTTCTGTTCAACACAGATACAGGATTCAGCTCAGGTTGTTCCTGCTCCTCAGTGGTGTGTGTGTGTGTGTGTGTGTGTGTGAGTGGAGGAGAGAGAGAGAAAGCACGCTGGTGTTTTACCTCCGGCTCCTTTCCAGAAAGCTCTAAATCCCTCCTCTCTCATGATCTTGCGGAAACAGTCGATGACCCCGTGATAGGTGGTCTGTCCTGCACGAGCCGCCACCTGCAGTCGCGTTTTAATGACATCAGCAGGGGTGACCAGTGAGGCAGCGGGGACTCCTGTTGAAGGGAAGAATCATGAATAATTTGTTAAACGTCGATATATTCTGACTAATCAATTCAAGAACATTGGCCTTATATTATAATAAAAATAATATAATAATATCTATACCTGATATAACTAACAGTTTTAAATTTCTATTTCAGACTAATAATAAGGCCAGTTTTGTTCAGAATGAACTAAAGAGATGTAAAGATGAAGGAGTGTTAAAAGGTTAAAGTGAAGTGGAGTTGTTTGACCTGCGATGGCTCCGGCAAGCAGCTGCAGTAAAGGTCTTCCGTCCATCAACAAGTTTTTTAGTGGTGATGCAATGCGCTTTTGCACCAAGTTGTCAGGATTTGTTCCTATACAGCTTTCACTCAGACATGCATGTGGGATGAGTGAAGAGTTTTCAGCGCTGTTTAATGTATTTTTTTTTTTGGCTTTAAAATTTTCTGCTTTGTGAAATAAAAGCGAAGTCTTCGTTACATCACGGTTGTTCACTGTCTCACTGTTATGTAGCTTCTCACAAATTCTTGTTAAACACATCAGGTTGGGGTATGAGAAATGGTTTTTTTTCAATTTTTGAAACTTTTTTATATAATTTGACACGCATGTTGCACCATAAGTGCTTTTATTACGTTAAAGTCTGTTCAAACATCTACAAAGGATTGGCTCAGTTTTCTGCTCCTCATGGTGTGTGTGTGTTGTGGTGGTGGGTGAGGGAGCAGAGCTGGTGTTTTTTCCTCAGGCTCCTTTCAGAAAGCTCTAAATCCCTCCTCTCTCATGATCTTGCGGAAACAGTCGATGACCCCGTGATAGGTGGTCTGTCCTGCTGCACGAGCCGCCACCTGCATCGCGTTTTAATGACATCAGCAGGTTGGTGAAGGGGTGCAGCGGGGACTCTGAATTTTGAAGGGACGAATCATGAATATTCTTTGTTTTCAACGTTTATATTTCTGATAATCAATCTCAAGAAAAACTTATTTATATTATTCATATCAATTCAATAATTTTTAATTTCTTATACTTTCCTGAGATATTAAACTAACAGTTTAAATTTCTATTTCAGACTAATAATAAGGCCAGTTTTGTTCAGAATGAACTAAAGAGATGTAAAGATGAAGGAGTGTTAAACAGGTGAAGTGTTGACCTGCGATGGCTCCGGCAGTGAGCAGCTGCAGCGCTCCAAGTCTTCCGTCCTCATCAGCGAGCAATGCTTTAGTGTGAGCGTACACCGGGAAGTAGATTGCAGAAAAGGGAATATCACGCAGGAAACAAGCCTTTGCTCCCTATACACAGAAAAACGGCATCAATCAGACATGCATTACAGTGGACACTGAAAGTATTTGCAATTAAAATGACGCAATATGTAGGAAGCATGTTTATAAACTGAAAGTCCTGATTTTTGTATGCTGTGTTTGGCAGTATGTGCAGTTTACCTTGTAGAGCCCGAAGAAGCCGAGGTCTCGGATCACACTGAGCGCGCTCACTCTGGGCCCCGTGGTGATCTCACCGGCGACCTGGAGACGGATCTTCACGATCTCGAGTGGATTGGTGAAAATCACCTGAGAGGCCCCGGCCTACGGTATGGGAAAAGGACAAAATAAAATACTGTGTATAAGTTTTTAATAAAGTATTTATACTTATTTATTATCAATTTTTGATCCCAGTGTTAAGCTGTAACACCGGTTATTCGTTTTTTTCCCAAAAATGTTTATTTAAAGTAGGTAAAAAATTTTTTTAACATGATGAATATCTAACGTTATAAATGAAATTTGACTCCTGCTGCTGATCTGTGATGTGCACAGAAAAAAAAAGCAAAAAAGGTAAAACTCCAACAAATACACCCCCTGCCAACCCAAGGTAAGCGCTGCGTGTTGGCAGGAATTTGCCCCACAATCCGATAAAGCAGCCCATCACCTTAACTACTGTGCTACCACCTCCCCTACATTTTTTTTCTATTTTATATAAAATGCAACATTTCAGCTGGGTTTAAGGGTTATGGTGTAGATCGGTGCCACATACAAGTGCACCAGTGGACCAAAGCACCGTAATTTCAGCACCATGGACAGCCCTCATCACAGCATGGACAACCGTTTTGTGACTATTCCGAGTTAGCCGGGTTCTCTGGTGCCTCAATTCCAAAACACATGGCAGCTTCCTAAGAGTTTGATCATTCAGCATGGTCTCACTTAGACCCAACAGTTTTATTTGGAGAGATGATAGCAATTATTATTAATTGGGTATCTTTGATATTTTAAATCAGTTTAGTCATTCATACCAGAAAAATATAAACCTATTAAAACCAGTCAGAAACAAGATTCCCACAGATTTACTAACATCCCACCACAGATACATTCTACCCGTTTATTACAGTCACGAGAACTTTAAATGACTACACACAACAGCCAAAACATTTACATTTCTGCCATTTGGCAGACGGTCTTATATTCATCTCTTTTTTTTTAATCCAGAGGAGGGTTAAGGAGCCTTTAGGGGCCCAGCAGTGTCTTTCGACACCTTTATCCACTGAGCTACTATGAGTTCTGTGGAGCATGGCTACCCATGGGAGAGCTACTACTTACCCAGGACAAGAACCTTTTAATACTTTTTAACACAACATATAGTATTAAAACCATGTAAAAGTTCTAATATGATAATCGTAGGCGCTTCCTGAGAACCCCGCTCAGGAACCTCTAATTAGAGTCTCAGAAGCACAAACTTCCTTATACAGCTCATAGCAGAACAAACAAGAGGGCACGAGGTAGGTAGAGTCAGACCTGATCTCTAGTCCCGCCCACCTGGGCGGAGAGTCAAGACAAACATCTGGGGAGAAAAGATCTCCTGTCTATACCGAATAATAAAAGCAGTACACCACACCAGCCAGCAATATGGCCGCCTTATCGTGGATTAGCAGTCAGAATTTTTGATTTGATGACCTCATAGTTCACACAACACTGCCATCATGGATGTAGTTTTTCCTGTTTGAACTTGTATATACAGATACTAGTGTAAATGTACGATATTTGTCTCATGGTAAAGGGTATAAAGGAACACACTAAATATTAATACTCACACATCCACCGGCCAGAATCTCAGCAGGCAGAGCGAGAGAACCGTCTTTATCCGAGAATTTATCTCTTACAAAGTCGTTTACCTGTGAAAGCAAAAATTCATTCCATTAAATGAGTGGGAATTAGACTGAGGTTTATATCTAGACTAAGACCCCCCATAGAAACTGTATCACACTTTACCGTAAGCAGTACTGGTATATATTTTTCTGGATAAGCTCAAGTACATCACCAGTCTGGAATTACCAATTAAAATATATATTTAAAGCCACAGAAAAGAGAGACCGGGAATAGAACTTACAGTGAGTTTGATAGCTTTCTCTGGAGCCACACCGATCAGCTGAGGGACAAGACCTGGAGGGGATGGATACACACAGGAAAAAGAGAGAGAGAGAGAGAGAGAGAGAGAGAGAGAGAAGGAGAGGAGAGGGAGAATAGAAAGTGAGGGGGAAAGTGCGAGAGAGAGAGAGAGAAGAGAGAGAGAGAGAGAGAGAGAGAGAAAAGAAAGGAAAGAGAGAGAGAGAAGAGGAAGAAGAGAGGAAAGGTGAGAGACAAGAGAGAAAGGATAAGAAAGAAAAGAAAAGGAAAGAGAAAGAGAGAAAAAGAGAAAAGCAAGCAGGGAGGAAGAGAGCAGATGGAGATAGGAGAGAGGGAAGCAGAGAAAGGGTAAGAACGAGCGATAAACCGTTAGAAAAAGACAGAAAAGAAAAGAAAAAACACGACGGAGAAGTAGAGAGGGAAAGAGGAAGAAAAAAAAGTAGAGAGAAAAGAATGGGAAAGGCAGCAGAGAATAAAGAGGGAGAAAGAGAAAGAGAAGAGGAGTAAGAGAAAGAAGGAGAGAAAGGAAGAGAACGGAAAGAAAGATAAGGAGGAGGGAAAAAGAAGCGGGTAAAGAAAAGGCAGAAGGAGAAAGAGGAGCAAAAAAGGGGGGGCGGAAAGAGAAAGAGTAAAAAGGAAAAAAAGAGAGAGGAAAAATGCGGGGAAAAAAAAAAAGGGTGGGAGGAAAGATAAGAAAACATAAGGAGGAAGAGTAAGAAGGACGGATAAAAAGAAATCACAAAGTGAGAGGGAGAAATCACAAGGAAATGCAAGACTTTCTGTTTAGGGGGTACTGGTGCACAAGTCGAGTTGAACTTTTAATGGCTGAGCTTTTTACACACACACACACACACACACACACACACACACACACACACACACACACACACACACACACACACACACACACACACACAAACACACACACACACACACACACACACACACACACACAGTATTACCTCTGTAGAAGCCAAAGAAGCCCTCGTAACGCAGGACCTTCTTGGCGCAATCAAAGCTGTTCTTGTACATGAGTTCTCCTACGAAGGAGCCGGTGGAACGCTGGTTCTGCATCCGCGTCTTCACCAGGTCTATAGGGTAAACCGCCGTCGCACCCGTTGCTAAACACAGGCACAAAAACCCGGATTATAATACTAATTACATTAGGACAAATATTCTAGATTATTAATAACATTAACAGATTTCAATTAGGACTGAATTTAAATTTTTAGTTGAATTTATCCAATAAAAACAAGTAAGAGCTAAAACGTGTGTGTGTGTAAAAAATTCTTCACCTCCAGCGATTGAACCCAGGGTAAAGCGATACGCTGATTCGGCAACTTGGAGCCACACGGGACGAGACGCATCTCCGTGCATCTGAGAGAGACAGACAGGTGGACAGACACGGATCTAAAGCATTTGTCCAGATTCCCACAAACTAATGCAGCAGTGGGTCTTGAACCAAAGCTGAAAGCTGCGTTAATCATGTGGTTGCAATACATTTCCCTTCCTACGCTAAAGGTAAGTTAATCTACGGATAGACGGTGTGGTAGGAGGGTTAATAAAGTAGATTTATTTGGACATTTGAGCGCTGATTAGACAGAAACCCCACCTGTTTCTGCGCCTCCGCTAGGTGATAAGGCAGTGCGCCCTCTTCCAGAGGAGCTATCCGCTCGATATCAGACAGGTTCAGACGCCTACATGGGGAATAAAAGTGAAGCCAGAAATGTAAAGCGTTCCAAATGTATTGTACCGATTATGTAAATGAATACTATACATATGCATTAAAAATGAGAAGGTCATTCCAGAAAATTTCCCTATTTGATTCGTTGGAAAATGAAGATTTATTGTGGGGACACACTGGATTCATTTATAAGCAGAGGGACACACCATGATCATCGGGTTGCAGTGTGGGAGATTACGCTGTAAAGTATTTATGTATACTTTAAAATATATATTTTTTTCAAGTAACGATTTGGCACTGGTATCATTTAAAAAAAAAACAAAAAAAAACCCAAGAGATATCACCCTACTTCTATAGCAGCTGGTTTAGTTATCAAACCTATTTTATCATCATCATCTTCATCTTCATCATCTGCCCCTGCTGATCCGTAGTAAAATTCAGCAAATAAATTGATAATGTTTATTTAATTCGATTGATTACATTTACAGCCACAGCATTTGGCATACGTCCTTATCCAGAGCGACTTACATTTATCTCATTTATACAACTGATCAATTAGGGGGTTAAGGGCGTTGCTCAGGGGCCCAGCGGTGGTGGCTTGGTAAAAAATGTGAATGACTTTATTTTGTCACATTTACTTTTTTTTTTTTACAACACTTTTTATGCATCTCCCATCTTAGTGAGTTTGGGGTCCGAACGCAGGATCAGCTATGATACAACGCTCCTGGAGCAGGAAGGGTTAAGGGTCTTGCTCAAGAACCCAAAAGTGGTTGGCTTGCTGGTGGTGGGGCTTGAACCCAGTTGTTTCTGGTCTTCAGATCAACAGCTGGCAGTGGTGGGGCTTGAACCCAGGTCTTCCTGGTTCCCAGATCAGCAACTCAGCGCCTTAACCATTTGAGCCACCATTTCCCCTAACATTTTCTGGTGGAGCTAGGAATCGAAATCTTCAGGTTGGTAGTCCAACACCTTAACCATGAACCACCACTTCCCTGATTATCGATTATAGGTCACTATTAATAGAGCAAACAATAATTTACACAATCTTACCCGGTTTGGGAGTGGAGACCGGCGAGCTGATACAGGATATCGATCTCCATAGGAGTGATCTGACCAAACTTATTGGCAGCATAGACAAACTCCTCTATTGGCCCAGAGAGAAAATAGAGTGTTCAGGTACATTCATAACAAAAACAGGCAATTTTACACCGTACATATGGCCTGTGGGTAAAACCCGCTGCGGTACCTTTGGTGACGAGCGTGTCTTTGCGGCTGCCGGCGAGCGTACTGTAGATCTTGCGGATGAGTTCCATGTTGTTGAGGAGCGAGTTGAAGGCGTTGAAGTAGGAGAAGCTGACCATGTGAGAGGTTCCGCTACCTGCTGCCTGAAGCCAACAAACAATAGCTTAATAAAAACTCCACACAAAAAACTAAAATCAAACTGCTCATTATATTTTTTATTATTGTCCGTTTATAGATGTACAGGAGTAAGGATCAGTTACAGACTCTGGAAACAGTATTTCCAAATGTTTTGTATTTTATTTGTGTTATAAATGTGACATGTCAAACATGTGATAAAATGTATACATTTTAAACCGTAAATCATTTTTCATAGTTTTTTTGGTGGTCGGACCTGCTGGTAAGGAGAGCGTTGATCTCTTTTGTCCACTATTAATGTAGCTACTGTAGCCGTTACTCCGGCGTCTTTTAAAAATGGCGCCTGTCTGTGGTAGAAGCTCCACTCACTGACATCAGCAGGTTCCACTCGAGACGAGCAAGGATTTGAGGCTGTCTGGACCCAAGACCTGGACAATTTTTCAGATGACAAGCACAGCCAGGTTCCTGATTAGGCACTCCAGCACAAGTAAAAAAAAATGGCACCAGATGAGGATGGGGTTCCCCATTGAGTCTGGTTCCTCTCAAGAATTTTTCCTAATATCATCTCAGAGAGTTTTGCCCCTGGTCACATGTGCTTCAGGTCCGCTGATGAAGGATAAACAAATCCGAGGTACCATTTTGTAAATTTTCGATGTAAATCTAAATCTTCAGTCTAATCTTAAGATTTTATGAGTTAAAGCGTTGCTATGGTAACAGTGCATGTGTCAAATGGGACAGTTTTTTTTTTATATAAGCACAGAATTCGCTGTAGGCAATCAGAAAGCACTGCAGGTCCCCTGGGCCATGACAATGAGTGTAGACTTTTTTTTTTTTTTTTTTTTAGGGTTTTGTTCTTGTAATTTGACCCAATTCAACCCTCAATACACACACACACACACTTACTGAGACCAGATTTTCCTCAACGAAATTGGTCAGCATGTGGTGTCTGATAGTGGACATGATGTCACTGAAGTCCATGGCCGAGATCATCCCGGTTTTGGCTTTGTCCTTCTGCGCGAACGCCTGCCGAGCGTGCTCCAACTGCAGCTCCTACGGCAACAGGGAAGGGACAAAGAAAAAGCAAAGAGAAAATTCATATAAAAAAAGTATAAACCTAAAACAACGATGCTATTCGGTTGCAGTGGAGGGACAAGTGGGGAGAGAGAGACTGGCAGGAGATGAGTGCTGAAAAGAACCCCTTAGTGTCCTCATCAACCCCCTAAGTACCGTCAGCTCCGCCCCTATAACACACTCCAGCCTCAGGACATTCAGACCCACACCATTAAACCCAAACTCATTAGAGCTTAAATAAATTATTATTGGACAGAATTAACGGAATCCCAATTAAAACCACAGACCACAGTCTCCAACCTGAACATGAACACTGACCAGGTACAGGCTGAGTAAACACACGCACACACCTGACCTGATGCCCCAGAGAGGACAGACTGTGCCGTCACTATGACCTCAGGATAGTAGAGACAGAAAGAGAAGTGGAGTGATAGGATGAGGGTGAGAGGTTCTCCACCATAGGTGAGTGTGTGTTACCTGCAGGAACTGGGTGAACTCCAGGTAGGTGAGGTGTTTGGTTCGGTCGTGGCCGAAGTGAAGGCGGATGAATTCGCAGTCCCAGTTAAAGGGGATGTGGTGATGCACCGTCGTCTGGCTGAAAATATCACGCACATTTTCTACAAACAAACAAAAATGGGCGTAAGCAAGATACACAAAAAAAAAAAAAAAAACATTTCACATACATACAGACAGACATGTGCAGCGTGCAGACGTACCAAAGGAAATGTCTCCGGTCCCGGTTTTATCAAACAGCTGAAAGGCCACGATGAAAAGAGCATCTGGTACACAGAGTATAGACTCAAAGGCCAAAAACTCCTGGAATGAAATCAACCTTTATACGAGGAGAGAGAGAGAGAGAGAGAGAGAGAGAGAGAGAAAAAGGGAGAGAAAGAGAGAACAGAGAACATAGAGAGAGAGAGAGAGAGAGAGGGGGAGAGAGGGGAGAAGAAGGAGAGGAGAAGAGAGGAAGAACAGAGGAGAGAGAGAGAGAAGAAGAGAGAGGAGTGGAGAGAGAGAGGAGGAGGAGAGAGGAGAGAGAGAGAGAGAGAGAGAGAGAGAGAGAGAGAGAGATGAGGAGGAGAGGGAGAGAGGAGAGACAGAGAGAGAGAGAACGAGAGAGGAGAGGGGAGAGAGAGAGAGGAGGAGAGGAGAGAGAGAGGAGAGAGAGAGAGAGAGAGAGAGGAATTGGAGGAGAGGGAGAGAGCAGAGAGAGAAGAGAGAGAGAGAAGAGAGGAGAGAGAGAGAACAGAGAGCACAGAGAGAGAGAGAGAGAGAGAGAGAGGGAGAGAAAGAGAAAGAGAGGAAGAAAAAGAGAGAGACAAAGAGAGAGAGCGAGAACGAGGAAAGAGGGGGGACAGAGAAAAAAAAAAGAACACAGGAAGGAAGAGAGAGAGAGAGAGAGAGAGAGAGAGAGCAGAGAGAAGACAGAGGTGAGAGAGAGAGAGAGATTGTTTACTTTAATGACACTTGAAACAGAAGCAGGGTGAGAAATCCGAGTTGCAGGTGAGGAGGCGAGGCTTCTAATAGGTCAGTTAATCCATCACAGGTTCCTAGTTTAGCATTATAAAACATCTGATCTCTCTGGTCACATTTACACCACATGCATCATGTGACCCATTTCTGATTTTATTTCCTGCAGTGTGATGCAGATGTGAGCAAGAAAGAAAAGAAAAGCACAAGGATTGAGTACTTTTCACACTCCTGCCCTCTGGGAAAAGATACTGTAGCATTCGGACCCTCACAACCCGAATGTGTAACAATTTCTTTCCTCAAGCCATCAGGCTGCTCAACACACTGAACTGAACTACCTCAACCCACAAATACGCACACACACTCGAACATTTTTGTGTTAAGCACAGTCACTTAACCAACGCTACAGTCACTTAACCAACGCTACAGTCACTTACCCAACGCTACAGTCACTTACCCAACGCTACAGTCACCTTAACCAACGACTACAACGCTCAGTCACCTTAACCAACACTTACCACGCTACAGTCACTTACACACGCTACAGTCACTTACACGCACGCTCAGTCACTTACAACGTACAGTCTACAGTCACGTACAACGTACAGGTCACTTACCAACGCTACAGTCACCTTACACGCTACAGTCACTTACCAACGCTACATACAGTCACTTACCAACGCTACAGTCACTTACCTACGCTACAGTCACTTACCTACACTACCGTCACTTACCTAACGCTACTTACCTACGCTACAGTCACTTACCTACGCTACAGTCACTTACCAACGCTACAGTCACTTACCAACGCTACAGTCACTTACCCAACGCTACAGTCACTTTACAACGCTACAGTCACTTACCAACGCTACAGTCACTTACCACGCTACACTTCACTTACAACGCTACAGTCACCTTACACGCTACAGTCACAACGCTACAGTCACTTACCAACCAACTACAGTCACTTACAACAAACGCTACAGTCACTTAACCAACGCTACAGTCAGTCACTTAACCAACACGCTACCAGTTCACTTAACCAACGCTACAGTACCTTACAACGCTACAGTCACTTACCAACGCTACAGTCACTTACCACCACGCTACAGTCACAGTCCACTTACACGCTACAGTCACCTTACAACGCTACAGTCCACTTACAAACGCTACAGTCACTTACCAACGCTACAGTCACTTACCAACGCTACAGTCACTTACCAACGCTACAGTCACTTACCACGCTACAGTCACCTTACAACGCTACAGTCACTTACCAACGCTACAGTCACTTACACCACGCTAATTACCAAACGCTACTTACCAGTCACGCCAACAGTCACTTACCAACGCTACAGTCACTACCAAACGCTACAGTCACCTTACCAACGCTACAGCTCACCTTACAACGCTACAGTCACCTACAGTACAACGCTTACAGTCACTTAACCAACGCTACAGTCACTTACCACCGCTACGCTACAGTCACTTACCAACGACTACAGTCACTTACGCTACCACTGCTACAGTCACCTTACAACGCTACAGTCACCTTACAACAACGCTACAGTCACCTTACAACGCTTACACCAACGCTACAGTCACTTACAACGCTACAGTCACTTACACGCTACAGTACAGTCAACGCTACAGTCACCAACGCTACAGTCACTTACCCAACGCTACAGTCACTTACCCAACGCTACAGTCACTTACCCAACGCTACAGTCACTTACCCAACGCTACAGTCACTTTACCAACGCTACAGTCACTTTACCAACGCTACAGTCACTTTACCAACGCTACAGTCACTTTACCAACGCTACAGTCACTTTACCAACGCTACAGTCACTTTACCAACGCTACAGTCACTTTACCAACGCTACAGTCACTTTACCAACGCTACAGTCACTTACCCAACGCTACAGTCACTTACCCAACGCTACAGTCACTTACCCAACGCTACAGTCACTTACCCAACGCTACAGTCACTTAACCACCGCTACAGTCACTTTACAACGCTACAGTCACTTTACAACGCTATAGTCACTTACCCAACGCTATAGTCACTTTACAACGCTAACGCTACAACGTACTTTACAACGTCACTTTACAACGCTATTTGCACAAAACTGTTGTAATTTGCACATTTCGTGTCTACCTCATCTCACGATATGGTTGGCGCTATTGCGTTATGTATTGTCTTTTTGCACTGTCCTTGTAATGTTTGTATTGTTCATTGCACTGTCACATACCGACACATACGCAGACAGTTATTCCAGGAAACACAGACAGACAGACGCCCAGTAAGTTTAGTAAGGAGACGAAGGTGAGACCTTGGGCAGAGGGTATTAGCTGAGTGAGCACAGAGAGGATGAGGGGAGACAGAGGTGTGATGGTCTTACCCGTCCTTGGTGGTATCTGCCACCCCGGCGAGCAGCTGTACAGTTTTAGGGTTGTGATGGATCTGTGTGTGGAGGCCCAAATATTTCTGCACAAAGTCAGTGGGGGTCATAAAGCGCTCGCCATCTTTGTCCACAACGCTGGCATACTGAAGCACAAAACACACAAACATCAGAATGAGATCAAATACAGGAAGGAAAGAAACAATCACTGGGTTAGGAACTGATTTAATCTGCTGGCACTGACGGTATGTGACCGCGACAACTGCTGGAAGAGTGGAGGAGGTCGTTAGACACACACTAAACCAATAAACATATATAAAATATATAAATTATACATATACACATTATATATATATATATATATATATATATATATATATATATATATATATATATATATATATATATATATATATATATATATATATAAAAAAATATATGAATATGTTTGGAATATTAGTTTTACTACAATAAATTTACAATGTCTCTCACATATATATATATTTTTAATTATTCATTTTTATCACTACGCTACTATTTATTATAATAATAATTTATTTTAAAATGTAACTTTAGTGTTACTTACAGTTTAAGCAATAATATAGCAAATAAATAAATAAGTCATTTGGCAGACTATAATTTACATTTATCCAATGTATTATTCAACCGAGTAGCTGAAAGTTAAGGGGCCTTGCTTAGGGGCCAAGCAGCTGCAGCAGTTAGAAGGTCCTGGGATTCAAACTCATAATATTCGGATCATCATTTCAACACCACTGAGCTGCTACGAAACATAGAAATAAAAAAGAGACAATAATAATGGCGGGAAAAAAAAATTAAGTGGAAAAGTTTACAATAAAAAAATACAAATTTATAACATTTCTGGTAAAACTGGTGTGCATAAATTTGCATGAACAGAATAAAATCCATGAAAAACAACTTTTACATTATAAACAGTGAATTTAACGTAAAAATATAAAGTAAAATCGGCGTTAGACACTATGAGCGGAGTATCACTGTTCCATTCACACTACTGAGGCAAAAATGTAACCCAGTCACATTATAATTGTCTTCTTTGCCCTACATAGTTCCTACAGAGCCTCGAGCATTAAAGTGTTTCATACAGAAACATCTGGAGTGCATCTTTGCTCCACATCATCACTCGCTCTCCACTTAACACACTCCATACGCCAGCTGAGCTTTATAACAGTACAAAGAAACTGCACAGGGAAAACACTACTGACTTCAACATCGACAACACACACTTACATGAAGCTGTGTGTGTGTGTAAATGTAAAGATCCGGGGGGGGGGGGGGGGGGGGGGGGGGGGGGGGGGGGGCGGGGCGCGGGGGGGGGGGCTGGGCGGGGGGGGGGGGGGGGGCCGTATGGGGGGGGGGGGGGGGGCTATACGTAGGGGGTGGTTTAAAGTAGTCAACAAAAACAGCTGGTTATAATACAATAACCATCAGCTAGCTTAGTCTTAGAGTCAGAGCCTCGCCTCGCTGCTATCGGGTTAAGGCTGGCACTCGTTCCGAACCAGCGGCCATTTGCACTGTCAGGGAGCAGAACTCGCTACGTCACTACCATGTGACTGGGGTCGTTTTCTAGCTCTCTTTTTATTCCCTGTATAATTTTAAGCAGCTTTGTTGGCCGAAGTCCCCGATCTTCTCATACATGCATTTCCTCACGATACTTTTTCTCTGGCAAAAATGTCACCTAGCGCTTTTTTTTTTTTTTTTTTACAAACCAGATACATCACACACAATTTTAGTTTAATTATTCAACATTCGGGACAAATCAAATCAAAACTCTTAATTAATGAAAATTCCATATCAAGTAGAGTAGAGAGAAATGTGATGGGTTTATCTACTAAAAACCTACAGAACTTTGCTTCTCCTCCTCTGGTTTTTATTACAGTCTGTGATGAAACTTCACTAATAAAAAATATATTCTTCATCAAGCCGATTCCAACTTTGCTGACAAGCGGTTTGACAGATCAGCTTTGCGACATGACGCCTTGTCATGGACCAGTTTTTTTATTTGTTTATAGCCATGACCAAGCCAGAGCCAAGTGTTGAACTGCTACCAGGAAGATTGTGGGTTCGATTCCCAGTGCCCCTGAGCTGCTCAGTTACAATAAATGAGATGTAAATTTCAGTTGCTTTGTACGAGAGCGTCTGCTAAATGCCAGAAATGTAAATAATCGTTGAGTTTCCTGAAGAAAAGCTTTAACACAATTTGCTCTGCACAGCATATGGTTGCAGCATCGACGTCGCAATGTGTGTATGCGCAATAGTCACATCACAGGATGTGTAATATCAGGTGGTGGGGATTAGATTTGACTGCACCACAGTTCAGAAACACAGGTGATGTTTTTCCATCGCAGGGAGCTTTTCCTTGCAGCAGCAGTTGCCACCGGCTTACTCATTAGGGACAAACGTACACATTAGGGAATTTATTTTATATTGCTAATATAGAAATCACAGAAAATCGAATGATCAAATATCAGGGTTTTTTTTCTAATACTGTGCAGTTCTATTTTGTCCTAGAAAATGACATCATTATCACTAAAACAACTTTGCTATTGATGGGATGAGAAAAGTGTCCAGTGACTGTTGGGGTCATTTCTCCCGATACGCGAAACCAGATCATAAATGAGGTGGAAAAGAAAGTCAAATTTATATTATATATATTTCATCAGAACGTCACCAGACGAAAGTTTTATCGTCACCTTCTCTAATGCAGACTGGTGATATTATCACCGAATAAAATCTTCAGGGGTGTCCCGGAGGGTCGGGGTGTCCTGCAGAGTTTAGCTTCAACCGTAATCAAACACACCTGAACCAAGTAATCAAGATCTTGCTAGGTTTACTCGAAATTTACAGGTAGGAGTGTTGAGGCAAGTTGAAGCTAAACCCCGCAGGACACCAGCCGTCCAGGACCGAGTTTGGACATTCCTGCTGGATATCATTCAGTCGTCCCTACTCTTTAATTGCTTCTTTTAAGTCCCCCATCTTTTCTTTCAGTTGAGGTGTTTGTCGTTAGGCTCTTCTACATGTAAATCCCATTTTATACAGACCGTTGCTCACAGTTCCGTCACACTTTCATTCCTGTTTCCGTCCATTTGTTTTTTAAATGTTTTGTTCTGCATGTTTTATTTTAACGGCTAATCGCTTCCAGGGCTTTTCTGGTCCTGTCGGTAGGTTTTTCTTTTCCTTTTATAACAGTTCCAGTTTGTTTATACTTGCACTAAATTTAAGAAACGGCTGATTGGGAACTTTTTCTCCCACACTCCATGTTGGATTTCCTTCCTGAAGGAGTTTTATAGTCCTTTCTTCACTGTTCTATCCGACAGCTTCCTTAAAGAAGATCCCTTCGAGATTAATTAACAGCTCGTTAAATATTGTAACTACTTCCTCTTATACCTGCTGACAAATGAGCCTTTTAGGGATGTGCTGGGATTTATTTAGATTAGATTAGATTTAACTTTATTGTCATTGTGCCAGGTACGTGTACAGAGCCAATGAAATGCAGTTCGCATCTAACCAGCAGTGCATCAGTGGCTTAATTACAATAAATAGCAGTGTAATAAATAACACTGCTACTACACTGCTATAACACTACTCTCACCTGTATAATTACACAGGTGAGAGTAATTACAGCATTTGGCAGACGCTCTTATCCAGAGCGACTTACATTTATCTCATTTAGACAACTGCGCAATTGAGGGTTAAGGGCCTTGCTCAGGGGCCCAACAGTGGTGGCTCGATGTAGCTGGGAATCGAACCCACAATCTTCGGGTTTTTAGTCCAGCACCTTAACCATAAGTCACCATTTCCCTAAATAATGTACATAAGGTGCAGTAGTGAGTATATATGGTAGGATAATGGATATATATATATATATACATATATAAAATGTATGTGTGTGTGTGTGTGTGTGTATATATGCACACATACATTAAGCGAAACGTCTTAATTTTAATTACATGACGCGTTAAATTATCAAGCTGAAACTGTTGTTTTTTTAAGCCTGCGATATCTTTATTTGTTGGCTAAACACGTAAGTGTAATGACTCCATTATCTTTGCCAGGGGTCGTATTTTCGATATAAGTCTGCATGTGTTCGTCTCTTCTGAAACCCAAATACCGCCATATCTTTGAGGTGGTGATTTGGTTTAGCAGCAGCTGCGGGTGTCACCGGCTGGCTGGTCTGATTAAGATTAGCGGCTTGTTGATTGTTTTGCAAGAACGCAGGCAGGTCCATATCCCGACTAACATCTGCGTACCAGATATTTAACTACCCTAGTATTATTACCCTACTATTAAACCCTAAGTATTAAACCGGTCATTTACCACAAACTAACACAATATGCACATTTGCGGTATTTCGATTATGTCGGTATATCGTGCAGCTCTGCAGGGGCCCCTTACGGTATCCTAACAGTCTGTTACTACTAATAAAACAGATTTCTGGGGGGCCCCCAAAAGCGCATGTGTCCTTAAAATTGTCCAGGCTTTCCTTTAGCAGTGCCTTATGTGGATTATATATCAGAATGTCGTGGGTTTAAATTCTAGAACCTCCAGGCTGCCACTGCCGGGCCCTTGAGCAAGGCTCTGGATGAGAATGTCAGCCAAACACCAGAAATTTTACCGAAGTTAATGAGCTTTTAAATACGCGAAATAAACAAAAGCTGTTTCTTTTTTTTAATGAGCGTCATTGCATCTACATGTACAGCATTACGTTTATACAACTGAGCAATTGAGGGGGTTCAGGGCCTTTCTCAGGGGCCCAGCACTGGTGACTTGATGGTGCTGGGAATCAATCAAATTCCGATCTTCCAAATAGCAGTGCAACAGCTTAACTACTGGGCTACCACTTCATTGCTGTTTTTAAGACTTGGTAAAGAGTGTAACAAACACACACACACACACACACACACACACACACACACCTTGGCCCTGACGTATTTTTTTTCACCTGTAACCAGAGATGTTTGACGTTAATCGGTTTGTTTCTGATGTTTAACCCATAATAGGAGGAAGCAGTTAAGATGCTGGACTGCTGAAGGTCATGGGTTCGATTCCCAGCACTATCGAGTTTCAACAAGACTTTTAACCCTTTCACTGCCCAGCTGGCTGAATGAGATGAATGTAAGGCACTTCGCATTAAATCTACCCAACGCCAGAAATTTCCCAAACCGACGTGAAGCTGAGATGTGAAAAATAATCGTACCTTTTGGAAAATGAGCTTGAGCTCGTTGGGGTCGGCCCTTTTGGTAGACTGCACCTGAAAACAGGACAGACAGAAACTTTCACTGGGTTTGGCATGATGATCCGATTGCTTTTTCCTGATTTAGTGCCTAAACCTCACACACTCAACCTTCAAGCTTGACTTCCTAACATTAACACACCAAGGGCAGCTGAATGGAGCTGAAGGAGAGGCTCCCTGAACAGGTTAATAAGGATCTGCTGGATTGATGTCAATTAATTTAACGACATTTTACGACAAAACACATCATTTTACTTCATCAACATCAATAAGGAAACATTTGCGGAAATATTTACTTTTACTTAACAGGAAGTTTAAAGATAAGATTTATTGAAGCATCTCGAAAAGAAAATTTTAAAAATAAAATAAATGTTTATTTAAAAACCTCCTTATTTTACAGAGATTTGCAGCAGCAAAGTTCTATCTTTAGTTCGCCGGAGATATTTTTCCTATTATCCTGCTAAACGCTAACGAGTAGCAAACAGAAAAGAAAGCATGCTAACTAGCTAGCCGAAGCTAAGACAAACACCCTGACTAAAGCATTCGCATTTCTAATCACCATCTAACCCGCTGTCACCGCCGAAACATCTCAAACGGCGTGCAAATCTGCACTAAAAGCGCGTTTTTTTCCGAGATAAAGCGGGTGTGTAAAACCAGAGTCACCTTGGCCGCCATGCTGCTTCTGACGTCACTCGTGCAGAACTGGCAACTTGACGCACGCGTGTTGCTGTCTGACTCCTTGCGCTGTCTCAGGGGAGCCAATCAAACGCTTCGATACCTCCTACAAAAGTGCACGAGGAAACAAAATATAAAATGTAAAAATAATAATAATAATGATGATAAATACAAATTCAAGTCAAATTGATCCTAAGTAAGATATTAAAATAATATCTTATGTTTAGTATAAAATAATTAGCAGGAGGGGGTGGTTGGTGTTGTGCTCACTGCCTCCCTCTGCTGGAATGATTGGAGTATTACACGTGGTTAATGTAGTAAATCATTAGAAAAAATAATATAGGCGTCAGACTAAAGACCTAAAGGTCGTCGGTTCGATCCCGGGTTTTAGGGGCCATGTTGAAGGCATGAAGATTTGAAATTCTGGGAAAGTGGTTGAGGGGTTGGACTGCTGATTGGAAGATCAGGGTTCGATTTCCAGCAACACCAACCTGTCATTGTTGGGCCCCTGAGTCGCTCTGCGTAAGGACGTCTGCCGAATGCGGCAAATTTAAATGTAAACTGTGAGCGAAAGCTTATAAGAGTAAGATCAGATATCAGACCTCCGTTTAACTGTACACCATCATGTATTAAACCTGTCTGCAGCCTGATTGGACATGGAATAGAATATTAAGTATTATTAAAATACAAGGTAAGAATTCCAAATTTGTAGATTAGACTTTGATGTGGAATCTCTAAACTTTCAATGTTGCACAATTCGACTTTGATCAGTTGTGATTCTGTTATTTTACACTATTTGCTGTATTAGTTGCTAATCAATACCTGGACTCATTATATCTTATAAAGCCTTTAAATAATTCAGGATATTAAATCATCCGATAAAAAGCTTTCAATCAATCAGACTATCAAATCAACATCCAAGGTCTGGACTGGTTAATTCAGCACTTCTACTACGAACTCATGCTGGTTGTAATAGCTGCAGTATGTGGTTTCGCATTGTCCTGCTGAAATACACTGAAGGTCTTAGACGTCGTCTGGAGGGGAGTATATGTTGCTATAAAACCTTTATAAACCTTACAGCGTTCATAGTGTCTTTAAAACACGCAAGCTGCCCAAACCATATGCACCTATGTACCCTCATACTATCAGCTGGCTTTAGAACTGAACACTGATAACACACTGAAAGGTCTCCCTCCTCTTTAGTCCAGAGGACACGACATCCGTGATTTCCAACAAGAATGTCAAATTTGTTCTCGTCTGACCATAGAACATTTTTTCACTTTGAATTAGTTGTTCCTGTAGAACAGGGGTGGACAATCTCGGTCCTGGTGGGTCGGGGTGTCCTGCAGAGTTCAGCTCCAACCCTAATCAAACACACCTGAACCAACTAACCAAGATCTTGCTAGGTTTACTTGAAACTTACAGGTAGGTGTGTTAAGGCAAGTCAAAGCTAAACTCTGCAGGACACCGGACCGCCAGGAACGAGAATGGCCACCCCTGATGTAGAAACTGCGGGACTGTAACTATCGGGCATTTCAACGTTAATAACCACCCCAAGGAAATGTCTTATCGCCTTTTTGGTCTTGGACCTCAAGAGTTTTCAATTGCTGGAGCCTTTTTAATTCAGGGACCCACCTGCCCGCGACCTGAGTGAAAACCCAGATACTGTTTTTCTACCGGTGGTGTGCAGTCCGGATCAGCAAGTCCTTCTGCTTCTGCCTGAACAATATCAGAATCACTGACCTACATTTACAATCTACATTCTAATATTTATTTCCAACAGTTTATTCTGCTGCACTGCTACCAGTATGTGTAATTTTTTGTCCAGTCAGATTTCAGCCTCTATGTGCTGCCATGTTAATCTAATCTAACCCAGGGCCTTCAGAATCAGTAGTGCTGCCCATGGAACTGAAACTATATTAGCAATGAGACGGTTTCTTCAACCAATCAGATTTAAAATTCCCCTCACATGTCAAACGGCAGGATTTTTCCGTCTTCTGATTGGTTGATGAGAGCAAAACTGTTGAAGCCAAGTTCGACTACTAAAACATGTCTGTACAGTTAAATTGGAATTTTTACTCCCACAGTGGCTGATGGAGGAGAAATTGACTTGGTCTTGGACGTACTTAAAAATCCGCTCCAGATGATGTAAGTGGCACGGTTGCGGTTGTAGTGTAGAGGTTGGAGGTTGTCTTAACTGGATTTTTTGCTTTACTTCTTTTGCGTCTGACGTAAAGACCGCATTGTGTCAGCAACAACGACTGGAGTGGAGGAGGAAGGAAGTCGTTTGACAAACTCCAAGGGTTGTAATTAAATTGACGTAAACCTCAATCAGTTTAAAATAAAAATTTTTGATTACTTACAGGTTAGAATATCTACACTATCGTAAAAAGTATATCGAGATCACCGTTAGCGATATTTATACACCACTCCGATAGGGTATGAAAAACATTTTGAAAAGCATGTTGACTTTCCTATCGTCCATACAAACCCGGACTATACCGTTAACCTTAAGGAATCTGAAGGTGAGAAGACTTGGAAGTATGTTGCAAGAATCTTTTATTGAGGATTTAGAACACACTGCAGCATTCTCGGGTCACCAATGTCTCACTTGACAAAAGACAAACCTCCGGTTCTTATACACATTCTGGAGGCTGTCCTATCAAGTTATGCTAATGTTAAAGCTTTAGATCTTTTGTTAAGATTGCAGACTTCTTGACTCCATCATATTTTTTCAGACTTCCCGGCTTTGCACCCAATCCAGACATCTTAACTCCCCTTTATTAACAAAGTTACTTTGATATGTTAGGACCGAGACCATGTTAACACAATTTGCTTTTCAAATGCTTACCCAAAAATACATTTTCTCACAAATCAAAACCACCAGGCTGGACCAATCGCTGTGAGGTGCTTTAAATGATAATGATTAACCTAAGCGTCAGACACCCTTATTCATGGCAACACACTTTTTCCTCTCATTTTAATATCCAACTGAGCAGTTAAGGGTTAAAGGTCTTCCTCGAAGACCCGGCAGAACCACCAATCTTCCAAACAGAAATCTAACACCATAACCACTTCCCCTTTAACTGGATCAATAGGTGCCAGCGAAACAGGGGCCATCGCTCTCCATGGTTTAAGAAGGATGAGGTAATAAAACTCACCATGCCAATGCATTTACCCCACCTCCCTGACCTGCCCCATGTTCCCAGAAACTCTTTTGGGAATGCAAATTGTGAGTCCAGGCTTTTAAGCACTACATAATTGCAAGATTGCTCCATCCACCAACCTAATGAGGTCCAACAAGGTCCTAATTTTTCACTATTCTCCATTACAGAATTCACAATAACATCACTAAAAAGTTGATTACTGCTGAAAGTCACTGTTGCCAATAAGACATTATAGGACTAAGGAAGTCCTGTAAAAATGAAGACAAAAGCATGAACTTCATCAGATCCACATATTACAGAGGGAAGAAAAGAGATGAGCTTCTGTCTGAGTAATGAAAAAACAGGACAAGATTTTTTTTTCAGAATCAGGTTTAATTTTCGAACAGAACCGACACCTTCATGTAGACATTACAAACATAAAACCCCCAATAAAACTCCAAACTTTCAGACTGCCGTCGTTTCTGCCACTAAAACACGGAACAGAAATGCAACATGGGTCATGTAGGACATCAGGAAAACCATTGTTTTATACTAACCATTTTGAAATACAGCTCGTACTAAACAGCATGACTGATAGAGAAGACAAACGTTTACTAGTTTACTTTTTAACAGCTTTGGATAGTCCTGTGGAACTCCGAGTCAACCGAAGACGTCCCACTCGGACCTGCAGATACTAGTTGTAATAAAAAGTTCACAATGTAAGAAATGAGATTAAATCGTGTTTGGCTCTGATGTTTGCTTCTTTCTTCTGGTGTAAAGCAGATGCTCGTGGTGGTGCTGGGAATTGAACTTATTACTATGAGCTTATTAAAATAAACCACCGTCCAAATCAGGAAGCAGGAACAACATTTATTACAATAAAATTGATAAGTTTAGAGGGAAATTGTATCAGGCTTTTAGGTTATAAATCACAGTTCGAGACATTTCGGCTAAGGAGACTGGCAGTGTTTTTCTTTTTTTTTTACGTCCATCAACCAGAGACAGGTGGGCAGTTGGATAAAAAGATTGGGCTAAGGGCCTTGCACAGGGGCCCAACAGTGGAAGCTTGGAGGTGCTGGGAATTAAACCAATGATTCAATCAGCAGTCCAAAACCTAAACGACTGAGCTACCAATTTCCAAAAGGAATGTCGCCACCAAAAAAAAAAAAAATTTAAACAAAACTGATGCACCGACTGGGCAGCCATTCAAAAACCCAGAGTTTATTTTTGGATGTAGTTTTTCCTCTTATGGGTTGGTGACTTTTGTTACACATCGAACTATACCTATAATGCCAGCTACCGGTCCAAACGCTGGCCACCAACTTCCTAAATTTGCAATCGATGACACAAACACAAGCTTCCGCAGTCATTTTGTTAGAAAAGAATGATTACTTTGGCCACTTTGAGGAGATTTACACACCTAACCTGCTAATGTCAGCATGAAGTCCCTTAACCAATCAGACGCTTCCCTATTCTTATGTTACTTCCCACTTGATTCAGGCAAAGAAAGCATGCGACTGAAGATTTTCCCAGCAAACAAAATTTCAAATGACTTGTTTAAACTTACAGTAAAGCCAAAATCAGAAAAATCAAGCAGATCTTCGCCCATCTACATTAGAGATGAGAATAAATCAAAGATTGCCAAATTGTAAAGTTAAATTTCAGTCGTGCGCGAGCGTGATATCGGCCGCCAGTCCGAGCTCTAACCTCCAGATGGTACTGAAAGCGGACACGCTGTAGATTTTGAGACTGGATGAGGTGTTGAGAGGCTGTGGAGGTCATCATGAGCAGTTTTAATCACTGTCACTGGAGCTCGAGTCCTTTTTCTCATTCTTGTGATCTTTCTTGGGGCTGCGTGACTTGTCTTTCGCTCGCTCTTTGGATTTGGGGCTCTCGCTCTTCGCTGTTTTTTTGCGTTTGTCCACGTCGCTGTCTGAGTAACTGCTGCTTTTTGCACGTCTTCGTTTGGTGCTGCTTTCTCCACTCCGGCGTTTTTGATCAGATGACCGCTCTTTAGAGCTCTGGTCTCTCGCTCGGCTCTCTTTGCTCTTTGTGTCGTCAGGCTTGGCGTCGCTCTTCTTTTTTTCTCCATCCTCCCGGTCTCGCCCGTGCTCTCTGCCTCGCTCTCTTTGATCCCTGCTTTTTGATCGTCGTGTCTTCCTGTCCCTGCTGCTGCTTCGTCGCTTGCCTTGTCCTCTGTTGCGTGACCTTTCTCGTCTACCGCGTCCTCGCGATCTGGACCGGGACCTGGATCGAGATCTGGAGCGTCTCCTGGCATTGCGCTCTTTTTCACGGCTTCGTGACCGTTCACGACGAGTCTGTCCATTCTTTGTCTTTTTGGTGTCGTCTCGCTTGTCCGCTGTGTCTCTTTCAGACTGTTTTGGCCGCTCTTTGCTCTTGCTGTCCTCTCGGTCTTTTTTCTCATCCTTGTCTTTTCTGTCCTTGCTGCTCGACTGCTCCGTTTTCTTTGCCTTTTCGTCGTCGGTTTTGTTGCGTTTCTGATCCCCATCTTTTTTCTCCTTGCTCTTGCTGCGACTGCGCCCCTTTTTCTTTTCCGTTTCTTCGTCTGCTTTTTTTCTTTTATCTCTTCCCTGGCTTCTGGAGCGGTGTCTGCCACTCCTCCTTTCTCGTCCTTTGTCCGGGCTGTTTGATTTGTTCCTTCTGGTTCCTTTCTTTTCTCGCTCCGAGTCCTTCCTCTCTCGTGATTGCTCTGTCTCAGCTTTCTCTTTCTCTGGCTGCTCTGCAGTCTCAATCTTCTCCTGAGACGCATCCCCTCTGGAGAAGACCAGACAGGTTATGATTTTATAATTATAATCGTGTTAGAATTATTAATTACGTTATTAAACACTATTTGAGTGAAGTGTTGGTGCAGATGGGTCGTACTTGTCTCCTTTGATCCAGCGCTCCTGTGTGCTCTGTGTATTGGGTTTGACCTTGTGGGTTCTCTGCATCTCCAGTCTCCAGTGTGGGGGAGTCTCACTGCGCCGGAAACGATCCCAGGAACGTGAGCGAGACCGTGACGGAGTCCGATAACGCTAGACGGAGAGGACAGAAAAGAAAGGGACGAAGTTAAAAATTTTGACAAAGTCCAGACATAAAAGCAGCAATTCAGTAACACATTCGAAATATACACGTGTAATTGTATGGCACCGCTTTCATCACATCTCAACAAGACGAGTTGGAAACATCAGCAATGACATGTTTGTTCGTGCCATTTTTTTAACGTGCAAATTGATTGGCTGGCAATATCAGCTGTGACCAAATAATATTTACTGCAAGTCTAGAATAGTCATGTGTTCAGAAAAGGACCATGTGATCAGAAAAGGACCATGTGATCACGCACACAAATTAATACTATTTAAATGTGTAACAATTTTTAAGCAAAGTAAACACGATGCTGGGTTGGGTTTTTACACCAAAAGCGACCCTCAGGCTGTACTATACAGGCAGACAGGTTCTTACCCTGGGACCTCTTCCTTTAATCCTCCGGCCGGAGCGGGTCATCACCAGCCGTGTGCGATTGGGTCGCGAGTTCATCATGGGCCTAAAACACAGCAACTTTAGTTACACAACAGCATAACACCCCGACACTAACACGGAGACAGACAGGTGATAGACAAACACACCTTTCCCGCTCCCTCACTCGCTCTCTGTCCCTCTCCCTCTCTCTTTGCCGCTCTTTTCCAGAATTTTCCTTGGGTTTGTCCGTCCCTTGCTCCTCCTTCTCTTTGGGCTGAGGTTGTGGACTGCGTCTCATCAAGAAGCGGTTCTCCGGGATGGGCGGGACTTCCTCTGGACGGACAGATGAAAGGGGCTGCTGTGGCTCTGTCTCCTTGGCTTCTTCCTCATCGTCAGACCTAAACACAGATCAGCTAGTGTTACGGACTCATCTTTAATGTCTGTTTACTGACATTCTTTTTGAATAAATTCTGGCCCACTGACCCCTTCTCCTTTATCTTCTTGTGCTTCTGCTCCTTCTTTTTCTTCTTCTGCTCCTTCTTATGTTTCTTCTTCTGCTTTTTGTCCTCCTTGTCAGAATCTTCGGATTCGTCCGAAGACTCAGAAGAGGACGAGGAATCATCGCTGCTCTCGCTGGACGACTGCTGTTTCTTCTTCTTCTCCTTCTTGGCTAGTACAACCGAAGACAGACGGAATTTTATTCACGTATGGGTTAGTGTTAAACCAAAACTTTACTGATTAATTAACCAGATTCAGGTTATTAAAAACTAAAAATAACAACGTTTACATAGCACTTAATATTGGACATCACAATTATTAAAAATTACACTATAAGGGGGGTTAAACGGTGTTCCTTTCCCAGCACCACTGTTGAGCCCCTGATTAAGGCCTTCAATCCCCAAATTTCTCAGTTCTATGAGAGAGATAAATGTCAGTCGCTCTTGAGAAAAGGTGTCTGCCAAATGCTAAAAATGACCAACCAACCAATCCAAATTTGGTGAATACATTAATTTCCCACAAGTCAGTTTAGTATGCAGTCTGAACTCTTTGCTGAAAAGTTTGCATTACTGATTTTAGTGCTGAGAAAGTCCTGAAAGAAGTCTTAGTTTAGCAAACTGACGTACCATCAAGACTGACAAAACACTAACCACCTCGAATCATTAGCAACTTATTTTATTGGATTTATGCAATTTATGCATTTAAAAGTCTGCACAAAAACTGATATATAAATCAAATCTCTGATTACGAATACTGTATTTAAATCATCAGGTCAAAAACTATGTAACTCTATGTAAAATGCAGCATTAGATGAAATCATCAGAGCTTAAAGTGATGCCAATAAATCTCGATTCTTATACTTATTAACTGGTCATCTTTCCCACTTAACATAAGACAAAACTTTTAACTAATAATGCGTGTATTTAAACAGCTAGGCAAAAAAAAGTGTCTCTGTTGGCCTTGAGGTAAACACTATTCTAGTCCATTACATTATAACACACACATGGTGAGACATGCCAGCCTGCTGACATTTAGATCTTTCTTACAGAAGCCAAATTAGAGCAACATTCAGTTTAGAAGTGAGGAAAAGCTGAGGCACCTTTGGATTTGGGGATGAGCTCTCCGCAGTTAAGCACCTTGACCTCGGCGTACGGTCGGCTGTTAGTATCCGTCTTCTGACTCTCGATGGTCCGGATCACCTCCTGGCCCGAGATCACCTGACCAAACACCACATGAATCCTGCACGAAGAGGGACAAGAAGAAAAAAAAAAAAACGAGTCAGGCTAACGTTACGGTATTTACACACAGCATTGCTATATAAATCTCACACACGCGTTCTTACCCATCCAGATGAGGAGTAGGTTTTGTAGTTCTATGGTCAGGGACACAAAACAGTGAGGCAGAATGTAAATACAAATCTAACAAACACAAAAACAATGATTAATGCACATCTCCTGCTCAATCGTAACATGATCATTGGCAAGTCACATTAAACCCTCGGAATATTAAACGAACAAAGAGATGCATTTCCACCAGAGGAACGAGAGCAACTCCCATTTCACAAAACCTGATCTAGAGAGAGGTGTGAGCGTCTCAGAAACGTTCAGCTTAAACCCGTTCCAGTCAAAACTCCAGACAGAAACCATCACTAATGATACACTAATTATGTTAGCCAGCTAGGCTCATCAGCTGCAGCCTAAATGACAGCATGTTGAGTTAAGTATCAGTACAGGTGAAGGTGTAATTAATTTATTTTGACATTTTCTCTTCAAAAATGCCCATCAACTTCATTTCAACTCGTCAATTTTGCTCAAGTCTTCTCAACTACCACTTTTCCCTGTTTACGTAGTGAAGAGCTCGGTGGGGAAGGTGTTGGACTGCTGAGCACAAGGTTATATGTTCATGTCTCAGGTTTGCCAAACTGCCACTACAAGACCCTTAACCCGAACCTGCTCAGATGTAGAACACACAAAACAATTACGTCGTTTGCCAGTAATAATTAACATGGCCGCCTAAACTCCCACTTCTCCACCTTTAACCCTAGTTTATACAGCAGTACTGACTGAGTTAAGACAGGATGTGGTTTAATCTATAACATTAACCACCAAAAACACTTTTTAGGCTCTTCATGAGGGTTAGCATAAACTGTAAAGTGACTTGGTATTGCGAATTAAGGGGTAAAAATACCGTCTGGACCGTTGGTTGCTATAGAAACAAAACCTATAGACACCCCGGAAGGTGAATGCAGGTTTTTATTATTATTGAGTCATCCAAGTTTTCTAAAAATCTACACAACGAAAGCAACATATAGCTCGAATCCGAACGGTCAGTTTAAAGCATCTCGAACTGGCTGAACGCATTAGACCCTCAGTGGAAATGCACCTGGACCCATCAATGCAATCTGAGACATTATTCAACACCACGTGCTGAGGAAGAGAGCCTCCGCTTTGCCGGCGTGGGGACGGTCTCCTGACTCACATGAAGAACTGCGAGCCGTTGGTGTCTTTGCCGCGGTTCGCCATAGACAGCAGAAACTCCTTAGTGTGTTTCATAGAGAAGCTCTCATCTGTGAAAGAGAAACGGAGTTAGAGGAACGCTCCACCTGCAGCTCATCTATAAAAAAAATCACTCATAACCTATATAAACGGGTTCTTCAGGGATTTTAAACTGTGCTTCCTAAAAAAATTAATACTGTAAATGAATCTCTTTTTAATTTCTACCAGTACAAACGCATGTAACGACTTCAGCTGAAATGCAACTTTGGTCTGAAAATCTGCAGAAAATCTTGCAAATTCTTTAATATAAACAAATAATCAAAAGCTCCTTTAAAAAAATATTAAATAAAATATTACGGCCTGTTATAAGTCTTACTCTCATAATTAATGATTGCGGTGTAAAACGCTCTAGTGAAGTAGAACAGTACACAGTCACCTTAATAAAATTCATATGAAGGCTTATGAAACATGCTATTAATTACTTCAATAATATTAAATACTAGCTTTATAAATAATAGAGTTAATCTAGTCGAGAGAAATACCTTCGAAGAACCCTCCGTATATGGATTCACCACCGCGGCCATTTCCTACAGAATAAAACACACAATCCACATGGAAATAACACTGATGAGGACGGGGTTTATAAACTAGCCTACAAAGAGACACCGTTTCCAGTATTTTTAATTCCGAACGTCGCACCTTCACTGAAGTCTCCTCCCTGGATCATGAAATCCTTCACTATCCTGTGGATCAGACATCCTTTGTAGTGCAGCGGTTTCTGCGTGGTCTTTCCGATCCCTTTCTCACCTTCAAAAGAGTCACAAACAGCCATGTTTACAGAGGAAGGGGCGCCAAAATATATTCTCAACAATAGTTTAACACCACATGCATGCGATGCACATCACAACGTGCGTGTGCGTCAAGAGGATTTCGAAAAAATGTATAATATAATTATAAAATATTGAAATAATTATTTTCTGAAATATAAAAATATTGAAATATGGAAATACTTGACAATTTTCACCAAGTTTCTTTTTTTGTTGCAAAAATCCTGTAAAGAATCGTATTATTCATAATGTTTATAAATTCATTAAAAAAAACTAACTATCCAATGGCTAAAAACAGAAACAGGAAGTGGAGTTTTATACAACCAACCAATCAGATTGCAATTATTCATTTATTATTCTAATGTGAAGTATATGTAATTTTCGCATGTAACAGTGTCAGAACCACATACTGATGATGTCCGAGTTGACCAGTTTGTTTAAAATAAGGAACACCTGACACACAGACCTGTGCAGAGACAGCGGAAGTTCTCGCAGGTCTTGGGACACACATCAGAGAAAAGCTCAAACACCACACGGCCCACTGAAAACACACAACACGGGTTACAATCAAAGACGGATTGGAAAGAAACCTGTCAGTTTCAGTCACGGGATGGAGGGAGGGAGGAGAGCTCACCGAGTGTGTTGCCGATGCCGATGTCAAAAAAGCAGCGAGGACGTTGCACCTTCACTCCCATTGTTCTAGAAAAAAAAAAAAGTGTAAAAAATGTTTAATATTAAAAAAAAATTGATTGTTTATATAAGAACATTCATAACCTTTGCGACAAACATACATTGATGACCACTGCATATTTAATGTAACTAACCACCTGTGGGATTTTTCTCTTAAATTAATCTGTACAAAAGTCTCAGTCTGTTCGGGACTCATTACATGTTTGAATTTCTGGTGGCTTTTTTTCTTTTTGGTAGCCGAAATGAATGCATTAAAAAAAAAAAGTCATCATTAGGGCATTTTTTGTGGCAGAAATTCCTCATGCTGTTTCTGTCTAACCGGCCCATTAAACTCTGATTGGTCTTTTTGTTGTTGCTTAATTAGTTAAAGGCACTGGGGGTCTTTGAGGCGGTGTTTTGCTTTGTCCAAAAAAATGGCTGTTACTGATCCTATTCCAGATGTCAGAATTAAAAGTGATCGTTTAGACCGAGGACCCATTCCGAGGCACTATTTCAATACCCCAACATATTTTATATGTATTTATATGCACTTCTAGTTGCCCTGTAACTACAAATCTAATGTAAAAGTATTAAAATATTTTCCAGCGTACGTTTTGGTAGCCCGACTGGAGGACACAACAGCCCTGGGATGCCACCCTAGTGACACTGTGTTGAGTCCCAATGCTTCCTGTTGGTCTTGTGACAGTAACATTTCCGCTGTGGGATTAATTAAATACATTTCCTGTGGATGTGAGCGCAGCATCTTTATTCTAAGCTGGCTGATGATTTCCGTTCATCACACACACTCCAGGTAAAGACCTTCCTCTGACTGCACGCCTCGGGGTGCTTCATTCACTTTTACATTTCTGGCAGACGCTATTTCACTACACAGCTGGAGTTTAAGAGTCTTCGTCAGGAGCCCAGAAATAGAATTCAATCCCAGAACAATCTTCAGATCAGCACAGTTTTCATTCATGATAAAAGTTTTATAATTAATCTAATGCGGTTAAACGCCTACAGAACCAGTTACACTATAACAGCTACCAGCAGTGATTTCAGTTCCTCACCAGTTAGTCCTTCACTTTCAGTAAATAAGAGTACGTATTTAAGAGTAATTCCGCTCATGTCCTGTCCATGATTAAAGCTTAAAAGGTTTAGTTTAGAATTGTTTTTGGGCAGATAGGGACAGTAGGGAAAGTGCGAGCGAGCGAGAGAGAGAGGGACGGGGGTTTCAGAAAGATCATTAAACGAGACAGGATTCGAAAGTGAGCCATTTCTGAATGACTGTGTGAATGAAACCTGGAGCAGAACTCACACAGGCTGAAGATGAGATCAACACTAGTTCATTCTAACTCATTCTGTGTTTCTGCGATATGAAAAATGTCTCCGGATGACCCGAATCGACTCTATTTGGAAAGATTTGAATATTTTTGAATAATTGTGGTGATTTTGTAAGTCAGAGCTGTGGTGCAGTTGTGGCCCAAACGGTCAAGGGGCTGAGACCAGGATGACCTGGGTTCAAGCCTCACCGCACACCAGTCTGCCACTGTTGGGTCCTTGAGTAACTTACTAGGTTACTAAGATAGTCTATACGAAGAAAGAAAACTTTACTGTGCTGTAGAGTTTATGTGACTGATTATTTCATTTACATCTTTATTCTATTGTATTAATCTATGATTAGTGTTATGTTTATCTGGAGATTCAGATAAAAACAGAAATTAAATAATTATATGTAAAATCACACTGTTTAATCTTCACTGTATAAATTAACTACAGTAAATCGTGTTTAAAGCTGCAAAACTGATTTGTTTTTTGTGTCTGGATGCTTTAAACTGGTTGGAAATACTGGTTTCCACAGTAAGAGAACATAAAACAACGTCCAAACGATAAACTTTCGCTGGATTATTAAACTTTACAATTAATCCACAACTCGCACGTGCTCTGAGCCGCAGTCAAATATAACCCACATCCTGTCACGTGACTAGTGCAGATACACACATTGTGATGTCAATGCTGAAATATCGTTAATCAGATTTTTTTAAAAAAAAGTCAGAACTCCGTCTTAAACACCACACCCGAGTTGAGCTCATCGGATTTTTTTTGGCAATAGCAACAACATTTGAGTGTTTAACTCTAAAAACGGCAGATATAAAACTAATTAAGATGAGTTTAAGAAGAAATTAATACACCGCAATAAATAAATGATTAATTGCATGAATCAATTAATTATCTGACTTTTGATAACCCAGGACTCAGATACCAAATCTGAACTTTGAGACTTCTGAGTGATAAAATAAACTTTCGAGATAAGAAATCGGAATAAAGCTGATTTTTAAAATATAAAATCACTGCTAAGACCATAAATCAGACATTAGATTATAAATGTAGTTTTTTAAAGACGTGTTAAGTCGATACAAAGACAAATCAGACTTCTGAGAGAAGAAAAAACTTTCTAAAAATATACAAACTCTGAGAAAAACGTGACTAATGAGATGAGAGAACGAATCAGATTTTTTTTGCTACAATAAATCAGAATTTCAAGCAACTGAATTTAAAGACTATAAAACAAATTAGGAAACAAAATAACCACCTAAATTACTAAATTATATTTATTAAATAAACATTTATTTAACTGAAGATGTTTGACATCCAAGATCAATTATTATTTTAGATAAATCCGATTCTGGGAAATTTTGAGATAAACACACCGAAATAACAACTCGGAATTTCAACATGTTAATCCAACAATTAAAGTTTAAACGTCATAGGGTTTTTTCGTGCTTATTTCTAAATTTTGAAAATTTTATAAAATAAAATCTTTTATAAAAAAAAATTATTGCAACATTAAATAAAAGTAATTTAATAATCCTCTCCAAGGAAACCACAGAACTGGCCAACACACACACACACACACACACCTCGCTTATTCAAACGCGCTAGCTAGCTAGCATATACTATCGACAAACATCGTCTACAATTCATTAAATATTCCCGAATTCATATCACAGTTTATCTTAAATATTTCTAACCAGCGTTCACATTATGTTACGAACATTTAACACTAATTAAATAACAGAAAAGAATTTAATTATTTAAACATTGACGCAGCTAACTACTTAGCTAGCATACCTTAGTTTCCCCACACCACCCGTATTCAGTCAACTTTTTACTGTGCCTGTTGCGATACACGAAATACAGGTGGGTAGAAGACACACGCGCTTCAAACGACATAGATTAGCACAACTTCCTGAATTCAGGTTAAGCGCGCATAAAATGAAAGCCAATGCAATTATCATTTAATATGTATTTATAAGACACCAAAATCGCATACTTACATGATAAAACGCAGGTAAACATAAAAACCACAAAATAAATGGCAGGATAAGAACGCGAGAGATCAACGCTCGACTCCCAACACGGCGTTACAAAGATGGCGCCCTCTAAGACCGCGGTGCATTGTGGGTAAGAATAGAGATGATCAAAAAAAGAATTTTGTTTGGAACACAAAAATAAATAAATGATTATTAATAAAAAATAAACTATAAAACTACATGAAGGCAAGTGCAACTAAACAACATGACGGGTTTTCCCCTAAAATAGTTTTTTTTATATTGCTTATTGCTTTACTTCCGGGAATTTATTCCTTTGTGTTTTTTAAAAAATGTTTTATTTAGTTATATTAAGATAAAAAATAAATTGTGCAGTAAATGTTGACCGACGCCAGCCTTAAAGTAAAAATATAATTGTTAAAAAATGTTAACAAACGTTAAACCAAGGTTACTGTGGGCTACGCACCTGGCCACGCCCCCTTTTGAATGCTGCCGGTTGTGAACACGCCTCTTTGCAGCACCGCCATTGAAAAGGTCGATTACATGTCGTTTTATTAATACACACATTTAAAGTATGTAATTCTCATAATGCTTAATCATATTTTTTTTAATAGACTGGACCAGGAAATATTTTTACTTACAGGTCTATTGTGCACAGCTCCAGGTCTTGGTAACGAGGGCCTACAGAGAATTATAAGTAGCTGGTGTGTACAGGAGCAAATACAGGCAGGTTGGAATGGGTGGAGGAACGTGTGACAGAAGAATATTAGCTAGAATCAAGGGAAAGGTGTACAAGACAGTGGAGAGACCAGCTATGATGTATGGTTTAGAGACAGTGGTGAGACCAGCTGTGATGTATGGTTTAGAGACAGTGGTGAGACCAGCTATGATGTATGGTTTAGAGACAGTAGAGATTGATGTATGTTTAGAGACAGTGGTGAGACCAGCTATGATGTATGGTTTTTTAGAGACAGTGGTGAGACAGCTATGATGTATGGTTTAGAGACAGTGGTGAGACCAGCTATGATGTATGGTTTAGAGACAGTGGTGAGACCAGCTATGATGTATGGTTTAGAGACAGTGGTGAGACCAGCTATGATGTATGGTTTAGAGACAGTGGTGAGACCAGCTATGATGTATGGTTTAGAGACAGTGGTGAGACAGCTGGTGAGGTACTATGATGTCTGGTTTAGAGCTAGTGGTTTTTAGAGACAGTGGTGAGACCAGCTGTGAGACCAGCTGATGTATGGTTTTGAGAGTGGTGAGACAGTGGTGAGACCAGCTGTGATGTATGGTTTAGAGACAGTGGTTGAGACCAGCTATGATGTATGGTTTTATGGTTTAGAGACAGTGGTGAGACAGCTATGATGTCTGGTTTAGAGACAGTGGTGAGACCAGCTGTGATGTATGGTTTAGAGACAGTGGTGAGACCAGCTATGATGTATGGTTTAGAGACAGTGGTGAGACCAGCTGTGATGTATGGTTTAGGAGAGGTGGCACTGTGAGAGAGAAAGGTGGCAGAGCTGGAGGTAACAGCTGAAGATGTTGATGTTTTCTTGGGAGTGATGAGGTTGGACAGGATTAGGAACGAGTTCATCAGGGGGGGCGGGTCATGTTAGATGTTTTGGAAGTAAAGTTAGGAAAGCCAGATTGAGGTGGTTTGGACATGTACAGAGGAGGGACAGTGAATATATCGGTAGGAGGATGTTAGAAATGAAGCTACCAGGCAGAAGGTAAAGAGGAAGACCAGAGAGGAGGTATACGGATGGGATAAACGAGGACATGAAGTTAGTGGGTGTGAGTGAAAAGGATGTAGAGAATAGGGGTAGGGGGAGACAGATGATTCGCTGTGACGAGCCCTAAAAGGGAACAGCTGAAAGGAAAGGAAGAAGGTGTGTGTGTGTGTGTTAGTGAGCAGTTTTTGAAATGTATATTTTAGCAAAAACATGCTAAAACCTAAAAAATAATATATGTAGATTTAATAATGCATTCTTTCCTCTCAAACTCCTTCGATAGGTGGGCCAGTCATGTGACAGGGTGCATCGTAACAACAAATGTTAGCATCAGTAATCTGACTGTTCTCCTGCAACAGTATTCTGTAGCCTATAACAGTTTGTTTAAAATTAAATTCATAAATGTGACTTGGGATAATCAATCAATCAGACTTTTGCAATGATGATTCAAAAGTTAGAGAATAAATCAGACATCTGAGACCATAAAATCGGCAGCTGCATTTTAATAAGTCAAACTGGAAATAAATCAGACTTGAGATAATAAATTAGACAACTGGGTAGTGCTGGGAAATAATAATGCAGAAATAAAAATCATCTACATCAACCTAAAAAGAGAAGAGACTGTACTATGGAA
This sequence comes from Bagarius yarrelli, assembly GCA_005784505.1. Classification (NCBI taxonomy): domain Eukaryota; kingdom Metazoa; phylum Chordata; class Actinopteri; order Siluriformes; family Sisoridae; genus Bagarius; species Bagarius yarrelli. Next base: position 1,471,635 of record VCAZ01000012.1, on the reverse strand, counting down.
AGAGAGAGTTTACCTTTCATCTGCAATGATACGTTGAGGACACCAGATATCTGTGTTTAAAAATGTTTAATTGTTCAATTTACAAAAAGAGGAAGAAGAAGAAAATGTTCTTTTACATTAAAGAACAATCTGAATTTAATATTAAAGTGTTAATGTCCAACTAATCACACACACACACACACAATCATGTCTGAAAGAAACCTTCACAGCAGCATCCATCCATTTTCATCATTAATGACTCTAACACATCCTCCAGCTATTAAACATCTCCTGCACCCAGATTCTGTCACCATTCTCACAGTGGAAGTCAGAACTATGGTTAAACATATGTAAACACACACAACTGATACACAACTCTTTTGTTTCTTTTGGAGCAAATGATTAAATGTAAATATGCCTAAACAGGAAGTGACACTTGTTTAGAGTTTGGGCATCCTGGCGATGTTGAGGCTCATGGATACGCACGAGGCTCCGGAGGCGTAACGCATCTCTCTTAACATGCCACTCCACTGCTTCTTGTCCTCCTCGTATCTAAACACACACAAACATGAAAATGATTGAATGAAAAGAACACGGCAGTGCTTTTTGGAAAGTTTTCCCGTTCCTTAAGCATCAGTCACATGCTGTTTAAGGGGAGGTTCTAAATCGGGACGCTTATATAGACCTCAGCACTTCTACAGAGGAGATATGTGATATGACTTTTGAGGATATTTTCAATTAGTTTAAACAGATAAATGTTTTTTTTGGTTGTGAGTCTGATCTAAAATGAGCACTTTCAGTGTAAGATGTTTGGTTTAAATGGTTGCGTGCAAAATATATAAAATATTAAAACAATATAGATTCACTAATTGGAGGGTTTGACAATTTAAAACAGACCAATTAGATTTCAACCGTCAAATCACATGCTTTTCTAAAGTTCACAGACCTACATACACACTCTGACGTCCCACACACACATTTAAACAAAAAACAGTTTTAACTTTTTAATAAACAATAACACGACTTACAGTGGAATAGTAACGACTGAATGCTTTTATTTTGTATATTTGTGAAATATATTTAGCTTATTATTAACATGATGAGTAGCTTTCTTCCTAAAGGGGGAGGGTGCCCCCTACTGACTGGTTGTCATGGGTTGTGCGGTTGTGCTTATGAATAAACAATAAGGGTGTCTTAGAGAGCAAAAATGGTTTTTGATATCACTATTTACTTTGGAGATAGAAATACAAGTGAAAAAAAAGTCTAATTCTTTTTGTTTTTTAGATCTTTACTATGAATCGCTCTGCGTAGGTGAGGGAGAAAAAAAGAAATACTCTAGAAACACTCCAAATACTCAAAACTCTGTGTCTGCTTTTATATGAGTTTCATATTAATCATTACTGTGAATAAGTACATGACACTCAATACTGAGAATCAACACAAAGCAAACAACATAAAAAAGGAGCAAATTCCAATTTTTGGTCTAAAACTAGCACTAAAAATAAACAGTAGCTTGAAATGGCAGTTTATGTCAACCAGAAAGACGTTCTAATTAAACAGGATTCCAAAATGGACCAAAACAAAATAAAAAGTTAAAAACAATGTGGAGAAGTACTGAAGACGAGCTATTAACCAAAAACATCAAGCAGCACTTTACAAAATGATATAACTACATCTTTTTGTGTGTGTATATTTAAACTAAAAACACTTCCACCATTTTGAAAGTCATTCTGATTGGTTAGATTTTGAGTTTTTTTGTGTTTTTTTGCACTCCCTCCGGAAACTAAGCCGTCGTAATGCTATACATCCTTCATGGATCATGTTTACAACTGGCATCCAGAGTGACTTACATTTATCTCATTTATACAATTCACCAGTTAAGATTTAAGCAGCTGGGATTTGAACCTATGACCATCTCACCAGCAGTCCAACAGTTTAAACACTGAGCTACCCTAAGATCTGTGGTTGTACAGTGATCTGTTTTTGTAGGAACTGTACATTTCTACAACCTTAAACATGACACTGAAACGAAATGAACCGTGATTGGCTGATTTACACGTCAACCAGTCCACCTATTGGTCATTACAAGCTGGTATCGACTCCAGACCATCTGCTGAAGCTCTGACTAAAGCATTTCACTTAATATACAATAAATCCTGACACTTTAATCACAGCATTATTTCAGTGTCACTAGAAGTTTTCTTTAAACACTTACTGCCAGACATCGGTAAGTTCAGATGGCCCGACTTCTTTATTCTCCAGCTCTACGATGGCGAAGCCTCCGACGGCGTAGAGATTCCCACCGCTGCTTATCAGGTTGACAGAGCTGCGTTCCTGTGGGAACTCGGCGAACGTGTCCCATCTAAAGATATAGTAACATTTATTGCCACAGTATCATGTAGAACAGTGAATCAGCTATCACAAGTTACTATATCCACAGTTAAAATGGTGTCTTGTGTACTTGTTGGTGGTCAGGTCGTAGATCTCAGAGGTGGCGATCATGCCCTCCTCGTTAATGCCGCCGCTGACGATAATCTTGCCCTTGTGCAACACGGCACCAAACATGGCTCTGGGGGTCTTCATACCAGCCAGTTCTCTCCATTCAGACTGCTTGTGGTTATACACAAACACCTTGTTTAGAGCTTTACTGAAAGACAAAAAAGACAGGAAATGACATCATCATTACACAGCCTTCGTAAAACACTATCTATTGCTGCCCTAAATCCCAGTGCTGGTTTTGGTCATTAGTTTGCTGTTCCTTCACATTTTCTGACAAAATTAAAAACACACTCTCTCTCTCTGTCTCTCGCACACACACACACACACACACACACACACACACACACACACACACACACACACACACACACACTTACTTGTCATCTGTCTTGCCCCCGATGCAGTAGACCAGGCCATTATGTGAGACCACTGATTGGCCGTGGATGCGCAGAGGAAGTTTCTTTGTCTCGCTCCATTTCATCTTCCTGTAAAGAGACACAAGTGTGATAAACTTTAAACCTTCTTACACCTGTCTGTCTGCTTGTTTTACAAGTGACTATATACATAAACACCAAACAAACAATAAACATGAACAAAACCTAACTTAACTAGGAACAGGAACATAGAATAACCAGAGGCATGAACAGACTTTCTCCAAAGTGGTACACAGACAAACAATAATCCACAAAGACAGGGCAAACACAAGGGCTATAAATACACAAGGAACTAATTAACAGAGACAAGACACACCTGAACACAATCACAGGACTGAACAACCAGTGAAAACAAGACACAGAGATAAAGGGGAATCACATGATGGCAAAACAATAACATGACTAAAGCTAGCTTAGCTAGCTAGCATAGGTAACTAAGCTAACACAAACAAAAACAAAACATAAAACAAGAACCTTATTCTTCTGCCTATTTATATACCTACCTAGCTACCTACCTATCTATCTATCTATCTATCTATCTATCTATCTATCTATCTATCTATCTATCTATCTATCTATCTATCTATCTATCTATCTATCTATCTATCTGTCTGTCTGTCTGTCTGTCTGCTTGTCTTTCTGTCTTTCCTTCTGTATAAATTTGTTAGTTTGCTAAGTAACTTAACTTCTGCTAAGTAAATCTGAAAAACTCACTCAGAGTCGTAGCACATGACTGAGTCCAGGGATTCGTTGGTCTGTAGATCTTTTCCGGCAATTGCAAAAATTAGACTTCCACTTTCCCCTAAGCTAAAGAGACAGCGGGGACTGGGCATGGGGGGCAGCGCCATCCAATCAGCTGAAAGTGCATCCAACTAAAAAAGAAATACAAGTCAATCACCGGCTTGGTGTTAAATGTCTTATCATCCACATAGAGACATTTAACATATTGCAGTCTCTCTGTAATTACATAGCCTTTGTGCTCAGGATATGTAGTAACATATGTAATAACATAGCCATTGCGCTCAGTTTGTGTAGTAACATATGTAATAACATAGCCTTTGTGCTCAGTATATGTAGTGACATATGTAATAACATAGACTTTGCACGCAGTATATGTGGTAACATATGTAATAACATAGCCTTTGCGCTCAGTATATGTAGTAACATATGTAATAACATAGACTTGTGCTCAGTATATGTAGTAACGTGTAATAACAGCCTTTGCGATCAGTATATGTAGTAACATATGTAATAACATAGCCTTTGCGAGCATTATATGTAGTAACATATGTAATAACATAGCCTTTGTGCTCAGTATATGTAGTAACATATGTAATAACATAGCCTTTGTGCTCAGTATATGTAGTAACATATGTAATAACATAGCCTTTGTGCTCAGTATAACATAACATAACATAGCCTTTGCGCTCAGTATTTGTAGTGACATAGGTAATAACAGCCTTTGTGATCAGTATATGTAGTAACAAGTGTAACTACATTTTTAAAGTTCGTAGCAACAAACTTTGATGTTGGCTTGAATCGATGCTGAATAGTTGAACCATGATAATTATACATGGGGCACAATTCTGTTGATGTGACGTCACATCACATGAAGTCACTATAACACTCATTATGCATTTCCCTATCCTGTGCCGAGCGTTTTATGTCACATAGTTATACAGGTTAAACTTCATGACTCTGTCCATCGCTTATCTTTTTAACATTTTCAGACCGTAATATTTTTCCAATGTCGTTCATTCACCACTTCATTAACATATTCCACATTAGCATAAGTTAGTGTTGTATATATGCCGAGTACTTTATAAATGTAGCGCTTTAATGTGTTCTGTACTTGGTCAATGGAACCTTTTCCAAAAAAAAAGGATTCTACAAAGAACTCTTGGAGAGCGATGATCCTTCCAGTTAATCTGCGTCTATAATTTAAAGAATTTGTAAGGTAGAATAAGTCTTATTACTTTTGATTAGTTTTATCACTGTAAAATATTTTCAAATCAATTTAATCAAAAAAGATTAAAAATAGAGTTAAATAAAAAGAGAAATCATTTGGAGAAATGTTTGAACACATCAGCAAAAGGAAAAAATAAAAGTTAAATGGTATCAATATCGGATTTTTTTGGTTAAATAAATTTATGCTAGGTTTGAATTTTGTGTATATTCTAGTCCACATTTGTATGTACTACCACTAATAAAGAACAATATTTGTAATGGGTTTACATTTACGCCCTTATCCATAGCGACTTACATTTATCTCCTATTTATACAACTGAGCAATTGGGGTTAAGGGCCTTGCTCAGGGGCCCACGGTGGTTGGTAGTACCGGGAATCAAACCTCAATCTTTCTGGTAACAGTCCAACACCTTAACCATTAAGCCACCACTTCTCACATTAATTGATTTATTGTAAAGCCTATAAAACAGTTCTATAATAAATATTCTGGGATTCCACACTATGAGAAACAAGCGTATGAAGCATTTTAGAACCGTTGCTTTCAGTAGTTTTTAAACAGAGAAATCGTTTAAATGCTTTTTTGCTTTTTTGTTTTTTTGGACTTTTGAAAATCTGTTGCGAGACTTTTCGGGTTGCGTTTGGCTTTCAAGCTCTTTTAAACTCGAGAAATCTGTTAAATGCCAGTTGAGTTTATTATTAGCCACCTGCTATAATTAGCTCACTGCTGAATACTGATATTTAAGCTAGATCACCGAATGGGACATCGAATTTTCTTTCTTTTTGATTTTATAACCATATTTAACAGTGAGTATCCATAATAATAATACTTAAATAACGGCAGAACAAATGATAATACTTTCTACATGTGCTGTCAAGCCATGCAATAGAAGATCGTGTCATATAGGGGGCAGCGGTGGCTCAAATGGTTAAGGTGCTGAGTTGCTGATCTGAAGACCAGAGACACCTGGGTTCAAGTCGGCCATTGTTGGGTCCTTGAGCAAGACCCTTAACCCTTCCTGCTCCAGGGGCGCTGCATCATAGCTGACCCTGCGCTCTGACCCCCAACTTACTAAGATGGGATATGCGAAAAAATGCATTTCATTGGCTCTGTACACGAATCTTACACAATGACAATGAATTGAATATAATAATAATAATAATAATATACAGTATTGTTCAGTGGTCGAAGTTTGAGGTTGGGAAAAAAATAGCAAAACCAGCCGTATTTTTAAATTTTGTCATAAACAATGATCAGTTTATTGACTAGGAATTAAGCTAGTTATCGAAAATAAACACAATTAGGCTGGTGTGTGAGGGTAAAAAGTGTAAATATACAAAAACTCACCTTTCATAAGAGTTTAGTGTGTTATTAATTGTCTATATAGCCATTTTGGTTACAGTAGGCTAGTTTATTACTATATACACATGTGCGATAACTTGCTTATTAATAATTATTATTTTTAAACTAATTATTTATTAGCCGAATGAAAAATTCCTCATCACAAACATTAAAAGAAAAAAAAAATTGTTAAAAGTGTGCAAGTTCTCTAGTTATTAATGTTAATTAGCTAACTATAGCTACATTAGGAAGATTAGTTTATTTAAGCATGGCTAAATGATTTTAGGCCTGATCCACGGTCTAACTATGAGCTGGAAGTGTGGTTGGTATGTTATTAAACAGCGAATAGGTCATTGTGGTTAAAGTAAATTTCCTACCTACCGATAGCTTAACTACTCAATTATTAGTTAAGCTAGCTAATAAAGCCGTTTAATTAGCTCCATAACTGCAGTTTGCTGGTTATCTACATCTGCTACACAGATTTAGCTAAAATTTATAATATCTGTCAAATTTTAATTAATTTGCATAAACTAGAGAGGCGCTTTCGCTGACGTTTGTGCACAGGCCACCATTTTGGTTTTTTATCTATGCGTTTACTATTTGTAAGATGCTAACTGCATTTTATTAGCTTGGTTCTTTACTCACCAGAATGGCAGTAACATTAAATGTAATATAAATTTATTTAAAAAGAAACCTCAGCTGATTAGCAGATAATATTAGTTGTCTATCTTACATTGAAGTGGCTAATGATGGTTAGCATCAGAGGCAGTCGTTAAATTCTGAAAGCCGAATCCTATTATTGTATTTATTACCTGATAGAAGTAGCACTGAAGAGGACTTTCTTTGTTGTCTTCATCGACAAACAGGCCGCCAATGACGAAGAACTCGTTCTTCTGGGTGCAGATGCTCACATGGTTTTTTGGCACTTGCTCAGCCATCGAAGCGAGGAAGCACTCATTCTCTGCGACATCGTACGCTACGGCCGCTGTGTCATTGACCATGAGGATCAGATTGCGTCTGTGCATCCCCAGTCTCTGGTTATCGTTCAGATAACCTGGTAAAGCCTCTTCCTCATCCTCCTCTTCTCCCTCCGCCCTCTCCTTCTTTTTTGGCTCAGGCAATTTTCCCTTAAAAGCGTCTCGGATAACTTGAAGTTTTTTCTGTACCTCCGGATCGGCCTTAACGATGTCATCGGTTTCTACCTTTTCCTTAAAGTACTTTTCAGGCATAAGACGGAAACGGATGCACTCAAACGCGTCCTTAAGGGACTTCTTTCGTGTTTCCTTGTCACTGCGCACCCATTTCATGAGTGACTCGAACACCAATTCTTCTTTTTCCACGTTCAGGACATCTGCACCGATCAAGGCAAAAAGCTCATGTGGTGCCAGCTGAAGGAACTCCTCCTGATTAGAGAGGCTTTCAAAATGGTCAGCACTGTAGTCACGGGCAGCCACGGCCAACCTTGGGACATTGAGGACGAGTCCGAGTCTGAAGATGGCGAGGCAGTTGGACAGGGAGAGTTTCTTCTGGAGGTAGTTGACACAAACAGTGAACACAGATGGGATCTGGAAACGGTTAGCAAGCGCGAAAATCTCCTGAACGTTTCCGTCAGTGAGCTCAATCTCGGCTGAGTAAAGATACTTAATGATCATGTCCAGGATGTTAGGGTCTACGTCATCCAAGGGAACTTCTTTGAGGTCTTCCTTGACTTTGCCATCATCAGAGAAGAAAATGTCCCTGAAATATGGGCTGCATGCGGCCAGAATGAGGCGGTGGCATGGGAAGCAGCGGTCGCCTACTTTTAGAGTGCAGTCCACAAACTTGTTTTCATTCAGGAGTTCTTTCAAGCCGTCCTGGAGCAGAGTGCTCTGGAAGAGACGCAGCTCTTCCTGCAGGGCTTTGGGATCCATTCTTACTTAGGACAATGAAAAAAAAAGAGAAAAGACAAGGAGAAGGTGGCTACAGTCCTGCTTGCCCCGCCGTCCCGACCGGAAAAGGACAGAGTGGCGAAAAGCTTGCTGGTCTGAAGGGGCTGTTATTTAATCTGCTGGCTCTAAATTTAACCTGCACCCTCCCTCTTTTTTACCCCTTTTACTACCCCCTTCAGCCAAATGTGACGGCACTTCTGAACTGCAGCTGTCACCTTAAAACAGGCTGCATGGAGATTCTCAGGGATTCCATACACAATGACTCAAGCTCCATTCCCTTAGCTTAGCATGGACGTTACTGTATAAGTATGGACAACCAGTTTGTAAGCAATTTACCGCAAGTAACGGTGTATTTTTTTGTGTGTATGTGGGTGTGTGTTTCAATGCTAACGTATCTTAGAGTGACAATGACGAGAAACAGCTGCTGCGACAGGTGACAACTTTCAGCTGTGACACCATGTGATGAAATTCTTCTCCAGTACAGCTCCGCTTATCACACTTACCTCAATGTCCTTAATATTGTATGATATTTTCTGGTTTTCTGCTGGGTGCCAGCCAGCTACCTGCTGATGACGTTAATAGCAGAACCACTGTTTCATGAAGTATTTGCTTTATGCTGAGTTGTGAGAACAGCTTCAGAGTTTTTGGAACACTGTGTTCTTCTACCTTTATTTCAAGTCAAGTCACGTTTATTTCTATAGCGTTTTTAACAATCAGGATTGTTTCAAAGCAGCTTTACAGAAATACCTCAGAGACGACAATATTAAACATTCATTAGAGCAGCCCATTTAATTGATATCTATAAATTTAGAGTCCCCAACTAAGCAAGCCAGAGGCGGCGGCGGCAAGGAACCAAAACTCCATCGGTGACATAATGGAGAAAAAAAACACCATATTATTCCCTGATTTGGTGTTTTGATGATAGGGTACAAAGCTGTTACAGGATACCATAGGATATACAGTGGAACCTTGGCATAATAATGGATAAAATGATGATCCAGCCACCCAAAAATATTACCAATAGTACCAATTTCACTATAGCACAGTGGATAAGGTGACTGTCTGCTAATTGGAAGATCAGGGTTTGAGTTCCAGCACCAACAAAGTGACACTGCTGGGCCCCTGAGCAAGGCTCTTAACCTCCGATTGCTCAGTTGTATAAAGGAGATAAATGTAAGTCGCTCTGGATGAGGACGTCTGCCAAATGCTGTTAATGTAAATGTAATTAAATTGACCCACTCCTACCAAACTGTTAAAAAATAATGTGCAAAAAAATCACGTAGCTTTTGAACGTTGGTATCGTGGGTCGACTCTTACTGACTGAAAAAAAACCCCGGAAAGTCATAAACTGGCTTCAGTTTTGTCTTTCCGCTAACGCTAACAGGTTTTAAACGGCTCCCGGACGTATGCACAATCAGCTTTAGTTTAAGTTCTCACATGGGATCAATCTATGACAGGAACAAAAATAAATGCCCCCATAACATACCAGATCAACAGTTTTTTTCTTTTTATTTGTTACTTTTCTTCTATAAACCTCGAGAAGAAATCTATAGTTATGGTTAAAAAAGATAAAACTCCTGATGGGAAATACATGATAAATCAGAGGAAGACATTTAAAGTCAGTAAAATCAATTAGTGGGAAGGACATTTAGTATTTTTATTTTTTATTTCTGTGATGTTTATGAAATTTGCTAAAGGCTACATTGCCTACAGATTGTTCTCAAACTGAGAGGACCACATGGAACGCCTGAGCTAAATTTAGCTAAAAGAGCTAAATTTAACACCGACCTTATTACAGGAGTGTGTAAGTATTTCTTGGGGGGGGGGGGGGGGGGGGGGGGGGGGGGGGGCGATTTTACATCCTAAATCATCTTAAAAGTTATAGGAAAACCTGGCAGTTTGAATTTTGTCTGGTCTCATTAAGAAACATGGTTGAATTCCTTCTTTCAGGTTCTGAGGTTAAAGTTATGGGGAAATTGGAGTGTTAATTATCAGCGTTAATAAGTTTGTTGGGGGTTGGGTGGGTGGTGTAACCCAAACTCGACGGAGACGGTGGTGGTGGTGGGGGGACTGGGTTGTCTCTCACTCGTACACACAGCTCAGACGAGTCAAAAGTTTGTAGACACACTTACATAAGTGTTTGCACAAAGGCTGAATTACACAGTTGTCTAGAATGTCTTTATATCCTGTAGTGTTCCATGATTCCTTCACTGGAACTAAGAGACTCAAACATTGTTCCAGCATGACAATGTCCCTGTGCACAAAACCCCTGATCTCCATGAAGACATGCTGTGTTCTGATTGGCGTGGAAGAACAAGATAGTCTTAAAGGGGAAAAGTGTCACTGCATCGGATACTGGCGGTGTTAATCGTAAGTTTTATTGGCGGTGTTAATCGTAAGTTTTATTGGCGGTGTTAATCGTAAGTTTTATTGGCGGTGTTAATCGTAAGTTTTATTGGCGGTGTTAATCGTAAGTGTTATTGGCGGTGTTAATCGTAAGTTTTATTGGCGGTTAATTTTATGTTTATTGGCGTTAATCGTAAGTTTTACTGGCGGTGTTAATCGTAAGTTTTATTGGCGGTGTTAATCGTAAGTTTTATTGGCGGTGTTAATCGTAAGTTTTATTGCCGGTGTTAATCGTAAGTTTTATTGGCGGTGTTAATCGTAAGTTTTATTGCCGGTGTTAATCGTAAATTTTATTGCCGGTGTTAATCGTAAATTTTATTGCCGGTGTTAATCCTAAGTTTTATTGGCGGTGTTAATCGTTAAACACTACTTCCAGTTTCATCACATTGGATCAGCAGGCAGAAATTAGGGTTCCTTCTGATTGGTTCTGTTCATGTTTGCTAGATCATTTTTTACAGCTTGTAAACACATAAATAACACAACCCAGTCGTAAATACAAGTGGGAAACTTTGATTTATTGCAGTTTGAAAAAATGTGGGAAGTGGTGGCTCAGTGGTTAAGGTGTTGGACTGATACCCCAAAGACCGGGATTCGATTTTCCAGCACCACCAAGCCACCACTGCTGGGCTCCTTTAACTCCCTACAGCTCAGCTGTATAAAAGAAAAAAGAGATAAATGTGAGTCGCTCTGGATAAGAGCATCTGCCAAAAGCTGTAAATGTAAATATACAATGAATGAATAGCTACAGTGTCTGTCGTTCACTATAAATCAGTTGAAATTGAAGCAGATTTATTGTTTTTAATTATTATTATTATTATTATTATTATATTATTACAATAAAGCAGCTGAAAGTAAAGTGTAAGTAAAAGTTGATTTATTATAATTAATTATCATTTTTAGCAGCAATACTGCGGACAGCACGACTGCCGGCATAGCAATTACATTTGGTGCAGCTGGTTGACGTTCCTTAAACCTTCCCAGTTCTGCAAGTTCACACACCTTGTTCCCTTGCACACTTATCAACTAAAGAGTGCAGTGGTGGCTCAAATGGTTAAGGTGCTGAGTTGCTGATCTAAACACCAGAAACACCTGGGTTCAAACCCCACCACCACCGGCAAGCCAACCACTGTTGGGTCCTTGAGTAAGACCCTTAACCCTTCCTGCTCCAGGGGCGCTGTATCATAGCTGACCCTGTGCTCTGACCCCCAACTTACTAAGATGGGATGTTGAAAAAATGCATTTAATTGGTTCTGTACACGTACCTTACACAATGAAGTTGAATATTTATTATTTATTAAGAGTGCACTTGCAAATTTGCACACTTTGCAGGAGGCCTTAGGGCATAGTGTGGGTATTGGGACAGGGCAGATTAAACTGCTAAAAACACTGGGTTGTTTGCACATGACGTCATTGCTGTCTTGAATGATGCTGCTGGCATTTCTTGCATCATCTGAATCACGTGATTGCAAACAAGCTTTTAGACTAGGGGGAAAAAATCCTGATAAAAAAGGTGCATAAGGTTGCCCCCTAGTGGTCAGAGACCGACTATGAGAGTTCAGAAGGACCATGAACACCAGTTTTATTCATACCGGATTTGTAGCTTCACTGTTTTTTGAGCTGCAGTTATAAAATTCTCATCAAAAAGTTTTTAAACAATTAAATATGAAAATAGATCAGTGTTATAATATTATAGGGCTGTATGTAATTTCTCTAATTATATAATATTACTGAGTGCATTCTGGCCAGAGAACAGTGTTATTGCTGTAAGAATAACTTTCTGATTTGTTCTCGATTTATAAAAGATTCTAAATCTATTCATCACACACGTTAATGTTAGCACACAAAATATTTTAGATATTAATCATTTATTATATTAGTTTTATTTGAGATAAAATGTATTCTATTTTTTAAAATGAATTTGAAAGGTCTTCTTTATCCAGTGACATTTGTTTTTCATTCATTTATTTTTGAATAAAATAAAAAAAATTTGACACAAAAGTTGTAGAGAAAAGAGATCGGTTTATTGTCAAGATCTAAAAAAATTTGACAAAAGAAGAAAACTGAGAAAAAGTGTGTGTGTACAGCGTTTCATAGAGAAAAGCCAAAGAGACAGCTTTCAACAAATCAAAGAAAAAAAATTCATAAAACTTTAACAGATAATGGAGAGATCGCTGCTATATCAATACAAAGAAATATATCTTTAGTTAGTTAGTTAGTTAGTTAGTTAGTTGAAATAGATGATGCAGGACCAAATCAAGCTACTCATTAAAACTACTCAATTATACATTTTCAGCAGAAAATCAAATGCAGTGTGTCGTCTTCAGTCTTCATCAGAACTTTGGGTCATATTTCATCTACAAGAATAAAAAAAGGTACCAGGTTTTTTAAAATTATTAATGTTTGTGTCTATTTGTGGTGGTGAAAATAAGACAGATAGAGCGAAAAGGGGAGAGAGGGAGAGAGAGAGAGTAAAAGTTGGAGCGAAAGAGAGAGAGAGAGAGAGAGAGAGAGAGAAAGAAAGAGTAAGATTTAGAGCAAAAAGGAGCGAGAGAGAGATAAAGAGTAAGAATTAAAGCAAGAAAGAGAGAGAAAGAAAAAGTAAAAGTTAGAGCAAGCAGGAGAGAGAGAGAGAGAGAGAGAGAGAAAGAGCATAAAGGAGAAATCAAGAGTTAGAATGAGTGAGAAAGAGAGTAAAAAAGAAAGAGTTAGAACAAGTAAGAGAGAGAGAGAGAGAGAGAGAGAGAGAGTGAGAAAGAGAGAGACATTGCTTACCTGTAAACTGTAACTTTCTCTGCTGTCTCTCAACAGTATAACAATACTGTTCTTCCTGTTATAAATGTTGACAAACACAAGTGAATGGACAGCATAATTAAAAAGACATCATGGCTGCTGGATGTCGGTGCTGCTGTTGCTGTTGCCTCACCGGTGGAAAGCTGACGCGTTTCTTCACTGCGATCGGATTCATGTGGAGGTTGAGGTCTGTGTAGGACGGGCTGAGTGGGACTGCATGCCTTTAACAGGCGTCTTGGAATAGGCTGTGTCGCGGTATTAGGGACAGGTGGCAGGGGACTTTTTCTCTGAGCCAAAGTTTGGGTTTCCTCTGACTGGACTGACGCTGAAGCTTTGGGGGATGCAGAGCTACAAAAAAGGGCAACATGTTCCAGAGCATTAAAGAGGGCAGTTTGTACTGTTTTATATAGAAATGCTGTTTAGTCCACACCACAAAAGGTGTTTATGTTTTAAAAATAAGATCTCACAAAATCCACACCAAACAGTCACTATCTGAAATATTTACATGGGTGATACACTCATTTTGCTCTTGGCCACAGCAGATATACTCGGGTTATCTTGATCATGATGAAGAAGATGATGATGGTGAGCTTCTCACCTGCTAAGAGACAAGCAAGAGTTGAGTTTGTTCCTCATTAGCCATCCGGCGGCCGAGTCGAGGCTGTGAGTTCGCATAAATGCAGGACGTGCTACGGAACACAGGAACACAGAGCTGATCAGAGTCGAAACAAAGCTGGCAGATTGGTTATTCGTGTGTGTGTGTGTGTGTGTGTTTGTGTGTGTGTGCAGACCTTTAGTACTGCTGATGCAGCTCTGTACAGCTTTGTGGAACCGACCCGCCTCGTCTTCATCACAAAAGTTCATCCCCGCCCAACATTCCTAGGCAGGCAATTACAAATGTTTACGTTAATGAATATTAAGTTTATGTCTTAGGCTAATATATCCTAATACTGCTGCGTAAAATGTTTTTACAGTGATTCGTGTTCAAAATAAATTGACCAAGTTAAATCTATTAATAACAGTAAACAATTTATTTTCAAAAGAATCATAAATAAAATCGATGATTGGATAAATACCTCAGATTGGAATTAGATTAAAGTGTGTAATATTTATTGAACTCTTTATTGAACTTTTTTCCAGCATAAACGCAGGATTGATTTTCTGGCTGTGGGTCTGATCTGAAATTGAGTCAGGACTCTGTTGGTCTTTAGTGTGACGTTAGACGTTTAATTTCCCCTTTTGCTATCATTAATAACCTTACAGAAATTTACTGGCTGAAAATAACACTTTCAAATTTAAGCTGCTTATGAGCAAACACGCGAGAAATCGGTGGACACCTTACCATCCACCATATGTGCTTCCTCTCCAAAACTTAAGGGTAAACAGTTGTTTAGAGCGGCGTTGTATGTTGCAGCGTTACATTCTCTATTCACAGGAACTGAGAGACTCGAACCCTATTCCAGCAGGACAATGTCCCTGTGCACAAAACCCCTGATCTCCATGAGGACATGCTTTATTCTAGATGTTTTGGAGTGGAAGAACTCTCATGTCCTGTACAGTGTCCTGATTCTGACTCAACCCTTAATACTAAACACCCTTGGGATGAACTGGAACCCTGACTGAACCCCAGCCCTCCTCATCCTCAACATTAGTGTCTGATCTTATTAATCCGATCTCACTATTGTAACGGAATGAACACAAATCTCACATTCATGTTCCAAATTGTACTGGAAGCCTTACTAGAAAAGTAAACAGAAAAATAGGAAGTAAATCTGGAATAAGATGGTCAGGTGTCCACAAACTTTTGACAATATAGCGGCTAGAAAAAAACCCAAATAATTATGTGACACAAGTAATGATTAAATCTCTTAGTGTCTAATTTTATCTGAGCTTTATGTTAAAGCTCCCACTGTGGAGTGAGACACGACAAAGACCCTTAATACACACCGACACACCAAAACAGAAGGACGTTGAATTTTTTGATCTCAGCAAGAAAAGACTAAAGGATTGTTTTTACCACAATCCAAAATCATACCATGTTCACAAACTTACAGATTTCTATAAATACACGTTCACTGCTTATTTGTTTAAAACATTTTTACATTTTACATCAACCAGCAGCACAAATCAGATGCAAATTTACTGTTTCAGTCGAAATAACTGTATATAACTGTGTATAATAATAGAATAGAATAAAAATATTATAATAATAATAATAGTTATAAAATAACCTGTATATAACTGTATATATAATAGAATAGAATAAAATAATATATAATAATATAATAATAATATAAAAAATAACTGTATATAACTGTATATAATAATAGAATAGAATAGAAATATAATAATAATAATATATAATAATAATATAAAAATAACTGTATATAACTGTATATAATAATAGAATAGAATAGAAATATAATAATAATAATAATAATAATATAATAATAATATAAAAATAACTGTATATAACTGTATATAATAATAGAATAGAATAGAATAGAAATATAATAATAATAATAATAATAATAATAATAATATAAAAATAACTGTGTAATGGGAAATAAATAAAAGTGTATTTCTCAGTGTTACTAACGTCACTAGGAAAAGTGTGGAAAAAGGGGCGGGGCATCTTGTACAGGAAAGGTGTATACAGCTCCTGTTCCCAGAGCAGCTTGGCCCTCTGCAAAGACAAAGCCAGAAATATTAAAGAATCAGTTCTATAGTTGCTTAAATACACTATACAGACAAAAGTATTGGGACACCTGATCATCACATCCGTGTGTTGTTCGAACATCGTTTTCCAAATGTAGTCTTAATCTTTTTCATGTAATAACAGCCAAACTTCTAGAACAGTTTTTCCACTAGATTGGGTCATGTGACTGTGTGGATTTGTGATCATTCAGTTCCAAGAGTATTAGTGAGATCAGACACTAATGTTGAGGTGAGGAGGTCTGGGGTTCAGTCGGGGTTCCGGTTTATTGCAAAGGTGTTCAGTTTAAAGGGGTTGAGTCAGAATCAGGACTCTGTACAGGACGTGAGAGTTCTTCTACTCCAGAACATCCAGAACACAGCATGTCTTCATGGAGATCAGGGGGTTTGTACACAGGAACATTGTCATGCTGGAACAGGGTTTGAAACTCTCAGCTCCGGCTAAGGTTCCATTTTCATGTCTAGCATTGGGCAGACAGCCTTGGGCCTTGCTTGGGTGCCTAACAGTGGCAATCTTCTGGTTAGCAGCCCAACACCTTAACCACTGGGCTACCACTTCATACTTTGTAGATCAATTTGGAAAAGACACACTGATGCAGGTGTGTTGGTGAGTTGTCCACAAACTTTAGGGCCAGTACTGTACTGCTAATATAAGTAAACTGTTTTATTTATATCCATAAATAATTGGCAATTTGGGAATAAATAATTAAAATATTTTAAAATAGGGTTAAAGTTTTTTTTGTATGTTGTTTCATTTCTACTGTTAAGAAGAAAAATTTAATTATAGAAAAAATAGAGTCTAATATTACATTTACAACATTTGGCAGACGTCCTTATCCAGAGCGACTTACATTTATCTCTTATACAACTGAGCAATTAAGGGTTAAGGGCCTTGCTCAGGGGCCCAACATTAGCCACTTGGTGATTCTGAGAACCGAACCCAAATTATTATATTGAAATATAATAATAAAATTTATTCATCTGATTCAATTATTTATTAATAAAATGTAATGATTCAATTTTATCATTTTTTTAATGTCTCTATATTAATGTGTGGCGCAAAATAAAACATTTTTCGTCATGTGTTTAGCACTTATAGGGAAAACATTTGTTAAATGTTCCATAAAGGTTATATTATGTACATCTTAGTAAATGTGTGTGTGTGTGTGTGTGTGTGTGTGTGTGTGTGAAACCTTCACACAAAAGAGCCGTAGGAATGTTGAATGACGCTGTTTATCCTGCACCAGACAGACGACTCCACAACTGTATATCTGCCATTCAGACTTTATTTCTTTAGAAGCTGGATTAGCCAGGTACAACTGTACTACAGCACAAGCTGACACCTTAAACACACACACACACACACATGTTTTTGGACTGTGGGAGGAAACCATGTAAACTCCACACAGAAAGACCCCTGCCCAGGAATCGAACCCAGGACCTTCTTGCTGTAAGGCAACAGTGCTAAACAAGCCACCGCACTGCTGTCTGATAGGTCCATGATAACTTTTTTTGACTACACGATTGCAGAATTAGTATTAATTTACGGCATTTGGCAGACGTCCTTATCCAGAGCGACTTACATTTATCTCATTTATACAACTGAGCAATTGTGGGTCAAGAGCCCATCGTTGGTGGATTAGTGGGGCTGGGAATCGAACCCCGGTCTTCCAGGTATCAGACCAACACCTTAACCACCAAGATACCAATTCCACTTATTAAGAAATAACATGGGATTTATTATTTACATCAATATTCGTAAGATATACTAGAACAAGTATGTTTATTCAAGCCGCCATCTTGGACCCCCCCCCCCACGCTAAATGGTAGCTAGCAGCGACTACATGTCATACAAACACTCAGTAACTTTCTCTTGCTGTTCTGCCCACTGGACTGCACACATTTTCCTGTAATATTTAAAGTTTCTGGTGTAATTCTGTCACCAGGTTTCGGCGCTTCTATTGGTTCTTGGTTTGCCGGTCATGGAAAGAGAATTCACACTGAAGGAAACACTGGAGGAAAAAGTGATCGAAAAAATTGATCAAAGAAAGTGTGAGTAGTGTAATTGAAGAGTGGTAGAGAAAATGACGAAGTCGCTGGTTCGTTGATCAAAGGATCGAGGTTTAAATCCCACCGCTGCCAAGCTACCACCAAAAAAGCATCAAACCTCCCTGCTCCATAATTATATCATATTATAATAAAGACTTTTATTCTACAGTATTTCTTTAAGTTCACTTCATAGTGGAATTTTTATGATCAAAAGTGTTCTAGAGGAATAGAACTCGTCTCTTTGAGTTGACTAACAGAAGAGTTCTCAGTCGAGTTACAGTAAACATGAAGTCGACTTAACAGTTCAGTATTATAAAATGACTAGTGGCTGATTTTAATGATTAAAATATTATACTTACAACTCCACTACGAGTGCAAGGACTTATTAAGATCACGTCATAAAATACATTTTAAATAGACCTTTTTTGAGGTGATGTGAACTCACACTGCAGTCGGAACCGAGCAGGTTGAAGATCAGGCCGTTTTCACGGATAGATAGAAGAGAACTTAGAACCCGAGACATCTCTCTGCTACCTTCCCTCTCAGACTCTACTCTGTTTCTGTGTATAACACACACACACACACGGTGCTCAGCTTCCTGATGCAAATCATCATGAACCAGTGCTGTTGTGTAATAGTATTGTCTCTCTCACACACACACACACACACAGACACACAGACAAACACACACAAACACACACAGAGTACTCAGCTCAGCTTCCTAATGCAAATCAATAGGTGCCATAACACAGACACACACACACACACATACTTTTTCACTTCTGAAGGCTTACAATCATAAAGAAGACAGAGATTACGGACACACATTATTGGTTTGATTCCCACCTCTGCTGTGTGTGTGTGTGTGTGTGTGTGTTTGTGTGATTCTTCCTGTGCTTTTAAAATACTAACTACCGACGTATAAAGCACTTAATGGTCTCACGCCCCAGTATCTGAGTGAACTTCTGTACCATTATGATCCTCCACACCTGCTTAGATCAAACGGTGAAGGCTATTTATTGGACAGCATGGGGCAAATCTTTCTCTTATAAAGCCCCACAGTTATAGAACACAACCCTTCCAATAAGAGTTCGGGACTCAGACACAGTCTCAGTGTTCAAGTCGAGGCTAAAACACATTTATTTAGTCAAAGCCTTTATATTTTGTAGCTTTTGTTAGGTGAAGAGCAGAACTGAAGGGATGATGAATAAAAAGGGAACTGGTGAACTGGAATATTCACATGCTGTCGTTCCTCCACTCTTAAACGTTTACTCAGGTTTGTTGACGGTGGTGTGGTTGGCCGGCTCTTACCCCAGTGATCCCTTATGGCTGTGTTACCGTTTGGCTCTCCCTTTTAGTTATGCTGCTATAGCTAGTTTTGCTGTAGTCCCCAACTACACAATATGTCCTCAACTTTTACACTTAATATTACTCTCTCTCTCTGGGGTGGGTTAAACTTGCCCCTGAGGTACCAGCAACCAATTTTCCTGCCCCTTTTAGACTGGGACTCTGCTCCACTGACCCGAGGCTGCAGTTTACATTACATTTGATCACCATTACCATAAGCTGTAATAAACAGACATTCGGCGTCCCCCAGATGAGGATGGGTTCCCTCTTGAGTCTGGTTCCTCTCAAGGTTTCTTCCTTATTTCAGGTAGTTTTTCCTTGCCACTTTCGCCACTGGCTCGTTCATTAGGGACAAACTTACACTTTCTCATTTTTACTGCATTCTGTGTAAAGCTGCTTTGAGACAGTGTCCACAAATAAAAATGTCCACAAATAAAAGTGAATTGAATTGAATTTTTAGGGTTTCCTCCGGTTCTTCAGTTTTATACCTCCATACAGTAGTCCATACAGTGACATGATTTGTAGCATTACCAAATTGTTTGTGTAAATGTGTGTGTGTGTGTGTGTGTGTGTGTGCTCATTGCTATCATGTAATGAGTGTGGACACCACCTTATGCCTAGAGGATACGCAAGGACAAACAGCTTCCTCGTCACCAGTTCATATCATGTGATCATAACAAATTTGATAAATAGTGGTAACTAAGTTAATTAGTCAGCTGACGCATCCTAAAACTCAGGAAGTGGTGGCTCATGGTTAAGGTGGTGGATCACCAACCTGAAGACTGTGGATTCGATTCCAAGCTCCACCATGACACCATTGCTGGGCCCCTGAGCAAAGCCCTCAACCCCCAATTGCTCGGTTGTATAAATGAGTTAAATGTAAGTCACTCTGGATAAGGACGTCTGGTAAATGTTGGGCATGTTGCTATGGTTACAGCCTTATAAACAATGACTTTTTATCTTACTTATACAGCTTAGGGGCCTCACTTAAGGGCCCAGCAAGTGCAGAAATAGGAATTGAGGATTGGATTTCCAACCTTTTAATCAGCAGCCTGATAGTTTAAGTTGTGAATAAAAACTCTTCTAAAAATACTTACAATTCAACAAACACACACAAGACTGAAGCGTCTTAAATCCCGTTTCAGTGTTTATTGGTGTTCATCGCAGTAAAATTCGCAGGATTATAACAGCCTGATGATTCCAGCGGTGCGCGCTGTGTAGTGTGAGCCGTCTGTGTTAGGATTAAACCCGTAATAAACTGATTGAACACTACAATGTAGCTCTATCCCCGCAGTGACCGGTCCAGCAGATGTTCATCCTGCACATGATGAGGTAGGGTAACTCTCAGCTTCTTCTGATCCTCCATAGCAAGCTGAATCGTCTCATAGGCCTTCAGATTTCCGGACCAACACCTTCGGGCCACCTGCAGAACAATACACATCAGAAAATCCATTCATCTGCTACACCCGCTTATTCCCTAATTCGGGGTCACAGGGATCTGCTGGAGTCTATCCCAGCCGTCTCTGAAAGGGTGAAAGGCAGGAAGGGGACACCCTGGACAGGTCGCCAGTCCATCACAGGGCCACACACACACACACTCACACTCATTCCTATGGGCAATTTAGAATCACCAATCAATCTAACACACATGTTTCTGGACTGTGGGAGGAAACCGGAGAACCCAGAGTAAACCCAAAACCATCTGATTAAAAAAGTAAACATCGGTGACAATGAGCACTAATCAAGATTTGGATTAAATGCTGGATTCTTAAAAGTATGCAAGGTTTACGGTTATTGCGGGGACATTTTTACCTCTCTAATCATGACACGACACAAAACAAAACGTCATTGGTTGCTTTACCTGTCAGCCATATGCCATCTTGGAAAAATCTTAGTCATTCAAAGCGACCCAAGGTTTCTAGACCATCAGTCTGGAGGGGAAAAGTGGTGTGCGCCCGAACCCTTCCACTTTTGTTTTTAACAAATCAATATTGTTTTAACATTTTTGGCCTAATTGAATTGAACGTAACTGTTGTGATGCAAGTTATAAATTTTATTGGTTTCCATCTAGTGGACAACATTAGTATTACAGCTTTCATCTCTGAATGTGATTGACATAAACGGCAATTATGTAATTAACTACATAAATTATTACTTAATTACTGATAATAAATTCACATTTACCTCGCATTATATCTCATTCTTTAACAGTTGACTTGTGAACATTTCCAATATTTTAGCTAGAAGTTATGATAATCATCACGATCAACATTTTAATTTTTTAGTTCATTTACACCCCTCCCCCCAATTTTAAGCACATAAAACCATTGGAAAAAAACATGCACCACCAAGCTTTTAATGTTGGGCCCTTGAAGAAGGCCCTAAAAGGGGCTTGAAGATAATAGAGTAAATTATCCAGCTTATACAACCTCATTACTGCATTTTCTTAATCACATGTGACAGAAAAAACATTAAAACTATGGGCCATCGCATGATCACATGACACAACTCTTTCTGACTGGCTGCATAAATCTACAGTCGAAACAACAGAAATATTACTTTTTTATCTTCCGAACTTTAATAATTTCATTTAATGACATCATCAGAGATCCACTCACCCCGTTTGAGACGTCCCAGTTCAGCATCATCCTGGCTCTCCTTCCAGCCTCCTCAGATCCATCCAGAACCAATCCGAAGCCTCCGTTTATGACCTCACCCCTGCATCGAAATTAAAACACAGCCGATTACCGATAACAACAATCAGAAGACTGCAGTGTTCTTTATCTCAACCTAACCTAAAACCACTCCTACACATTAAATCACTTAAATCTATGTTTTAAAAGACAGACAGACCAATAGATAGATAGATAGATAGATAGATAGATAGATAGATAGATAGATAGATAGATAGATAGATAGATAGATAGATAGATAGATAGATACAGACAGATAAATCGGTAGATAGATGGACACACAGATATACATACAGAAAAATAGATAGATAGATAGATAGATAGATAGATAGATAGATAGATAGATAGATAGATAGATAGACAGACAGACAGACAGACAGACAAATCGATAGATAGATAGATAGATAGATAGATAGATAGATAGATAGATAGATAGATAGATAGAGACAAAAGGACAGGGAGACAGACAGACAGTCAGACAAATAGGTAGATAGATAGATAGATAGATAGATAGATAGACAGACAGACAGACAGATAGATAGATAGATAGATAGGTAGAGAGAGAGATAGACAGATAATTTGATTAATATTTAGAAAAGATAGACACATACATTAATAATTAGGGGAACGGAAAGACAGACAGAACCTGATGGAACTACATTTGTTATTCTGCAAAAGGAGGGCCAGCAAAAAATAATTAGAATCACTGCATTAAACTTAATCTGTAACAAACCCGTCGCCTGTCAGTGTTTATACAGAAGAGAAAATAAAGTGATGTGTGTCTACCAGCCGACTCCGCCTCCGTTATGCAAAGCGACCCATGTGGCACCCCGGAAAGCGTCACCGATGACGTTCTGCACCGCCATATCTACGAAACCCAATCACACGCATGTTAAAGAGGAGTGGCTCTTTTTCCGATGTGTTTTGTGTGTGTGGGTGTGTGTACAGTGTGTGTACCTGCACAGAAAGCAGACCCATCGTATATATTGGACGTCTCTCTGAATGGACTGTCGGTGCCACTGACATCATGATGATCTCTGCTGATCACTACAGGAGCCTGGAGACAGTAATGTCTCTTATAGTGAGCTGCGGAAGTATCTGCCCTGTCCTGAGAAATAATCCCTCAAGCTGTGATGAATATTGTGTTGTAACTACAAGCTAACATACAAGCTAATGTCAAAAAGGTTATAGTGAAATTCTCTCCTTTACATTGCTCAGTTGGGGGGATATGATATATGACATGGCAACCCTGGACCAGGAAGATTTAATAGTTTTTTTAAGGTTTCAAAGAGACGAGTTATTTTCTTCTAAAACACTTTTAATCATAAAAGACCACTTTGAAGTCTACTAAAACAAATACTGTAGAATAAAAGTCTTTAACTATCACATTTACATTACTGCATAGTGAAATTCTCTCCTTTATATTGCCCAGATGGGGGATGTCATACATGGCAACCCTGGACCAGGAAGATTTAATAGTTTTTTAAGCGTCTAACGGAACACTTTTTATCATAAAAGTCCATACAAACACTATTAGTGGACTAGTTATGTTTCACTAGTCTTCTTTTTCAGTTGATCAAAGATAACTAAAAGTATTATTAAGGTTTAAGTTTAGTAAACTTTAAAACTTAACTAGTTTTATTTTATATCCGGTAAAAAAATTACAAGGTACCACGTTCTCGTCAGTCTAAGCCAAGTATACAAGAGTGGAATTACCAAGTCTGGACCAGATTTTACTTGAACTTGTCTGTAGATTTGTCAGTATAACCCACTACGAGTGGTTTTGTAAAGGTGTTTCTGTGTGTGTGTGTGTGTGTGTGTGTGTGTGTGTGTAAAGTGTCACCGTGACTCTGCCGTCTGCAATGGCCTGGTTTATAGCCAAAGCGATAGAAACTCTTCCCCTCTGGTCTGAGTAAAGAATACGAGCCTGAGCGCCAACCACCTGAGAGAGAGAAAGAGAGAGACAGAGAGAGAGAGAGAGAGACAAAGAAGAGAGAGAGAGAGAGAGAGAGAGAGAGAGAAAAGAGAGAGAGAGCGACAAAGAGACGAGAGAGCTAGAGAGAGAGAGAGACAAAGAGAGATAGAGGAGAGAGAGAGAGAGAGAGAGAAGAGAGAGAGAGAGAGAGAGAGAGAGAGAGAGAGAGAGAGAGAGAGAGAGAGAGAGAGAGAGAGAGAGAGACAAAGAGAGAGAGAGACAAAGAGAGAGAGAGAGGGAGAGAGAGAGAAAAGAGAGAGAGACAAAAAAGAGAGAAAGAGAGAGAGAGGAAAAAAGAGAAAAAGAGAGAAAAAAGAGAGAGACAGAAAAGAGAGAGAGAAAAAGAATAGACAGAGAGAGAGAGAGAGAGAGAGACATCAACCTGTGTGTTCAATCAACATGTCAGGAAGCTTATCTGTAGATATATGGAGCAGTTCTTAGTAAAATCAAACACTCTTAGGAGCCTTGATAAGACTCCCTTATCCAAAGCGTTTATCTCATTTATCCCAACTGGGTGGTTAGGGGTTAAGGGCCTTGCTCAGGGGCCCCGCGGTGGCACTGTGGTGGTGCTGGGAACCGCCCTCACAATTTTTTGGTCAGCAGGCCAACACATTAACCACTAAGCTACCAATTTCCCCAATACTACAAGTAAATAAACACATTTCACATAAAGTAATCGAAAATGTGTAAACTTTCTTTTCCTGCAGGTTATTAGGATAGGTTTTATATATATATATACTATCATAGCCATAATATGTTTCTGATAAACAACAGTTTCCAGATTTATTCTCTCGTTCGTGTTATAATGAGCTCGACTGGTCTCCTTTAATAGATATTAGAACATGGCTGTGGGGATTTGTGTCCCTTTACACAGTCCACATGGAGATCAGACCTCAGGTTGGGATGTCAAGGAGGCTGTACCTCCAGTTCATCCCAAAGGTGTTCAGTGGAGTTGAGTTAGAGTCTGTGCAGGGCATGAGAGTTCTTCCACTCCAATCAGAACACAGCATGACTTCATGGAGATCAGGGTCATTGTCATGCTGGAACAGGGTTTGAGTCTCTTAGTGCCAGTGAAGGAATGATCTAATGCTGAGATTCATCCCTCTAAAGACTTAAAAACAGCCGTAACATCATGTACACTATGTGTTGTGATATTTTCCCCATTTCTTATATTTATATATAATAATTGTACGGCCCCCCCCCCCATGTAAAACTAATCCCATCCGAACATGGCTCAAAACATTTGCATGAATATAAAACGATTAAAAATATCATGTGCAGTATCTTTTATTGCTGCTCAAACATGAACCCGAAGACCTTTTTGTCCACAGGACTCTAAACTGGACCGTACCATGTGGTGTTTTCCAGCCTGACGGATCCAGCGGATGTTGTCACTGTACTGCTGTCGAACCCGCTCGCTAACAGTGGTGCTGATCTCTTCCAGCACTGTAGTGGCGATGTTATCAGTCTGCGCTAGATCATTGGGGTTCCCCGACGTACACACCCAGCGGAACGGCCCGAAACCCAGAGAGAAAATATCTCTACACACAGAGGGCGAAGGTCAGACCCAGCAAGTGAAAGTACAGCTTTTCCATTAAACAGTGTGACACAGGATCCTATAATCCTGTGTAAACTTCAAGGCCGATCAAGAACATAGAAGGTGCTCCATCAAACCACACTCAAGATACACTATATAGACAAAAGTATTGGGACACCTTACCACCACATCTGTATGTGTTTTATTATTCCAGATGTTTTCCCACTCTTCCTCCTATATTCACCTCCACACTTCTGGAAGCTCTTTCCACTAGATTGGGTCATGTGACTGTGTTCATTCAGTTATAATAGTATAAGGAGATCAGACACTAATGTTGAGGTGAGGAGGTCTGGGGTGCAGTTGGTGTTCCAGTTTATTAAGACAACTGTGCGACTTAGTCTTTCTCGCAACGGTTTGGGAGACGACACACTGATGTGGATGTGCTGATGAGGTGTCCAAAAACATTTGCCCATGTAGTGTTTGACTATTTTTTGCACCTTATAGTAAAGTGTTACCAGATCTATTGCTGTAGTAGCAGCTGTGGTAGTAGCAGAAATAGTATTATTATACTATATATAATGAAAAGGATGTGAGCAGTGAACTGATAGTTCTGGGTTTAGATCTGCACCTGCACCTGCACCTGCACCTGTGCCTGTGCCTGTGCCTGGGCCCTGCTGTGTTATTGAATGTGTCTGTGTTAGTGATTCACCCCATTATGTGTTGGACGTATGAAGGATATTTGAACTCTGTAGCACCTCCTCCTGTCTTCTCCACCTCAGCACCTGGTACATTCAGACAACAGGCACAGCTTAACATATGTCCAGATAAAGAGGAAGGGAAGGGATGGGTAAGGAAGGGTAGGGAAGGAAAGGAAAGGACAGAACAGGACAGGACAGACAGAAAAGAAAAGGGACAGGAGGGGAGGAAAAGGGAATGGAAGGAATGGGGACGGGGAAGGAGAAGGGGAAAGGAAAGGAATGAAAGGAGGCGGGCAAGAAAGGAAGGGAGGACGGGAAGAAAAGGATGAAAGGGAGGACTGAAAGGAAGGTAGGAAGAAAAAAAGAAAAAAGAAAGAAAGTGAAAAAGAAAGCAGAAAACAGTAGGAAAGAGGAAAAGGAGGGGGAAGAAAGAGAAGAATAAGAAGAAGGATAAATAGGAGGACCATAAAAGAGTAAAAATAGAAAAATTAAGAAGAGCAGAAGGATGAAAAGGAGAAAAAGAAAAGGGAGAAGGAGAATGATGAGAAGTAGGAGGAAGATGAGGCTAAGAAAGATAAGGAGAAAGATAAGATAGATTAAAAGGAGGAGAAAGAAAGGGAAAAAGAAGAGAGATAAAGAGCGAAAGGAAGATGAGGTGAAGAATGTCAGAAAGCTTATAAAAAATTACCAACAGGTAAACAGGAGAAGGGGGAGAAGAAAAATAGATAAGGGGACGAGGAAGATGAAGAGAAGAAGGAAAAATATGTAGAGAGAGACAATGAGGGCAGAAAGAAGAAGATGAATAGAAGGATGAAGAGAATGTGAAGAATGAGTTGGATGAAGAAGAGGAGGAAAAGAGAAGAAGTATGGAGAGGATGAGGAGGAGGACGCTGAGATGAAGCTTTAGCACACTGTAACACTCACCTGCTCGTTTGGCCTCCAGGAGAAAAGCATTGCCGTAATCCCAGAAGAACATCCCTTTCTCACAGAGCTTATTGATGGCTGCCACGTGTCTCCGGAGACTGAGGACAGAAGCTCAGCGTTCACACTGCGGCAAGTTTAACACCTCATTTCAGGCATTTCTATTTTTCCAATTGAGAGTTAGGGCCTTGCTTAAGGGCCCAGCAGATCGATAGTGCTGGGAATCGAACCCATGTGGTCTGACCAGCAGTCTGACACCTTTTTTTTTTTATGCTGTTTTTGTCGCAGCATTTGATTTTTAATAAAATATATTTTTTAAATGCATCCGTTTCAATAACCCAGGTGTGTGGGTGTGTGTGTGTGTGTGTGTGTACCTCTCATGTATAGTGTTTCTGAATTTCTGAGGGTCAGTTTTCATAAGCTGGTTGGCTTGTTTAAAGCCGAGCTGGACGGGGTAATAACCGCCGCTGAACGGGTTGTGTAGGGACGTCTGATCAGAACCCAAATCCACCAGTAATTCACCTGTTTGCTCATATTCCTGCCAGAGACGCTCCCTACACACACACACACAAACACACACACAGATCAAACAGATACACTCACCTTCAGATCAAACACACACACACACACTTACCACAATGCCACAATGTTGCCATGGTAACCCAAACTCAGCCCCAGCTTGGATTTTCTTGCTTCCCTGTGACGAAATAAAAACCAAGTTAAACATCACACACTTTTAACACACACCTGAACACACACTGAAAATCTGGAAGCATGTTTTATTTTTTTCATTAATCCAGCACTGATTTTGTGGGGTGTGTTTGCGTGATTGGATCGAGACTGGATTTAAACCACTGTTTTTGGGTTTGTGTAGAGAAGACATGGTGAATATTAAGTGTGTGTGTGTGTGTGGTGTGTGTGTGAGGAACCTGATGCGCTGGATGCAGTGGTCGAGGTCCTTGGCAACCTCCATCACCCAGCCCTGCTCATGCCTCTTTCTCAGAGGAGCTTCATCAACCTGCAGCACAGAACACACAGCGGATTAATAAATGTCGGGGTTTAGATCACAGTGTTAGTTATAACTGCTAGCTAAAATATTGAAAAGGCAATAAAACTGTTAACGAATGCAAGAAAACGTAGCACGAATCGGTGAATTTCAGTTCAATGTTGGTTTATTATCAGTAATTAAGTAATTAAAATAATTATTCAAATAATTTAGCTATTTACATCAATCCGATTCAGAGATGAAGGCTGTAATACTCGTGTTGTCCACTAGAGGGACAAACTAAAAGAAAAGACTCTGCAATGGTCCAATCAAATGAGGCCAACAAATATAACATCGATTTGCTCACGTGAAAAAAATTGAAAAAAGCCAATTAGAGCTCATGCTCAAATCACATGGTGTACACACACACACACACACACACACACACACACACAAACGTAATACAGTTATGTGTTACAAAACAAACCATAACATAACTGACAGTGGAATTTGCAGTATATATTTAACTTACTGTTAACATGGTAACATTGATGATTAAGGAACTTATACATGATAATTATAAGGTGGGAATGTGGTGGCTTATGGTGTTAGACTACTAACTCGAAGACTGTGGGTTCAATTCCCAGCTCCACCAAGCCACCACTACTGGGCCCCTGAGCAAGGCCCTTAACCCCTAATTGCTTAAATTCTGGATAAGGACGTATGCCAAATGCTGTAAATGTAGATTATAATAACCTGTTGGCTGGATTCTATAACACACCGAGAATTATGTTTTCTGTGTGAAAGTGGTAGCTCAGTGGGTAAGGTGTTGGACTGCTGCTTGGAAGATCCACCAAGTTACCACCTCTTAATTAAATTGTGGCATTGATTATTTGCAGTGGCAGCTTGGTGGTGCTGAGAATTGAATCTATGATCTTCTGATCAGCAGTTTAACACCTTAAGCATTAAACTACCACTGCCACTCAATTCTGTATCAGGGTCATCAATGAAACAGCCCCCGCCCACCCCCCGAGCCGAAAGCATTTATTGCCCTGATTAAGCGCCCAAGAGTGGCAGCTTGGCAGTGGAAGTGCATGAATCCTGATCCTTTGAGCAACTGCTCCACAGTTGGGTCACTTCAAGAGCAGAAGCCAGATATCTGCTCATGATTACACTGAAGCTCATCACCAGCTGAGCTGTAGGACCAGATTCACTTAGCAAGATCTCACCTCTGCAATGACGCCGATACAGCCAGCGATGACGGCAGCTTTGGCTTGTGCTCCACTCATCCCACCCAAACCGGACGACACAAACACACGTCCTCTCAGGTCGCTAGTGCCGAGGTAGCGACGTCCTGCGTTCAACACCGTCAGCTACAGAGCAACAGAGACAAAATCCATGTCAGCCATTGGTTCTGATTCGGAGGTTTGAACTTGTGCGTACTGACCAAAACAGATAAATATCATAAAGTTACAGGGATTTAAATGTGTTTCTGCTGCAC
The DNA here is from genome assembly GCA_005784505.1 of Bagarius yarrelli. Taxonomy (NCBI): domain Eukaryota; kingdom Metazoa; phylum Chordata; class Actinopteri; order Siluriformes; family Sisoridae; genus Bagarius; species Bagarius yarrelli. The sequence goes on along the minus strand of VCAZ01000012.1, from coordinate 1,441,871 downwards.
AGTGAAAGCTTTTCTCTAGTTATAAACAGTTACTATGGAAAAGAGAACTAATTAACACCTTCTGACCAATCAGAATCCAGAATTCTGTTCAGTACTACGGTAAAATAATAATAATAATAATAATAATTTATAGCATGGATACAGAATAAACACACACAAACACAAAAAAACATCTGTCTGGATGATATGTGTGTGTCCATGTATCAAAATTGTAATCATAGTTAATATGATTTGATTTGATAAATGTAACCATGGCAACAAGTCTAGATCAGACTCCAGGATAATCAGACGCTTTACACTGAAAAACGGCAACGGAATGTGTCATCTGTTTGTTACCAGTGTGCCGTGAACGATGCCCTGAGGCCCAATGTAACAGTAACTTCCTGCAGTCATCTGTCCATACCTGAACACACACACACACACACACACACACACACACACACACACACACACTGATAAAATTAGCTTCCACAAACAACGTATTCAGGATAAACAATTCAGAGTGAATGTGTCTCACATGGTGTTCCCCAAAGCAAACATCTTCTCATAGTGCTCCCTGGAGGAATAGTTCGGAATGACCTGCACAAAAGCAGAAGGTCAGAATCGAGTAGCGACTGAGGTGATGTGTGATGTTTGTGTGTGTGTGTGCGTGTGTGTTACCATGCCGTTAGTGATGACGCAGCGTGGGGAAGAGGGAAGACTGGGAAACAGGCCGAGCGGATGACCGCTGTACATCACCAGAGTCTGCTCTTCAGTCATAGAGCTGAGATACTGAAACACCAGCCAGAACTAAACACACACACACACAGAATGTGTATTGACATGTTTTGCGTGTATTTTACTGCATATTTTCACGTCATTTCCGCACTGTACACTTTATACAGGTAATGCAAACAAACTGAAAAATCCGACTAATGATGATGACGTATTATTACTGCTACCGACAAGACGAATCCCGGGAAATGTGGGACTTTTTTTTTTCAAATGTCAATCACAGAATCCTGCGGCCCGAAGACCACAAACATCCAACAAAGGTCTTCAGAGCTTTCTCCAGGTACTGTAGATGATGAGATTTGTGATTTGATATTGAGGAACATTTTTTTTAAGTATTGCACAATGTTTTTACACTCTTTCACGGATTGGAGAACTTCTGTCCATCTTCACCTCTGACAGACTCTGTCCCTCTAAGACATGCCATTTATACCTGATCATGTTACAGATCTGATAACAATTAACTGAATTAGTTACTAAATGTTCTTCCAGCTGAATCTTTTCAACGTTTATTGCTGTTTCTGCCTTTTAACAGGAATCATAAATATATATAATCTCTGAAAGGGCAAAAGGCAGACACCCTGGACAGTCCATCACACTCACGGGCAATTTAGAATCTTCAATCAATCTAACATACATGTTCTTGGACTGTGGGAGGAAACCAGAGAACCCAAGCATGGGGAGAACATGCAAGCTCCACACAGAAGGACCCTTGCAGGGGAATTGAACCCAGGACCTTCTTGCTGTTAAACAACAGTGCTAACCACTAAGCCACTAATTAAAGTTTAAATAATGTTTTTCCTGGAATTTGGGTTGTAAAATATTTAAAGTGATAATGTTATAGTAACTGCGGGAATCTGAGTTCAATGTGGGTTTTATTATTAGTTTATAATTAATCAAGATAATCATTCAAATCATTCATCATTTAGAGATGAAGGCTGCAATACTAACACTGTCCACTAGAGAGAGAAAAGGGAACTTATACATCGTATAAAGTCGAGAGCTCGCACTCAATCACCTTTTTTTAATCAGTGATCATATGACTAACAGTGCAATAGTACAACTCAATGGTTTTATTTTATTATTAATTTGTGGTATATTTTCAATTTATTGTTAACATAGTAGGTAGCTTTTTTCTTTGGTAGCTTTGTAGCTCAGCACCCCCTATTGAATGACCACCACTGTTTAATAGTATTTGTTTTGTCGTGAATGTTTCTTTACTTTTGACTTCACATCGTGTACGATTGCATGTGTGGCAAATAAAATGACATTTTCTGCTACAGAGACGTTACCTGAGCCCAGTTACTGAACACCTGTCCGTTTCCTCCGTAGGTGACCAGCTCCTGTGGGAACTGGGACGTGACACAGACGTGAATGAGAGGCTGATTAGTGGATATATAACATGATTACTGGACAAAGTGCTAACACACACACACAGCAGAATATCCAGTGTTGTATTTTAGATCTGTTCATACACACCGCTTTATTTTCTTTTTATTATTTTTCATTTGAATTTTTCTCACAAAACATTTTTATATGTATATATTTTATGTTATACTTTCTTTGCTATGTTTTCTTTGCCTAAGATAGAGGAGTTTAAAGTTGCTGTAAGGAAACAGGAAGTGACTTGTTTTACAGGTCCAATGCATTTAATGTAATTATAGCTAAATTAAATGTAGAATATTTTTTATTTATTAAAAAGTGGTCAAGAAATAATTTAGATGTTATAGAACATTAACACATTAACATCATGACATGTTGAGTTTTCTTCTTTACTTACTCTGCAATGGCAACTGTAATATTACAATAATAACATATGAATAAAGATGAATAACCAATTACTCCACAGTTTGTAAATAAATGTATATTGCTGGAATTTCAGAGGAAAAAATATAATCAGACGTTAAATGGACTAATATTTGTATATTACAGCTGTATAACATCTGGTGGTGAGAGTTTATTTTGGTTTTCAGGTGTTTGATCTGGTCTGAGTAAGAGCAGAGTAAGGAGTGAGGAGTGAGGGATGTGTATGTACGGTGTGAGAGTGTGGATGTGTGTGTGTGTACCTGCGCTACAGCAGGATCCAGATTATTCATGATCATGTGCATGATGGCTGCTGCCTGTCTGGTGTTACAGGGGTACTGATCGATGGGATATGCCCTGAAACACACACACATGATGGTTTTTAAGATCAAACGTAACTTATTAATGCATACATTTCACAACAGGAACTGATAAAATGCGTCATCTTTTCACTGATAAAATAATCATTAATAGAAAAATAATTAAACACAAAATCAAAATCATTGCATGATGGTAATATAATACTTTTACTAATAATAATAATAATCATAATGACAGAAGTTTATATATATGGTATATATATATATATATATATATATATATAGAGAGAGAGAGAGAGAGAGCTTTTATTTACACTGAATACCCCACTCTGAACTGAAAATCATTAGATTTATTATGCTTTCTATCCTAATATTTATGGCGCTTTCTATATTTGATCTATTATCTACTATCAAATATATTATATATTTCTTTAAATAAAAATGGTTGTATAGAAAGAGTTTAGGCTCCATCCAACATCGCGCATTTCCATAATATATAGTACGCGAAACTGAGTATACGAGACGAGAAGTATGTCCGAATCCTTAGTATGAAAAAAAACCCAGTTTCCGGATGATCCACTACCTCCACCTGCATACGATGGACACTTTGTATGCTATAAGCCTGCGTAAGAGACAACTCATCATCTGAAAATAGCCGAAAGCGGCGATGTGTTTCGATGCAGGGAAGCCTTTTACTCTAACCTTACTTTCCTTTTTAGACTCATAATAGCTTCAGAATTGTTATGTATATTTATGTACAGTATTTATATAGAAATGACTAATAATAAAACTTTTTTATGGCTTCAGTAAAGGTGTAAAGACACAGACAGAGTTTCCTCTGATGGAGTCATATTAATTATATTATTTCTAACTTTATAGCTTCTGTTATGAAAGGAAGACCGAACTGTAGAGATTTAAGGCTTTTATTACAATTCTTTTTCAATAATTTGACAAATCTAAGTAGACTTACATTATACACGAGTTTAACCCAAGCGAAAACGGCTGGGATATCCAGTACAATCATTTAATTTATGACATTATTATCAAATAAAGTTCAGATGTAGAAAAAAACAAATCATTCTAAATTTGGTTGGTGTCCATAAATACATAGATAATGTATGTGTGTGTGTGTGTGTGTGTTTGTACCTCATGTGTAAACTAGGGCAGAACCGATACATGTAAATGTGTCCATAGTCTTTGAGCTCCTGTGCAAATTCAGGAGCCAAAGTCGCATGCAGAGGCGGAGGAAAATATCTCAGAGCGTTCCTCAGAGCGAGCTGGATCAGAGACAAAAAAACAGCTCAGTGTTATAAACAAATCACGTCACAAAGACTGCCATCCACCATGTCTCCGCACGACATATCCGGATCGGGAATTAAACCTGAAGTGGGTATTAAAGTCTATTTAAAATAAGTTTTTGTTTGTTTGTATTGTTTGCAGGAATCCAATCCAGGGGCACCGCTAGTACGTTTCTATGGGCTCATGAACTTTAGGGGCCCCCAGAGGTCTGTATTATTAGTAGTAACAGTGTGGAATGTGTGTGTGGTAGAAAGCCCAAGCACATATTCTTACATAGAGCCCAAAATTGCTAGCGAAATCCGTTATCCAATCTATGCAGTTATTATAGATTTTAGTAAGAAGCCTTTTTAGTAAGGGACTAATTTAAACCACTCAGGCAGTTACTAAAAACCTCATGAGTAACTGCTGTACACCAGTGGTGGCTGGTGCTAAAAACCTTTTTTGGTGGTGTGAAAAAATCAGCTGTTAATACTGTTAGTAATGCAGGCCTGTAAATAGCGGATAGTGATGATGTATCGTAACATATAAAACCATACATCAACATTTTTAAAATATTCAAAATGTTTACATCAATTGTTATAGTCAAATGCAAGAAATATATAACACGAATCAGTTAATTTGAGTTTAATGTGAGTTTATTATCAGAAATTAAGGAATCAAGACAATCAGTCAAATAATTCTGACATTTAAATCAGATTTAGAGATAAAGGCTGTGATACTCATAAAAAGAAATCAATAACAGGCATGACTTACATCGCACCTCAGCTAAGTGGGAATGAGACTCTTTAAGAACCGTCTAATCACATGGGGTCAAAATATAAAAAAAATAATATTGATTTGCTTACAACAACAATGGAAGGAACGGCACCATGAGAGAAACTTAAAACAAGCCAATTAGATTTCCCCCTTAAATAACATGCTTTTTAAAAGTTTAAAGACCTACATACACATTTTTTGTCCAGCTTCCCGTGCACACACACACACACACACACACACACACACACACAAACGAAATATAGTTTTGATTTTTTAATAAATGATAATATGACTAAATGATTTTATTTTGTGATTAATTTGTGATATATTTTTATAGTAGCTTTCTGCTCTGGCTAACCTGAAGGGGGCGGTGTCCCAGCTCCACATATAGGACAGCCCCTACTGCTTTAGATGCATTTGATTGACTGATTATCTTCATAAATGTGATGAATAAATGAATGTTTATGTTATGACTTGCTTTTAAAGCACACGTCTATGAACGTTCCGGAAATCCCATCAAATTCTTCGTGTTTGTATGTGTTTATTGGGTATCATTGAATTGTACGTATCAGTGATAGATGGACTTCCACCAATTTTACAGTTATCCTATATTTCTTTTCACGTCGCTACACTATTACTCTTATCTTCTGTAATTATTGACAGAGACGCAAACAGCAGCGAAAATTTGACAGCCGTCCCCAAATTTCTGTCCTTTGGACCCTGAACACGCTTCACCACACAGAATTAATGAGAAACAGACTAACGGATCCACTGATTCTGATCTCAAATTTCAGGATCTGATGTGATAAGTAATAATTAGATTTATTATTTCGTACTTGTAGAAATACTTAGATATTTAACATATAATTCTTTTATTTAGATTATTTATATATTCTTTTATTAACATTATTAAAGACACACTTATGACACATTTGTAGTAGAGAAAAAAAACCCATCAGTGACTGAATGACTCACTCGTTTGTCCTCTGCGGTGAGGTTCGGTGTCCGGACAGGTGCATGAGGCACATTTGGATCTCTTCCGTGATTGGCTGGAAGCGGGTCGAGAGGTAACCCTCTACAAAGCTCCTTCAAACTCGACATGATGCCTGCAAGCAGAGCTGAGATGCAGAATGACGGCAGCTGCAATAAGAATAAAGTAAAATGTCCCTGTCCTCCTCCACCTCCCCCTCCCCTTCACACCACTGGCTGACGGACACCTTGACCTCCGAACTCATCCAATCAGAAACTGAGATAATCATTGATTGCAGATAAAACCAGTGTGTGGAACCTGAAACCACAGACCCCCTGTGTAAACTTTTATCCGAAGATAATTCAAGACAGAATTTTTAGTTTGTTGAATTGTCTTGTTTTGCATTTTTGTAATAACTTTACAAACACCATTAACGAGGTGGGATTGTCTCTGTCCTCGGAGTCATTTTTAGTTGACTTGGATGCTGAACAGAATCTTATTTCCAATCCTAATTCGATTTTATACCCCTACACCAACCCCTTGGCCCAACAAAGGGGACAAGTAGTAGGAATTCCCTCTAGGAAACAGGACAGCACTACAATACCAACACAACAAACACGTGGTAAAAAGAAATTATTGTGGAAATTTACTTAATGCCTTTATGTAGAAAGTTTGGTCCTGAAAAATTACGGGAATAAAAGTATATAACGTGTTACAGCCGAAATACTTTGAAAATAAGGTTAAAATTCTGTAAATAAAGTCGAAAGAAAAATTTTTAACGTTTTTCTTGTAATTTCGACTTCATTCTCGTAATTTTAAGTTTATTCTCGAAGTATTGTGACTTTATTTTATACGTATTCTGACTTTTTGCAGCATTTTGACTTTATTCTTAAAACACTTTCATGTTCTTCCCGTAATTTTGGCTTTAGTCTTAAAACATTCTTATTCTTGTAATTTTGGTTTTGGTTTCAGTTTTTTAACTTCATCTTCATTTTGTTTGCCACCAAAGCTCCATTGTACCCCTTTCCAAAAATACCTATAAAGCATTTGTTTATTTTTGTCCGCATGCCATTTCTCTTAAAATACTAATTATAACAGCAAAATACTGAATAACAGCGCTGAAAACTTTAAGCACAATAAAAAAAGCCCCAGAGTTTATTATGATATTAACGATGCAAAAACTAATGTTTATGAACGACTCCTTCTCCTTTCAGCTGTTCCCTTTTAGGGGTCTCCACATCTGTCTCCCCCTAACCCTATTCTCTACATCCTCTTCACTCACACACACTAACTTCATGTCCTCGTTTATCACATCCATATACCTCCTCTCTGGTCTTCCTCTTTACCTTCTGCCTGGTAGCTTCATTTCTAACATCCTCCTACCGATATATTCACTGTCCCTCCTCTGTACATGTCCAAACCACCTCAATCTGGACTCCCCGACTTTCTCCTCAAAACATCTAACATGAGCCGTCCCCCTGATGAACTCGTTCCTAATCCTGTCCAACCTCGTCACTCCCAAAGAAAACCTCGACATCTTTAGCTCTGCTACTTCCAGCTCTGTTACCTGTTTCTTCCTCAGCGCCACTGTCTCTAAACCATACATCATAGCTGTCTCACCACTGTCTCTAAAACAGACATCATAGCTGTCTCACCACTGTCTCTAAACCAAACATCATAGCTGTCTCACCACTGTCTCTAAACCATACACCATAGCTGGTCTCACCACTGTCCCTAAACCATACATCATAGAGTTCTCACCACTGTCTCTAAACCATACATCATAGCTGGTCTCACCACTGTCTCTAAACCATACATCATAGCTGGTCTCACCACTGTCTCTAAACCAGACATCATTGCTGGTCTCACAACTGTCTCTAAACCATACATCATGGCTGGTTTCACCACTGTCTCTAAACCCAGCATCACCCTGGTCCTCAATACATATAGTCATAGCTGTCTCACCACTGTCTCTAAACCATACATCATAGCTGGTCTCACCCAGTCACCACTGCTGGTCTCACCACTGTCTTAAACCATACATCATAGCTTCTGGTCTCACAACTGTGTCTCCCCATCTACACCATACATCATAGCTGGTCTCACCACTGTCTCCTTTAAACTCATACATCATAGCTGTCTCAACCACTGTCCTAAAACCCATACATTATAGCTGGTCTCTCACCACTGTCTCTAAAACCATACATCATAGCTGGTCTCACCACTGTCTCTAAACCATACATCATAGCTGGTCTCACCACTGTCTCTAAACCATACATCATAGCTGTCTCTAACCATACACTGTCTCACCACTCTCTAAACCATGTCTCTACATCATAGCTGGTCTCACCAACAACCCATACATCAGCTGGTCTCACCACTGTCTCTAAACCATACATCATAGCTGGTCTCACCACTGTCTCTAAACCATACATCATAGCTGGTCTCACCACTGTCTCTAAACCATACATCATAGCTGGTCTCACCACTGTCTCTACCACTGTCTCACCACTGTCTCTAAACCATACATCATAGCTGTCCCCTCTCTACCACTGTCTCACCACTGTCTCTAAACCATACATGTCTCAGCTGGTTACACCACTAAACCATACATCATAGCTGTCTCACCACTGTCTCTAAACCATACATCATAGCTGTCTCTAAACACACTGCTCCCACCACCGGTCTCACTACTGTGGTCTCTAAACCATACATCATAGCTGGCCTGTCTTGTCAGTCAACTGATCTATCACCACTAAACATGCTTCTGTTGGTAATACCATTTAGAACCCTTACTAATAGTTTTATAAGAAACAACTGCACAAACCGCTTTACACAAAAAACTGTTTTATTGAGAATGAGCAGTCTTTCCAAAAGACGTTTCCCCCCATGTTTGTTTTACATATTTGAAAGGAAAAAAAAATTGTTACATGGTGGCACATCATATATACAGACACAGACATGTTGACTAAAAAAAAAAAAAAAAAAAAAAAAAGCTGGTCCACCAAAACCATAAAAAAAACATAAAATAAAACAACCATACAATAGCAACTGAAAAAAAAAAAAAAAAGAAAAGCTCTTGTCCGTGGATGAATAAACTATTTATGTAGACGGTTGAACCACCTTAAAAGAATCTACAATACACGAAATGCATGTGGTTGGATTTGACGTCAGTGTGTTTGAGTGTGTATATTCCAATGGAGGCGCAGTGACGGCATCCAGGGACGATGACCGCGGCGTGAACGCACAACACCTTTAGATCTAAGAGCTGGCTTGATGGAGAATTGCGTGACTGGTATCACTATACTGAACGCAGTGGATCAGCAAGCGGGAGAAAAGAAACATGTGACACATTAACGGTTCCCCATCAGCTATCTTCAGAGCTCACAGAGTCTAGCTTTACTCATCATCAAACGCTCCAAAGTTTTTCCTCGAATCTCTCTCTCTCTCTGTCTCTCTCTCTCTTCCACAAACAAACCGCATCTCCGAACCAACCCAAATGTTTAGGATGGCCCGCTTTAACTCGCCGTGACGACAAATATATAAAATAATAGTAATAACACTCATAAAAAATAATAAAAAGTGTTGGATCAGGGTGTGTCTCGGTGTATGTGTGTGTCCGTCTTTAGAAGAGTAGCGCCCCCATGCTGCCAACTTCACTCTGCTCTTTAACGAAGATCTCGAAATACTGGTAGATGATAGTGACGGCCAATAAGATTCCTGTTCCTGAGCCGATCGCTCCCAGGAAGTCAGCCATGACCGAGAGACCGCCGATGCACAGGCCACCGAATGCAGCAGCTGTGGGGATGTACCTACACACAAAAATAAAGCGGTTCAGTTTTACATTTACAGTTCAGGCACGTAGCAGAATTCACTTCTCCAAAAGTGATTTGCATTTATCTAATTTTTTCATCCAACAAAAGGGAGAAAAAAAAAAAAAAAAAAAAAAAAAGTGTACTATGATGTAAAAAATGAACTATATGCTGCACTATGGGGCCCCTGAGCAAGGCCCTTAATGTCCAATGGAATAAACAATCATGTGATTCTAACACCAATAAGATCAGCAAATACACATTCACTGCCTCCGCAAGCTTTTCTCTCTCTTCCTTAAAGCTGATAAGACATAACTGCAGTTTTGACCAGCTTACATTTAACTGTTTGTCTAACCAACCGAGAAGCTAAAAGTTAAAGGCCTTGCTCAACAATCAAGTGGTGGCAGTTTGGTGGTACTGGGAAATGAACCCACAACCCGCTACAAAAAAAAAAAAAAAAAAGGGTTGACCCAGACCTGTTGAGTTCGTGCACCATGGACGTCTCTCTGTGTCCCCTCATTACCATCTGCTGCTCTTTAAGCTGTTTAGCCACCTGAAACACACACACACTCGTTAATCACTTAGCTCAGTATTGCCCTAAACTAATAATCATAAACTGGGCAATAAATGACATGTACATCTTTAGCAGACGATCCTGAAACTTCGATCCACGTCTTGGAGAAGAACGCACAGGAGCCCAGCATAAAGACGATGTAAATGATGGCGTGGACCGGGTCATCTAACACCGAGCCGAATGACTCCGGCGGAGAGAGATAGTAACACAGTCCTCCCACAGGGTAAGCACGAGCTGGGCCACCGGTTGAGGTGTCCTAGAGAATTATGGTGAAATTAGAGACGTCGGGGACAGCGAGATCAGTGTGTGAACTCTTAACAGAAGAAGGAGTCAGAAATTTTTCTAAGAATATAAACAGTTTGTATGCATTAATAGACCACATTTAAGGGACGAGCAGCTTCTGTAATTATTTATTTATAAAAATAAATAATTACATCAGCTGTTTATCTAAATATTACAATAATATATATCTATCTAAATGTCTATATCTATATATCTATCTACACACACACACCACTATTTTATATATATATATATATATATATATCATTTATTTTATATATATATATATATATATATATATATATATATATATATATATATATATATATATATATATATATTTTTTTTTTTTTTTTTTTGCCATTTGGAAGATGTTCTTATCCAGAGCGACTTAGATTTATCTATTTTATACAATCGGGGGGGTTAAGGGTCTTGCTCAGGGGGCCCAACGCTAGCAACTGGGAATCGAACCCCCGATCTTCCAATTAGCAGTCTAACACCTTAACTGCTGTGCTACCACTTCCCCCACTTTAGGAAAGATTTAGGAATTTATGTAAAAGAAGCTGGATATGAACGAAACCTGCAACAAACTTAGGGAGGCCAAAAAAAAATAAGCCAGAAGACTTTTGTTGGCTTTAACGACACGAAAGTTAGAGAGAAGTCGCTATGTAAGTGACCGTGCACTGTGTTTGTTCTCTTGTTGGTTGTTCACATGCAAATAAAAGGAGGAAGGATTTAAGAAATACAGGTCAGATTATGAAGAAGCAGTTTTTTTTTTTAACACCGGGTGAGATGAGCAGAACGGGGAAGAAAAAAAATAAAATAAAAATCAGTAAGTAGGTGTGTGTACATGGAGCATTGTATTCTGATTACACTCAGTTTAATGTCAAATCAGAATGAAAAGGCTCCATGTAAACACTTTAATCACAATAAAAATTCGGTTTGAGAGAGTGGAGGAATAAATATTTTCATAATCTGCTTCCTTGAACATGTGACTTGAAACCAAATGTGAGACACTGTGCAAAAGACTCTGAGCAGAACTTTGACGCATACACATGTTGATTATCATCATCAGCGGCACCCCTTTGCCTTTAGAAATGCCAAATGGCCCTTTTATTTCTCATGGTATATTTGGGACAGAAGGACTGATTATTATCAACCCTACTAATCTGATGAAATCGATGCTTTGTAAAGAAACTCTGCTCTTAAAAAAAGTTTATTTCTTGCTCCAGTCTTCTCCATCCTCCAGCAAGAGCACATGCTTAAGAGCAACAGCGCCAAATGAGCAATTACTCCGATTGAAAGCTTGTCACATGTAAACACCAGCTCGGATCGGATCAGTCAAAAACAATGCTATTTGATTTCCCTACACGTTACTTACAGACCAGGTTCCCAGCAGGTTAACCAGGAAATTGCCGCTGAAGCGAGTGGAGAGCATCTGAGAGATGACGTACAGGTTGGACACCAGCGCAGACTGCAGGATGATGGGAATATTGGATGTGTAGAAAAGCTTGATGGGATAGGTGTTGTATTGGCCACGGTAGCGTGCAGACTTGATAGGCAGGTCCACTCTGAAGCCCTGAGATTCAAACAGATCAGGTTAAATATTTTATCACTTGTTCTATTCATTCGCACATTCTCATGCTGGGGTACATTACTGACCTGGAAGTATATGACCACGGCAAAGACGAAGACGGTGGCGATGAGGTTCATGAGATTGGGCAGGTTCTGCCTGTAGAAAGCCTCTCTCAGAGCACGCACTTTATCGGTCCGAGTGGCCAGCAAGTGGAACAGAGCGATGATGGCGCCCTCGAACTCCGTGCCTGGAAATAGCAAGGGAGCAGCAAGGATTCAATCAGACAGGATTTTTTCAACAGATGATAAATACTTAATTCTGATTGGCTGTTTGTGGTTTGCATTTCTGGCATTTAGCAGATACCTTTATCCAAAGTGAGTTACAATTTTATCTCTTTTTTAAAAAACACATTTCTGGGCATTTTTGTTTTATGATGACAAAGCAGGACAGTTAATAGACAGCAAGAGAAGTGGAGGAGAGATGAGGGGGTGGGATCAGTAAAGGTCTGGGAGTCGGGATTTGACCGCTGGAAGGCTGTAGCACTTTTTACATCAACATGCTGGGCCCATAAGGCTGTTTTATTAAATCCAAATGAGCAGTTAAAAGTCAGTCAAAGACCTTGCTCACGTGGGCAGCAGTCCATAAAGTGCTGGGAATTGAACCCATGACGTACTAATCAGCATTCCAACACCAAAGTACCACTTCCCTAAATTAACTAGTGTAATTAATAGAACGAGAACAACATTAAAGCTGCTCAAAGCAAAGTAATATAAAAAGTGCTGTGGTATAAGAGGCATAAAGCACTTTCAGGACATGCTGTAATGGTAGCATCACCTGGGTGCTATTGACAAATTGGAACGCTACTATTTTTAATTGTAATTTGTAGATACTCAGCTGATTGTCACATACACTACACCATTAAAGTATGATCTGGACCTGTGCTGAGCGTGTGTGTTTACCTCTGCCTGTGTTCACTGTCGTTGGACTGAAGGCTTTCCATACGATGGTCTCACAGATGTTGGTGGCGATGAAGAGGGAGATGCCCGAGCCCAAACCGTATCCCTTCTGAAGCAGCTCATCCAGAAGCAGCACGATCAGACCGGCCACAAACAGCTGCACAACACACAGTTTTATACAAACATGTCTTCTACGCATAGTCTTTATACCACATCAGAGAATTTCTCGTTCACAGTCAAGCAACAACTGCAGCTGTAACAAAGAAACCCGGAATCAAATGCACAGCCAAAAAGACGTGGTTCGCTTGGTGAAAGATATCAAGGTGAAAAGATCTAAGCTCAAGAGATACAAGTTCTTCGTCGAATAGTTAATTTGTAACTACAAGGTACGTGTCTGTGTGTTCTGGGTGTCCTGTTAGTTTGCATATTGCTGCGATACACGCATTTATTACAAATTGCTCTAAAACTACATATCATAAATAAAGAAACTTCTAAATTTGCAGAATTTCAGCAGATAATTTGTCTAATAATTTGTATGTCTGCAGTAAACGGTTTTCCATTTAGTTTGTGCTGCCTAACGCAAAGCCTTCTCCTGTCATATGATCAATCTATTTTTTTAGCAGGATACCATATAAAGTTAGCAGATAACAATAGTCTGGAATAATGTCTAGCATTTTTTTTTTTTGCACGCAGTGTCTAATATAGTGAACGGAGAGGTAGTAGTACAGTCAATATTGCCATCGGTCAATGTATGAGTAAGATACAGGTTATTTAATGTTTGGGAAAAATGTATCCCTCCCTCCGCCCGGAAACATACTCTACTCTACTCCGTTTCTGGTTGCACCTCGTTCGCTTCATCCTTCATCCGACTAAAAGGATTAGCGCAGTCACCCTGAACATCAACCCATGTAGTAGCGCAGTGGTTTAAGGTGTTTGACTGCTAATTGGACGATTGGGGTTCGATTTACAGGACCACCAACTTGCCACTGTTTGGCCCCCGAGCAAGGCTCTTAACTCTCAATTGCTCAGTTGTATGAAAGAGAAATGTAAGTAGCTGTGGAAAAGGGCGTCTGCCAAACGCTGTAAATGTAAGCCCAAGGTGAGTACAAGCCCGGTCAGAAGCTGATTCCTGAGAAATAAAGCTTTTTACCCCAAACAAATTGCCGGAGGGGTAACACACCAGATTTTAATCTCTCTTCTTCTTCTACCACCCGAAGATGTAAAAATCCTCAGTTTTTTGAGATACACACTACACGGATGTACTCTTTTGCGTATTATTTAAACAAACAAAAAAAAAAGGAAGCTTTATCACGCCTAATCGGTCTCCCCCCTTGAGCTCCTTTTTCCATTTGTGTCAGGAAAAAGTAGTGATACACCGATTTGCTCAACAAATATAGGAAGTGAGATAAAAGGTCCATTCTCGAATAATCATTTGTGTGACATTACACACACACAAAACACAGTTTCTATATCCAAACAACTAAACCTGACTGGGGGAAAACATCGTCTAGGAAAGCAAACTCAGGCGCTAGAGCATGTTTGGGTTGCAATCAAAAACCAAATGAACCTTTATTACTTCTATTAAAGCCTATGAGAAGTCAGGAAGCAGTAGAGATAGACAGTTAATTGAAGAGTTACTAAAACTGGAACTTTTTCCCCATGTTGGTTATTTGTACCAAAAAAAAAGCGACAAACAAACATTGAACTATAAACAAAAATAAATCACAATTAAAAAAAACATTAATAATAATCAAGGTAAAATGTTCAATGGTGTTTTTGATTTATTCAGCCTAATATTTAATAGAGTTGACTGTTTTTTGTGGTTAGAGCAGCGCCAGCTAATGTACACACACACACACACACACACACTATATACGAGTGTTAAGCATGTGAACATAAGCGTGTATAAGCACGTCAGGTCAGCACACAAACAGCCACGTGTACGTCTCTACCCCCTCCCCCCTCGCTTCACACTTTACTCATGAGTCCTGGTTCATTTATAATGACATTCTGGGGGGAATGTGGAGGTTTATTTGTGCTGTTAGGATTAATCCATATTTCTTTAAGTGACAGGAGTAAAAATAAATAAATACATACTTCTGATCGTGAAGCCCTTTAAACTAATTAAAAAGAAAAGAAACAGGTCATCATGCCAGGAAGAGCAGTTGTGTACGTGTCTAAAGGAAGATTTGCGCAACTTCCTCGAATTCTTTGGTGTCGGTGCAACTCGCTGAACTTAAGCGAGTGATTAAACTTTAACTCGTAAACGAGGGCTGTGTAAAAATTTAATACACCTAGCGAGAACTTTTTCTATTTTTTCACAGACAAACTGATGGACCTCAACTCTCGGTATGTCTCAAACAAACAACTTCCTCCTTCTCGCTCCTGTAATCGTCACTCTCACACATACGGCCGTTTGGAAGAATAAGGGCGCCTGTTGTAATTTTAGCTAATAGTTTTATTTTAAAAAATGTATTTTAAGTATTGAAACATGTTGCAGGTATGTATATAGTATTGATATATAGTATTGTGACCCATATATTGTGATGCTCATGCCAATACACAGCCTTGTAAACGCAATTACTTCAATATAAAAATGAGTTTAAGCTCAGAATCGCATAATAAGTATAATCCAATATCAACATCATTGATTGCGGACGCCGATTTTTAATAGAAAACGCAGCTGTAAACCCAATCGCATTATGCGGCTCTGCCCTCAGAGTGCACATGCACTTGTGATGTAATGAATACGGAAATTGCATGTAAACGGGAGAAAAGAGTTTTACTTTTGACATGTAAACATCATAATGCGATTAAGTCCTGAAAATTATCGTGTTGGTGGTCCTGGGATTTGAACCCACACCTTTCTGATCAGAAGTCCAACATCTTACCCATTAATTATTCGGTTGGTCCTTGCAAAAAAAAAAAAAAAAAACAACAACAAAAAACCCCTCAAATCTGAGGAATTAAATAATGTCATGTGTCGTTTACCTGAATGATGATGAGGAGACAGATTCCAGCGCCCATTTCTGACGGGTCTCCGTACATGCCGGTCATCACGTACACTATCGCCTGACCGATGGTGATGATCATCCCAAACACTACAAACACAAAAAATAACTTTTAAAGCCTTGTGCTCTTCCATAAACGGCTCTAGACGTCCATGCTGAATCCTGCTATAGCTACTGGGGCTGGAAATCCAAAGTGGGAGGGTAATAATCTATCAACCGTCAATCACAGATACACCAATCATAGCAATCTATCAGACTGTGTATACAGACGAGATCAGACAATATATATATATATTTTGTTCTTAGCGGTTGTTTTTGTTCCAACTTGGAGGGAATTAAAGTATTAAATGTTACTTTTGGATCAGTGTCTTCTGCAATCATCCTGGTTGAACAATTCAGCTACCAGTTTGCACCAAATTAAAAGCTTTTCTGGTGATTTTCTGATCGAGTTGGAAGATCTGGGTTCGACTCCCAGCACCACCAGACTGCCACCATTGGGCCCCTGAGCAAGACCCTTAACCCCCAATTGCTCAGTTGTATAAAAAAAAAAGTCGCTCCGGATAAGGACGTCTGCCAAATACCATAAATGTAAATGATAGACAGAAAAAAGAAAATATTAAACACTATGGTCTCGGTGTGAGTAAGGAAAAATACTGGCTAAAATATAACTTTATGTGCTGCAAGTGTTACTTTGTCTGTAAATTTTTCCTTAATAAACTGATCTAAGCTAAAGCGGCGAGCACATATTATACAGAATCTAGAAAACAAAAACATGTGCTTACGTTTCTGTGCTCCGTTGAACAGAGCTCTGTCTTTCGGTGTGTCTCCGACCTCGATGATTTTAGCTCCAGCAAGCAGCTGCATGATGAGACCTGAGGTCACGATGGGGGAGATACCCAGCTCCATCAGCGTACCTGTAACACATTACATTAAAACATTAAAAAAATAGCCACATCCATCTCTGAAACCAAACACTAGACTGGTTGATGTATGGTTCTAAACACACACACACACAAACTCCTGTTCCACAGTATGTCCTAATAACACAAGAGAAATTTCAAGAAAAGACCTGAAATTCGGAGTGTTCTAAATGCATGATTGAGAAAGACGAATGCAGAGACTGACCTCTGTTGGACGCCAAAATGACTCTCATCCAGTAGAAGGGATCGGCTGAGTCTGAAGACATGATTCCAAAGAGAGGGATCTATATATATATATAGAGAGAGAGAGAGAGAGAGAGAGAGAGAGAGAGAGAGAGAGAGAGAGAGAGAGAGAGAGAGAGAAATCTTTAAATGAATTAAAAAACAGTCACACATTTTGCTCTAATGAGAAAACCACCACTTACACGGCGCTGTGACAACAAACACACTTAAGTGTTTATACCTTTTAAATCACGCAGCAGTCCAAAAATAAAGTCCACTGTCTCTCCAGGATTTTCACATATATATTTGCAGTATAATAGATGAGTATTAATATAGAAATCAGAGCAAATCACAAATATAAATCTGTGATTTGCAGTTGCAGTAATTAAAAATTGGGAGAAAGTGGGATTTTCTGAACTAAAAGAACATTTAAAGAGACCAAGTACACGGAGGCGGTTTAAAATGTTCTGCAGCTGTACGTGTTACATGACTGACTTTCTTAAAAAAAAAAGAAGAAAAAAGAAATAATAATTTACCTGACAGCAGACAAGAAAGATAAACAAGGTGATGGCCGTCCATAGTACTTTTTCTCTGAACTGGATCTGAAGACGACAGAAGAATAAAAAGAGAGATTTAGACCGACTGACAGACAGTTAGCCTGTCCCGATTGACAGACAGACAACCCATCCTTCTCGGCAGACAGCCTGACAGACACCTCAGCCTGCAAGCCAGTTAGACAGACCGTCAGCCGGCCTGTAAATTCGACAGCCTGGCCGTCAGTTCAACAGACAGCCAGTCAGCCAGCAGGTTAGTCAGTTAGACAGCCAGTCAGCAGACAGGTCAGTCAGTTTAGACAGACAGCCAGCCAGTCCAGTCAGTTAGACAGACAGCCAGCCAGCCAGTCAGTCAGACAGCCAGCCAGCCAGTCAGTCAGTTAGACAGAACAGCCAGCCAGCCAGTCAGTTAGACAGACAGCCAGCCAGCCAGCAGTTCCGACAGCCAGCCAGCAGCATTAGACAGCCAGCCAGCAGTTAGACAGACAGACCAGCCAGCCAGTCAGACAGACAGCCAGACCAGCCAGTCAGTTAGACAGACAGCCAGCCAGCAGTCAGTTAGACAGCCACCAGTCAGTCAGTCAGTTAGACAGACAGCCAGTCAGCAGCAGTCAGTCAGTCAGTTAGACAGACAGCCAGCCGTCAGTCAGTCAGTTAGACAGACAGCAAGCCAGCCAGTCAGTCAGTCAGTTAGACAGACAGCCAGCCAGTCAGTCAGTCAGTTAGACAGACAGCCAGCCAGTCAGTCAGTCAGTTAGACAGACAGCCAGCCAGTCAGTCGTTAGACAGACAGCCAGCCAGTCAGTCAGTTAGACAGACAGCCAGCCAGTCAGTCAGTTAGACAGACAGCCAGCAGGTTAGTCAGTTAGACAGCCAGCCAGCCAGCCAGTTAGACAGCCAGTCAGTCAGTCAGACAGCCAGCCAGTCAGTCAGTCAGTTAGACAGACAAGCCAGCCAGTCAGTCAGTTAGAACAGACAGCCAGCCAGTCAGTCAGTTAGACAGACGGTCAGCAGCCAGTCAGTCAGTTAGACAGACGGCTCTGCAGTTAGACAGACGGCTCTGCAGTTAGACAGACGGCTCTGCAGTTAGACAGGACGGCTCTGCAGTTAGACAGACGGCTCTGCAGTTAGACAGACGGCTCTGCAGTTAGACAGACGGCTCTGCAGATTCTAAATGGCAAAGAAAGCCAGAATAATCCTTTATATCGAACAGTAACGGTGAAATGACATACCTTTCGTTCGGGTTTCTGGATTTCAGGTAAAACCGCACAGAACGGCTTGATGACCTCCAAGAACTTAACTGCAAATATAGAACATTTCATTAGAAAACGTGACTAAAGGTTACCATAAACTTCCTAACAACACCCTTCATCCTCCCCGGTTTGCTCAGCTACACCTATCTTCAAGTTATTATTTCCCCTTTCAACAACAAACAAACAAAAGACTCCTTTATTTAAAAAAAATATAAAAAAGAAAGAGAGAGAAAGAAACACGGCTTCTATTCCTTCTTATTCATTCTGAACAGTAACACCAGCTTTTCCTCCAGATTTACATTCATGTTGCTGTTTTTCATAGGCTATTTTTTTATTTGCATGAGATTGTGCAATAAATCTTTAATCGGTTAGATATATTTTTATTTTAATCACTCACTTGTCCATGTTTTCCTAAAAATCCTGAATAAATACTATAAAACCCACGACACGTCCAACCCGAGCGGCTAAAGCGGCGTCATCACAAACACCTACCGACAGTTTAGCCAGCTAGCATTAGCCACTGCTTCCTCATGCTGGATATAAAAAACACTTATTCTCGAAACTAAAATGTTTTAATAACAACATTTTATTAGTACTACAAACAAAACGACGAATTTATTTCAAACAAATAAAACAGACGGAAAAAAACACACTGGAAAAAAAAGCTAGCACAAAGCTAACAAGTAGCCATTTATCAAGTCTGGAAAGTCTGAAATAGTGTCAATAAACAACATTTAATTCAGATTTACATCGATATTATTCAACAATTAACACTACATTCAGTCGTTATTTCTATCTTTAAATCATTCTTTCTGACACTGACGCGGATTAGCTAGTGAAGTTTAGCTAACCAGTTAGCATCCGGTCAAAATGATGTACGATATAAGCTAAAGCTAAAGCTAGCGGGTTAAATAGCTGTTAATTCATCTATTTAAACTGTATTTTGACTCAGGAATGAATAATGTTAAAGTTGTACTTACTCCCCATGGTGGTATTAATCGGTGTGAGACTCGCTCAGGTTCTGTGCTGCTCCGGGTGTTGCTGTGCCGCCGGAGCGCCTTAAAGACACGTCACCACTGTGCAACCGCGAGATACACGTCAACCATTGTAGCCGACCTTACTAGCTAGAGCAAACCGTCAACACGTCCGCCATGTTGGAAAGGGAAAGCCAACCAATCAGACCCGCTATTATCGCTACCGTATTCTGAATCTATGACGTGCAACTAGAAAATTTCCGACCTGACTAAAGTAAATAAACAACAACAAACCCCCCCCAAAAAACTAAACATATATTTCGTTTTTATAATATTTTACATTATTTTAATATAAACGTATTTTTTATTATATATATAATATTAATTATAATATAATTAGTAACATTAGCTTATACTCTACAAATATTATAATTATTATTAGTAATAAAGTCCGGACTATACTCTTGATAAAACTACAAATATTGTAATTATAATTAGTAATAAACCCTGGAATATACTTTACAAGTATTATAATTATAATAAGTAATAAAGCCTGGATTATACTCTACAAATATTGTAATTATAATTAGTAATAAACCCTGGAATATACTTTACAAGTATTATAATTATAATAAGTAATAAAGCCTGGATTATACTTTACAAGTATTATAAGATATTTTATCTATTTTATTTCAGTTTAGCGCTAGTTTACAGTTATGAATCCGGTGTTATTCCGAACTTCGAGCGTTCGCGTTGGAGGTTGCAATTCGGAAAATTCCCACTTGAACGTAGCATGACCCGGATGGAGACTCTTTGGAGGATCCGTCAATAATTACGAAATAAAATAAAAAAAATATATTTTTATATAAAATGTAATAAATTTTAACAAATAAAAATCCAGACTGTTATTATAATTTATTTTGGATTAATTTGTGTATATTATTCTTATCTTTAGCCTGTGCAATTAGAAAGTCTAGAAATTGCACAAACCATTGCGATTAATTTTCATTATCATTCCTTTTATCAGTGGGTGTCATTTAACACTTTTTTGTACAAAGTTTTAGACTTTTGTCAGAAATACACAAATAAACTTTAGCTTTTGGAGCAGAAAATTTAGCATCACTCTAAATTCTAAAGATCACGAGGTCAGGAGATCGTCAAAGAATTTTTTTTCCTAAATAAAGTCGTTATAAGCAAAACATTTTTGCGCTGAACAAATCACTCATGAATCGCATCACAGTTTCCTCCATTTTAAAAGATTTCAACTTAAAATATACTAAAAACTTTTTAGTTTATATTGAGGGGCACATGTGCATTGGCCATGTCTAGCTAACGAGTTAGCAGGCCCACATTAAGCATTTACAGTCACAGCATTTGGCAGACGATCCCTTATCCAGAGCGACTTACATTTATAGACAACTGAGCAATTAGGGGTTAAGGGCCTCGCTTAGGGGCCCAACAGTGGTGGCTTAGTGGAGCTGGAAATTGAACCCACAATCTTCAGGTTGGTAGTCCAACACCTTATTGATGAGACCCCACTTCCACACATCAATATTTTCAATAATGAAAATTATTTCAATTATTAAATCAATAATGATTAAAACTAAAAATTAGCTTAAACATTTTTTTGCCTTTTAATTTTAAAATGGAATAAATGATTGCAGCTGCTGTCGTACACTACACCCACATTGTAAAAGGTTACGTGTGAATCGCGGCATGTGATTCTAATCAGGGAATCGGTTCAATACGGATTCGATTCCCTTGCTGTTTGCTCGTGCGCGTCACTCCTGAGTGAGTCAGGTTCAAGGCTGGTTGTTGTTAATTGAGTCTGTAAGGTGTGTATCACGATGATATATTTCTACTTTAAATACTTTAAATAGTTATTAAAGTTTACATAAAATGGTTAACAATAAAAAAAAAAGGTGTTTTAGAGTGTAAATGTTATTCAGGACAGTTTGTAGCTCGTACTATCGAGTTATCATTGGTTAAGGTTAGCTAGCACCTGGTATTTTCTATAAATATTTTAAAATTAACCCAAAAGTTAAGTTTTTAGCTTAAAAAGAGTTCTAAATAATTATAAATGTTATAGAATATGTATCATGTTTTTAATGTCGTTGTCAGCTCTTTGGACATCCTTATGGAAAAACAGCCATGAGGTGTTTTTTTTTTTTTTTTTTTTTTTAAATTAGCATTACTATTATTATTATATTTATTATTATTATTATTATTATGTATTATGAAATTTTTTTTTGTACATTTTCTTTAAATAATGACGTCAAATTTAACGAATTGGCAGATGTGTTTGGTCAGCATATTAGCACTTCATTCTTCTCCTTTCAGCTGGTCGCCCCAGCGAATCTTCTGTCTCCCCCTACCCCTATTCTCTACATCCTCTTCACTCACACACACTAACTTCATTCATGTCCTCGTTTATCCCCATCCGTATACCTCCTCTTTGGTCTTCCTCTTTACCTTCTGCTGCTGGTAGCTTCATTTCTAACATCTCCTACCAATATATTCACTATCCCTCCTCTGGACATGTCCAAACCACCTCAATCTGGACTCCCTGACTTTCTCCCCCATACATCTAACATGAGCCGTCCCCCTGATCAACTCGTTCCTAATCCTGTCCAGTCTCATCACTCCCAAAGAAAACCTCAACATCTTCAGCTCTGCTACTTCCAGCTCTGCTACCTGTTTCTTCCTCAGCGCCACTGTCTCTAAACCATTACATCATAGCTGGTCTCACCACTGTCTCTAAACCATACATACATCATAGCTGTCTCACCACTGTCTCTAAACCATACATCATAGCTGGTCTCATCCACTGTCTCTAAACCATAACATCATAGCTGGTCTCACCAACTGTCTCTAAACCATACATCACTAGCTGGTCTCACCACTGTCTCTAAACCATACATCCTAGCTGGTCTCACCATGTCTCACTGTCTCTCACCACTCAAAACCATACATCACATCAAACCTAGCTGGTCTCACAACTGTCTCTAAACCATACATCATAGCTGTCTCACCACTGTCTCTAAAACATACATCATAGCTGGTCTCACCACTGTCTCTAAAACCATACATCATAGCTGGTCTCACCACTGTCTCTAAAACATAACATCATAGCTGGTCTCTCACAACTGTCTCTAAACCATACATCATAGCTGTCTCATCACTGTCTCTAAATTATACATCATAGCTGGTCTCACCACTGTCTCTAAACCAGACATCATAGCTGTCTTAGCACTGTCTCTAAACCAATACATCATAGCTGGTCTCATCACTGTCTCTAATTATACATCATAGCTGTCTTACCACTGTCTCTAAACCATAAGACATCATATCATGCTTGTCTCATCACTGTCTCTAAAAACATACATTATAGCTGCTCTCATCACTGTCTCTCTCTGTCTCTAAACATACATCATAGCTGGTCTCAAAACTGTCTCTAAACCCATACATCATAGCTGTCTCATCACTGTCTCTAAATTATACATCATAGCTGGTCTCACCACTGTCTCTAAACCATACATCATAGCTGGTCTCACAACTGTCTCTAAACCATACATCATAGCTGTCTCATCACTGTCTCTAAATTATACATCATAGCTGGTCTCACACCACTGTCTCTAAACCAGACATCATAGACATCATCATAGCTGTCTTACCACTGTCTCTAAACCAAACCAATACATCATAGCTGGTCTCATCACTGTCTCTAAATTATACATCATAGCTGTCTTACCACTGTCTCTAAAAAACCATAGCAGACATCATAGCTGTCTCACCACTGTCTCTAAAAACCATACATCATAGCTGGTCTCACACCACTGTCTCTAAACCATCTCTCACCACTGTCTCTCTAAACCATACATCATAGCTGGTCTCACCACTGTCCTAAATCTCTAAACCATACATCATAGCTGGGTCTCACCACGTCTCACCACTGTCTTTAAAGCATACATCATAGCTGTCTCACCACTGTCTCTAAAACTATACATCATAGCTGGTCTCATCACTGTCTCTAAACCATGACAATCATAGCTGGTCTCACCACTGTCTCTAAACCATACATCTCATAGCTGGTCTCACCACTGTCACCACTGTCTAAAACCATACATCATAGCTGGTCTCACCACTGTCTTTAAAGCATACATCAGCATAACATATAGCTGTCTCACCACTGTCTCTAAACCATTACATCATAGCTGTCTTCTACACCTTCCCCTTGATTCCAGCTGAAATTCTCCTGTCACACATCACTTCTGACACGTTTCTCCACCCATTCCAACCTGCCTTTAAACCTGTATCCGCTTCTTTACCTCTTTTACACACTCTCCAATGTCAAAAATGATTTGTATTCCCTTTAGATGTCTTTGTCAGCTCATTCCACATCCTTATTTTAACACTTCTTTAAAATAAGAAACAAGAATTGTGGTTGGTGACGTTTGGGACGGGGCTTTACAATGATTGGCCGATTTGCAGAAAACTCCCTGTGATTGGATAAAGTTGCACAATCGCTCTGACTGCATGTGGATTGGTCAAATGTGCTTTACAGAGATCACAAAATCCGAGATAAAAACATTATGTAAGTTCTAGACCTCAAATCTTTGTCGTTACTTTAAATAACAGCTTTTATTGTAGGGCAGTTGTTTTGTTTTTACTTTATGATGTAACAGAGTGGATCGGCACCGCCTCCGCATAAAAAAAGTGACGCCTACTTTAACGTCACTGTTTGTTCAGCCACGCCCACCAATGTGGAAATGACTCCAAAGGCAAGACGCTGCGCAGTTCTAAACTGTGAACAAGGTCTTTAACACAACCTTCAGTCGGATCCCATTAGGAAAAAGTGGCAATTTATTTTCAGAAGTTCAGATTGGGTCAATAAAAACATGGACTTTTTTTTTCCACTGCGTTTTACAGCTAATTTGTTTACAAACAATGCACAATTTGAAGCTGGATTTTCTGTAAGACTGAAATTAAAAGTCTGACTCTTAGATTGGACCACAGGTATGTCCACAGGTATGAGTAATATGAAGGTTAAATAATGTCTAAAAGATTTGCATGCGAAATGTAAAAGTTGCATACATAAGATTGCAAATGCTAATTAAAATTGCACAAGAAAAAAAATAAATAAAATAAATAAATATTCAACTTTATTGTCATTGTGAAAGGTTCGTGTACAGAGCCAACGAAATGCAGTGTTTTTTTTTTCGCATATCCCATCTTGGTAAGTTGGGGGTCAGAGCGCAGAGTCAGCTATGATACAGCGCCCCCTGGAGCAGGAAGGGTTAAGGGTCTTGCTCAAGGACCCAACAGCGGTTGGCTTGCCGGTGGTGGGGCTTGAACCCAGGTGTTTCTGGTCTTCAGATCAGCAACTCAGCACCTTAACCATTTGTGTAAAGGTGCAAATCAAGACACGCGTGTAAAAAAAAAAAAAAAAAGATACATAAGCTTTAAAAAAAAATGTCATGCTAGTGTGTAATTCATGTGTTGTTATATAGATTTTGAGTTTGAGCCTCTCTCTCTCTCTCTCTCTCCTCTCTCTCTCTCTCTCTCTCTCTCCTCTCTCTCTCTCTCTCTCTCTCTCTTTCTCTCTCTCCAGCGTCATGACCAACGAAAGGACGAAAGTGAAGTTCAGTTGGTTACGCACGGCAATCGTCTCACCTACGAAGTTCCAGAAGAATGAAGTCGGTTTGGCCTGGCCCACTAGCTGGGCTGGCGGTGCATCTGAGGAATCGTGTAAAGACTCCTCTCCCAGCCTGACTCCGTCCACCAGCTCAGTGGAACTGGGAGAATTGAAGAATGTTGAACTCGGCACACCTCAGGGCCGACGTGACGCACCATCAAAGACACGAAGTGCTCAGAAAATACAGAGTCTGTTCAGCAAACCCTGCAGACTGTTTAAGAATGTGAAGGTAATCGGTTTGTACCCAAATTGTGAGGGTCTTAAGTGTTAAGGGCCTTGATCAGGGGCCCAGCAGTGCCAGCTTGGTGGTTCCGGGAATTGAACCTATGATCTAATCAGAAGACCAGGGGTTTAAATTCCAGCACTGCTTAACACTTCTTACAAAAACTACATTTTTATTTGTTAAAAATGTCATTTTTGTCTGTTTTTGCATTTTGTGTGAACCTCTATGAAACAGATTAGTTCCTATTCTTCCGAGACACTGGACACCCCTTCCAGGCCCCAGGTGTCCTGGTTATAGACACAAAAATTGAACATCCATTTGTTAAAGTTTGTGTGTGTGTCTGGCAGGGCCCACAGTCAGAATGTGACTTGGCTTCATCAGCTGCTGGTGAGAAGCGAAAAGACAGAACTCCAGAGGAGGGTTCAAAGGTCATCTACCTCAGAGCCCTGAGTGACGCTTTCGGGAACAGGAAGTCGCCTCACTCTAAAAACTGTACCAAGAGGGCGACCCCAACAGAAACCCTTACTGAGAAACCAGAGATGGAGGGAACTGCAGAGCACTCGATCGGTGAAAAAACAACGTCTGTGTGTGTGCAGTCAGAGGGAGGGACACACACCCCACTCTGCTTTCTGGATACAGAGGAAGAGAAGTCTGTCAGAACCCACACCAGGGTAAGATGATAAGGGTAAAAACCAATTAGGCAAATGTTTATACAGGATCCCATTAAAACATTAAAATGTACGATAGTATTTTGTTTTGCTGAGGGTTCCTGTGATATCCTGTACATGTCACCTGTACATATCATATCATCGAATTATTAAATATTTACTTTTGCTATATTTTTTGAGTTCTGAATCAGGGTCTATGATGTCAGAAAAATTACAGCCCGTAATCAATCAAGTCCATCTCCTGAGGTTGGATTGATTTTTGTCCACAGAACGTCATCCTGAAAGGTAACGACTACTCTGATTGGTCAGATTGTGAGGATCCTGTCCATTTGAGGATGTTCTCCCAGGACGACGGTGTGGAGCAAGTGATCAAGTGCACGAATGATGAGGAAGCTAGCGATGCTGAACCTCCAGCCCTTGAGGAATACAACCCCACGCCCATCCCACAAACCTCATTTGGCATGCCATGGATAGATCTGCGCCACCAGCGGACCTTCTCCTGGAGCACAGGGAGGCAGGAGGTTTTCTCCACCAGTAAAATAATGCATAAACCCAGTGATCCAGTTGAAGAAATGGGGCGGGATTTCGGTCCTAACCAGTCATTCGAACAGCCTTTAGATTCTTGTGGCCAGCCTTCCGACGAGCTGTGTGTGTTCTCCCCACTGTTTAAACACAGGTCCTCATGTGTGCACTTGCGCTATGGACAAACGTCATCCCTTGCTGATGACATCACCCGTAGGAGATCGGTGGGCTCAGAGCCTCTCTGGCTATCAGACTTGGACTCATTGGGTTTCATCGACACCCACTGTCACCTTGATATGCTGTATGGGAAGCTGGGCTTCCACGGAAGCTTCCGGAGGTTCCGTGACAATTATCAGACCAGTTTCCCGGCGGAATTTCATGGCTGCATAACCGACTTCTGCAACCCGAGGATCACACAGAAAGAAGCCATTTGGGGTCATCTTCTAGAGGAGGAATTGGTATGGGGTGCCTTTGGATGCCACCCTCACTTTGCTGGAGAATACAACTCTATTCACGAGCAAAGCATCCTGGAGGCCATGCGTCATCCCAAGACCGTTGCATTCGGAGAAATCGGTCTGGATTACTCGCACAAGAATTCAACCAACCCAAGCCAACAGAAAAAGGTAGTGTTGAGGATTTACATACAGTAAGGGGAGACAGTAAGGGAGAAAAATGATTTTGTACCTTTTGTACCCACTGTCAAAAAAGTATCAGTCTGTAATTTTATTGGTGGGTTTATTTTAACAGTGACAGACAGAGTGACAACAAAAATTTGATCCCTTATTAATCAGCAGGATTTCTGGATCTCAGGTGTTTTTATACAGGTAATGAGCTGAAATTAGAAGCAGACTTTCTCAAAGGGACACTCTTAAAGGGGCTCTCGTTACCTGTCCAGAGATGCAATCAATCAGATTCCAACCTTTCCACTATGGCCAAGACCAAAGAGCTGTCCAAGGATGTCAGGTACAGGATTGTAGACCTACACAAGACTGGAATGGGCTACAAGACCACCACCATGCAGCTTAATAAGAAGGTGACAACAGTCGGTGCGATTATTTGCAAATAGAGGAAAGATAAAATAACTGTCAATCTCCCTCAGTTTGGATCTTCATGCAAATTCTTCACCTCATAGAGTTTTAATGATCATGAAAACGGTGAGGAATCAGTCCAAAAACTATAGGGGAGGATTTTTACCCAGAGTCACCAAGAAAACAAGTGGCAACACGCTACGACGTGAAGGACTGAAATTCTTCAGTGCCTGCAAGGTCCTCCTGCTTAAAAAGCACATCTACAGGCCCGTCTGAATTTTTACAGTGAACATCTGCATGTTTTAGAGAGGAATTGGGTAAAAAAGTGTTGTGGTCAGATATGACCAAAATTAGGCTTTATGGCATCAACTCAACTTGCAGTGTTTGGAGAAGGAGGAATGCTGCCTATGATCCCAAGAACACCATCCCCATCGTCAAACCTGGAAGTGAAAACATTATGCTTTGGCAGTGTTTGTTGTTGCTAAGGGAATGGGACAACTTCACCGCATCAAAGAGACGATGGATGGGGGCATGTAGCACCAAATCTTGGGTGAGAACCTTCTTTCCTCAGCCAGGGGATTAAAAATGGGGTCGTAGAGGAGTATTCAATCCTAACAATGAACCAAAACACATGGCCAATTAATGGATCAAGGGAAACGGACATTTTAAGGTCCTGGAGTTGTCTATCCAGTGTCCAGACCTTAATCTCATATAGAAAATGTGTGGAGAGAGAGCTAAAGGTTCAAGTTGCCAAACGTTCAAAAAAAAAACTTAATGACTTTGAAAGAATCTGCAAAGACGAGTGGGACAAAATCCCTCTTAAGTTGTGTGCAAACCTGGTGGCCAACTACAAGAACCTCTGTGATTGCCAATAGGGGTTTTGCCACCTAGAAGTCTTGTTTTTTTTTTTGTAGGGGTGAAACACCTTATTTTTGACTCATTAAAATGCAAATCACTGTATAACTTTTTTTTTTTTAAATGTGTTTTTCTGTCTGTTTTTGTTGTCATTCTGTCTCTCACTGTTAGAATAAACCCACCATTAAATTTATACACTGATCATTTCTTTGTCAGTGGGCAAACGTACAAAATCTATAAATTTTTCCCTCACTGTATTATATGACAGGATGATAGACTGATGCTGAGGACACCCTGATGTTGATTGTTTTCCTCTAACAGCATGCTTTTGTACTTATTTATTCCTCTTATATAAGATCATAAGTTATTTTTCGATTTTATAAGTCACATTACACATTCTAGGTATTTACAGTTCAATTAAAATGACCTGATACACTCGTGCAGGTGTTTGAGCGGCAGCTGCGATTGGCTGTGTCTCTGAGAAAGCCTCTGGTTATACACTGCCGCAATGCTGACGATGATCTGCTGGACATTATGAAGAAGTGCGTTCCCCGAGATCACAAGATACACCGGTAAGAATTGTGGAATAATTTAATTATGTGTTGTCAAAAAAAAAAAATGTGTTGAAGCCAAAATCATTTGTTTGTGTTACAGACACTGTTTCACCAACAGCTTCTCGGTGATCGAGCCGTTCCTGAGCGAATTCTCAAACCTGTGTGTGGGTTTCACAGCGCTGGTCACCAACCCATACGCCGCAGAGGCTCGAGACGCTGTCAGGAAGATTCCGCTGGACCGAATCCTTCTGGAAACCGACGCACCTTACTTCCGTCCCAGACAGGTCTCACGCAGACACAGAACACATTATGAATGAATCAATCTGCAGATTAACTCATTTCTATCTATAATCCAAAACAGTGTTTAACAGAGCGACTTACGTTTATCTCATTCATACAACTGAGCAGTTAGGGGTTAAGGGCCTTGCTCTGGGGCCCAGCAGTGGTGGCTTGGTGAAGCTGGGAATCAAACCCACAATCTTGGTAGTCTAACACCTTAACCGTGAGCCACCACTTCCCACCAAATACTACAGCAGTTCTGACCGATTTTAATATATTTATTCTAAATAACAACTTATTTACACGGACTTGTATACTAAAACATTTTTTCCGAGCAACCTATATACAGATTATATATGTTCTATTATATTTGTATTAGTTAAGGGTTTGGCTCAGGGGCCCAGAAGTGGCAGCTTGGTGGTACTGGGAACTGAACTAATGATTAACAGTCCAACATTTCAAGCATCGAGCTACCACACTACTTCTTTGAAGACTTCTAATGATTAAATGGGAAGTGGTAGCTCAGTGGAGGACTGATCCTGCCGGGCCCTTGTGCGAGGCCCTTGTCTCTGAACTGATTAGCTGGAATTTAAAAAGAAAGTTCATCTGTAAATGGCAGATAAAACCGGTGCTTTTTGACATTTATAGGGCAAAAACAGCTGACAGCTCGTCAGTGTCTCTGTTAGCATGACGAGCTGTGTTTAACTTTTAAATTAGCTCATTAACTTGAAAAGATCATTTTAAGGGCGTTTTCACAACATTAAGTGAATAAAATTGTATTATTGTAATATTTAGGAGATGTGGTAAATGAATAAGGAGTAAAATTTAAGGATGTGGCATTTAAGGAAGAATAATTTTCAGTGTGGTAACAGTACCTACACTTCATCTGTCAGGGTGATCCTTTTCCTGTAACAGATTTTTACTTAGGGCAGCAAGGTGGTTTATTGGTTAGTACTGTTGCCTCACAGCAAGCAGGTCCCACGTTCGTATTCCCTCCAGGGGTATTTCTGTGTATAGTTTGTTTGTTCTCCCTGTGTGTGTGTTTACTTCAGGTTCTCCGGTTTCCTCCTACTGTTCAAAAACATGTATGTTAGATTGATTGGTGATTATAAATTGCCCATAGGAGTGTGTGTGTGTGTGTGAGTGTGTGAGTGTGTGAGTGTGTGAGTGTGTGAGTGTGTGAGTGTGTGAGTGTGTGAGTGTGTGTGTGAGTGTGTGTGAGTGTGTGTGTGAGTGAGTGTGTGAGTGTGTGAGTGTGTGAGTGTGTGAGTGTGTGTGTGGGTGAGTGTGTGTGTGAGTGAGTGTGTGAGTGAGTGAGTGTGTGAGGATGGTGAGGGAGTGTGTGTGTGAGTGTGAGTGTGAGCCCGGTGTGGTGGGAGTGGGTGTGGTGTTGTGGTTGATGTGAGTTGTGTGGAGTGAAGTGTGGGTGTGGGTGTGTGTGGTGTGTGTGTGTGTGTGGGAGTGTGCCCGGAGTGTGTGTGTGTGTGAGTGTGTGTGAGTGTGTGAGTGTGTGGTTGTGAGTGGGTGTGTGGAGTGTGTGTGTGAGTGTGTGTGTGTGTGAGTGAGGGTGTGTGTGAGTGAGGGTGTGTGTGAGTGTGGGTGTGTGTGAGTGTGTGTGTGTGTGTGTGAGGGTGTGTGTGTTGGTTGGAGTGTGTTAGTGTCGTGAGTGGGTGTGTGAGACCGTGTGTAGTGTGTGTGTGTGAGAGCGTGGTGTGTGGTGTGAGTGTGTGTGAGTGTGTGTGTGTATGTGGAAGAGTGTGAGGTGTGTGTGAGCTGTGAGTGGAGTGTGAGAGTGGAGGGTGAGTGTGTGTGTGTGTGTTGAGGTGTGAGGAGTGTGTGTGTGTGTGTGAGTGTGAGAGTGTGTGTGACAGGTGGTGTGGAGTGTGAGTGGGTGTGTGAGTGTGCCGAGTGTGAGTGAGTTGAGAGAGTGTGAGTGTGTGAGTGTGTGGGAGTGTGTGTGAGTGTGAGTGGTGTGTGTGGTGTGGTGTGGTGTGAGTGTGAGTGTGAGTGTGTGTGAGTGTGTGAGTGGGAGTGTGTGTGAGTGTTGTGTGCTGTGTGTGTGAGTGTGAGTGTGTGAGAGTGTGTCGTGAGTGTGAGTGTGTGAGTGAGTGTGAGTGTGGGTGAGTGTGTGAGTGTGTGTGAGTGTGTGTGAGTGTGAGGTGTGTGTGAGTGTGTGTGAGTGTGTGTGAGTGTGTGTGAGTGTGTGAGTGTGTGTGTGAGTGTGTGAGTGTGTGAGTGTGTGAGTGTGTGTGTGAGTGTGTGTGTGAGTGTGTGTGAGTGTTGGTGTGTGAGTGTGAGTGTGTGAGTGTGAGTGTGAGTGAGTGTGAGTGTGTGAGTGTGAGTGTGAGTGTGTGAGTGTGAGGCAGTGTGAGTGTGGAGTGTGTGAGTGTGTGAGTGTGAGTGTGTGTGGAGTGTGAGTGTGTGAGTGTGAGTGTGTGAGTGTGAGTGTGAGTGTGTGAGTGTGAGTGTGAGTGTGAGTGTGTGAGTGTGTGAGTGGTGTGAGTGTGAGTGTGAGTGTGCCAGTGGAGTGTGGAGTGAGTGTGAGTGTGAGTGTGAGTGTGGTGTGTGAGTGTGTGTGTGAGTGTGTGTGTGATGTGTGTGTGAGTGTGTGTGTGAGTGAGGGTGTGTGTGAGTGAGGGTGGTGAGTGTGAGTGTGTGTGTGTGAGTGTGTGTGTGTGAGGTGTGTGTGTGAGTGTGTTTGTGTGAGTGTGGTTTGTGTGAGTGTGTGTTGGTGAGTTGTGTGTGTGAGTGTGTGTGTGTGTGAGTGTGTGGTGAGAGTGTGTGTGTGAGTGTGTGTGTGTGTAGTGTGTGTGTGAGTGTGTGTGTGTGAGTGTGTGTGGTGTGTGTGTGTGTGCTGTGTGTGTGTGAGGTGTGTGTGAGTGTGTGTGGAGTGTGTGTGAGTGGTGTACCGTGTGCCCCCTGAGCAGTGTGTGAGTGAGGGTGTGTGAGAGTGAGGGTGTGAGTGAGTGAGGGTGTGAGTGAGTGAGGGTGTGAGTGAGTGAGGGTGTGAGTGAGGGTGTGTGGGTGTGGCCCTGTGATGGACTGGTGACCTGTTCAGGGTGACCCCTGCCTTTCACCCAATGACAGCTTGGATAGACTCCAGCAGACCCCCGTGTCCCTGATTAGGAATAAGCAGGTATAGGTATGGATGGATTTTTTTTTTTTTTTTTCTTCTGATTTTGATTGTCCCTCTGCAGGTGTCTACGTCTGTGTGTAGGTTTTCCCACCCCGGGATGGGCATTCACACCCTAAAGGAAATAAGCGTTCTGAAGAGAGAGCTCTTCTCCATCGTCCTCAAAACAGTCCGGCAGAACACCACACACATCTACGGCCTGTAACCCCCGTCCCACCCTGCCCCCTGAAACTGATAGTCTGTAACACCTTTGGCTTATTGTTGGAGCCCGTTTCAAATGTGAATGTTCTACTCACTCAAATATTTTATTAATTAAAAGTGGTATATTTAATTTTCCTTATTTATAGTAGACTAATTCCTGAGTTGCTGAAATTGAATTTACTCAAATTTCCCCAGATTCACATTTATCCACATCCTGTTAAGGAACGGATCCAGCTAGTCGATGCTAAAGCTTCACCATGTATAATTATTTGTTTTTCTTTTGTTTGTTTTTTTTTAATGGGGAAAAATATTAGTGCACACTTTTAATTTGAAATATAAATGCTTATATGATGAGCAGAATCTGGCAACCCTGTTTTCAGTGTTTACAATTTTGTTACCATGAAAACCTGCAAAAGCAAAATATCCAATACACTAATAATTTCAGCAAAAAGATTGTCATATTGTCTTTTTTCCATTTCCCTTTTTATCATTTTATATTCATTTATTTTTAAATTTCTGTTTTAATAATGTGCATTTTGAACACAGGTGTTATGAATTCTGTTCTTTTACATTTACAGCATTTGGCAGACGCCCTTATAAATAGAACACAAATAGAAAAGGGGGTGTGTGAGACATCACTGTGCCGGACTGACTTCTTTATCGTGTGTGAGGTATTAGAACCCAACCTAAGATGGCGGATCACTCAGAACATCCAGTAACTAGATCCTCTGCAGCGTGTGATGGTTATCCTCATATTCTTTAACAAACAATCATAAATATTAAACCCCAAGATACAAAATGCACGTTTGTAAGTATTCTGCTCTCAGTTAGAAACTCGGAATAATAACATTTAATAATTTGAATAATAACATTTAATAATCTGAATAATAACAGTTAAATTCTTATGTTTGTTAGTACCTAATATTTTCTAACAAATTAAACAAAATAAAATCTATTTAGTTTAGTTAATAAAAATACATGAATAGATGTTATAGTGTACACAGCACGTGTGTGTATATACACTGCTCAAAAAAATAAAGGGAACAGTAAAATAACACATCGTGGATCTGAATGAATGAAATATTCTTATTAAATACTTTGTTCTTTACATAGTTGAATGTGCTGACAACAAAATCACACAAAAATTATCAATGAAAATCTAATTTATTAACCCACGGAGGCCTGGATTTGGAGTCACACTCAAAATTGAAGTGGAAAAACACACTACAGGCTGATCCAACTGCAATGTAATGTCCTTAAAACAAGTCAAAATGAGGCTCAGTAGTGTGTGTGGCCTCCACCCTACTGCCAAACCGGTCATGCTGGAGGATGTTGCAGGCAGCAGAACGTTCTCCACGGCATCTCCAGACTCTGTCACGTCTGTCACGTGAGCACAGGGCACCAGTGGCGAATTTGCCAATCTTGGTGTTCTCTGGCAAATGCCAAACGTCCTGCACGGTGTTGGGCTGTAAGCACAACCCCCACCTGTGGACGTCGGGCCCTCATACCACCCTCATGGAGTCTGTTTCTGACCGTTTGAGCAGACACATGCACATTTGCAGGGCTCTGGCAGTGCTCCTCCTGTTCCTCCTTGCACAAAGGCGGACGTAGCGGTCCTGCTGCTGGGTTGTTGCCCTCCTACGGCCTCCTCCACGTCTCCTGATGTACTGGCCTGTCTCCTGGTAGCGCCTCCATGCTCTGGACACTACGCTGACAGACACAGCAAACCTTCTTGCCACAGCTCGCATTGATGTGCCATCCTGGATGAGCTGCACTACCTGAGCCACTTGTGTGGGTTGTAGACTCCGTCTCATGCTACCACTAGAGTGAAAGCACCATTCAAAAGTGACCAAAACATCAGCCAGAAAGCAGAGGAACTGAGAAGTGGTCTGTGGTCTTTTTTTTTGCACCACCCCCCCACCACCTGCAGAACCACTCCTTTATTGGGGGTGTCTTGCTAATTGCCTATAATTTCCACCTGTTGTTTATTCCATTTGCACAACAGCATGTGAAACTGATTGTCAGTCAGTGTTGCTTCCTAAGTGGGCAGTTTGATTTCACAGAAGTGTGATTGACTTGGAGTTACATTGTGTTCTTTAAGTGTTCCCTTTATTTTTTTGAGCAGTGTGTGTATATAAATATGTATATATATATATAGATATATATATATATATATATATATATATATATATATATATATATATATATGTATATGTATATATGTATGTATGTGGGTGTGATAGATAGATAGATAGTGCATTTCTTTTTCTTTATACATCAGCAAATATATAGTTTATATTTAGTTAATAAATTGGTAGCAGTGCTGGCCACCACCTGGGGGCGCCCATTGTCCTATCTGTGTGCAGAAAGACATTTTACAGGGTGTCCCATAAGTTTCCATACGTAGAAAAAAAAACATTTTTTTTTTTTTATAATAAACCATTTTCCCAGATGTCATTCCACTTGCTTTGAATCTTTGGGGCATTTGAAGGCCAGGGTGTATCAGGAAAAGATAAACAAACATATCATCCCAAGGAACGAATCACCAACGTCATTACAAGCAGAACTCCAGCTGTGCTTATATGTGTGTTCTTCAGCAGTGAAGGACACGCATTGAAGAGAGCGAGAGAGAAAAAGCACTCAGGGGGGAGGGATTAGAACTGTTTGGTACAGAAGTAAAGCCCGGATCGCTGAGTCGGTAGACCTTTTAATCTGAGGGTCCATGGTTCAAGTCCCTGTTTGGGCGTTTATAATTGCTTGACAGGCAAAAGCAAATTTATCTTCCAAGCTGCAAAAAAGGGAAGTTAGTGCTATAAGTACAACCTATAAGAATAGTTATATTAGGGAAGCGGTGGTACAGTTTTTAAGTCGTTGCTGATTCTGAAGATTCTGCCATGGCCGGGCCCCTGAGCAAGGCCCTTAACCATCAACTGCTCAGTTAGGT
Organism: Bagarius yarrelli; assembly: GCA_005784505.1. Lineage (NCBI taxonomy): Eukaryota > Metazoa > Chordata > Actinopteri > Siluriformes > Sisoridae > Bagarius > Bagarius yarrelli. The sequence goes on along the minus strand of VCAZ01000012.1, from coordinate 1,405,716 downwards.
AAAAAATGAGAAGCATGTTATTCAAATTCAAGTTTTATTTTTTCACATATATGATTTTATACACAGAACAACATGTAGTGAAATGTTCTTTACGGCTCGACAAAAGATAAAAAAATTACATTAAATCAAAATGTACAAAGAAATAATAATAAAATTAAAATGTAAAACAATGTACCATGTGTATTAAATATACAGAGTGTATAAATATACAGAATTCTTGGTAAGTCCACCAGATGCCAGACATGTAAATGAAAGACACACTTATTATACACTAATATTTAGATGTTTTTTATTTAGAAATGAAATTATCTGGAGCGCAATATAAAATGGGAAGTGGTAGCGCAGTGATCAAGGTGTTGGGCTGCTGACCAGAATGTTGTGGGTTTAATTCCCAGCATTACCAAGTTAACACTCTTGGGCCCCTGAGCAAGGCCCTTAACCCCACAATTGCTCAGATGTATAAAAGAGATAAATGTAAGTCGCTCTGGATAAGGACGTTTATAAAGTTTAACGCCATGGTTATTACATTTGATCAATGCCCTTTAAACAGAACAAATTACATCTCATTATGCAAGCAAGCAGTTGAGGGTCTAGTTAAGGCCTAGACCTAAAGTTGAGTTAAGGCCTTGCCTAAACACCCGGCAGCTCAGGACTGCAGCAATCCGACACCTTACCCTACTGAGCTACCAGTTGTCCCAATTGTGCTTGACAAATTAATTTGTATATGCAAATTTAGACTCAATGTTCCATTGATAATGAGTGTAATTTGAGGTCACGTCCAACATTCCTATGGTGAGACTCAGACGTTCTTCTCTCTGCAGTTTCACACGCCACACACCCTCATATCTCACTCACCGTCTTCCATCCTCACCGTCGAGGCGTGAATTACTCACAGATTAAAATACCAGGAATTCTTCATGATGTTCAGCTGATGAAGGTCAGGAATGTAACACACACCCAGTCATTATGACCCGCCAATAAAAGGTGCACAAGTTGGAGTCTCACGTGTGTGTCCTCATTTCACCTGAAACGTGTCATATGACAAAGGTTGGAAAAACTGATATCAATGTCCTCACGGTCTGACTCATTAAGCTCTGCATCTGTGAGATCTGTCACTCAAACACTCACACATTACTGCAGATTAGATCAGATTAAAGGCTTGTTCTACTGACACACACACACACACACACACTTTATATTTAACATCAGAAGAAGTTTTGTGAGTCAAAATTCACCAGGATGTTATAATAATAATAATAATAATAATTCTCTTTGCTTACCTACTTGCATTCTTTATCTGTCTGTCTGTCTGTCTGTCTGTGTATCATCGGACGTTTAACACTGATGTTTGCCCACAAAGCCAAAAATAGAACAGTACCCTCCTAACTACAAACAATTTATAATCCACACCACTGGTAGACCTTCAGGGAGAAGATGCCAACCCTGCGAGAATACTGAGGCACCAGTGACCAGGTTCCTGCCCCTTTCCTTGATTTCGGGGAGCTTCGACGATGGACTGGGATTCACTCTGCTTCACTGGCTACAATTTACACTATATTTGATCATTACATTATGTTGTAGTTAACATTAACATGTGGTGTCACCCAGATGAGGATGGGTTCACTATTGAGTCTGGTTCCTCATAAGGTTCCTTCCTACTTCATCTCAGGGAGTTTTTCCTTGCCACAGTCGCCACCAGCTTCCTTATTAGGGACAAACTTACACTTTTTACTGTTCCTGCATTTTGTGTAAAACAGATCAAATTGAATTGAATAGGGTTAAATAATAATAAGTGAAAGAGATGATGAGACAAATTTACCCCCTTTTCCAGACACCGCATTGATGAACACAGATTCCATTGTGTTTTCTAATTGTCGGACATCCTGAGCTCAAAGAAAAAGCTGCGTTTTTACAAGTGCAGTTACTGACAGATAGATCAGATTCGGTTGAATTCTACCAAAACTCCGTGTCTGTCACATGTTTTAAAGATTCTTTCAGGAGTTCAGGTGTTGTAATGCTTCACTTTCCTTATGAAAGAAGGAAGTTCTTACGATTGTGAGCTAAATCACAGCTGTCTCAGTTCCTGGAGGTCCACTGCCCTGCAGAGTTTAACTTCAACACTAATGAACTGCACCTGATGCAGCTAATCGTGTGTTGTTTAAAAAAAATCCATGTTTTCTGGTTTGGAATAGGGTTAAATCTAAACCCTGCAGGACTTTGGCCCTCTGGGAACTGCAGTTGACACCACTGATCTAAATGTTGTGATCTTTACAGTATAGAATAATTAATTTACACCATTTTTATAAATAAACAAATACTTGGTTGTGTTATAGTAATTTTTTTGTAGAAAACTTTCTTTTTGCTCAACATGATGCTCAGCAAAATGATCTATAATTGGTTGCTTAACATTTTAGTCAGACACTAAACCAGGGGTGGGCAATCTCGGTTCTGGAGGGTCGGTGTCCTGCAAATTTTAGCTCCAATTTGCCTCAACACACTTACCTGTAAGTTTCAAGTAAACCTAGCAAGACTTTAATTTGTTGGGTCAGGTGTGTTTAAGGTTGGAGCTAAACTCTGCAGGACACCCCGACCCTCCAGAACCGAGACTGCCCCCCCTGCACTAAACAGTAAAATCTGTTATGGGGTTTAGACCTTATGTATAGTGTATATCAGTTTTATTCATCTTCTATACCCGCTTATTTTCTAATTCAGGGTCACAGGGGTCTATTCCAGTTGTCTTTGAAAGGGCGAAAGGCAGGAGGGGGAAACCCTGGACAGGTCACCAGTCCATCACAGGGCCACACACACTCACACTCACTCCTATGGGCAATTTAAAATCACCAATCAATCTAACATACATGTTTTTGGACTTTAGGAGGAAACTGGAGTAAACCCATGCAAACTCCACACAGAAAGACCCCTGCAGGGGAATCGAACCCAGGACCTTCTTACTGTGAGGCAACAATGCTAGCCACCAAGCTGCCGCATATGGTGTTTCTTTATTTATATATGTTTATATTTGCTTACATGCTGATACTTATACAATATATAGAGATAGTGTGTGTTTGTGTTTGTGTGTGTTTGTGTGTGTGTGTGTGTGTGTGTGTGTGAGAGAGAGAGAGAGAGAGAGAAAGAGGGGCGGCAGTCATAAGCAGTGAGGTTTTCAGTTGTATAACAAAGCTGGTGTTTATACAGTGATAGATGCTGTATCTATATAAGGGTTTTTAGAACCTGCTTAATTCATTATGTGTGTGTGTGTGTGTGTGTGTGTGTGTGTGTGTGTGACAATTCAGCTTTAGATCTAAAAGATGGTGGATTTACATACAGACATTTACAGATAGAGAAAAAGAAAAATCAAAGGTAGCAATCATACTTTTATTTTACATTTTATTTCCATATTATAATAAATTAGTTTTATTTAATTGAATTCTGTGTTTTAGATTTATTTTTTAACCATCAGATGTGCAGAGCTCCAAATGAGTTATTACGGTTTTTATCAGAAGCATGTCAGCATTTTGGAGCCAAACTGATTCTTCTGCATTCCTTCATGCAGTCATCCCAAAAAAATACAGAAACGGTTTCCATAGCAACCCGTCTCTATTGTGAGTGTTATTCCCATGGCAACAAGAGGAGAGGAAATAGGATTGTTGGGAAGCTAAAAAAGTGCTTTTCTCGCACTCTCTCTCTTCCCTTCTCTCTCTCTCTCTCTCTCTCTCTCTCTCTCTTACACACACACACACACACACACACACACACTTTGTACGTGCAGTGTGTGCATCCTCCAATCTGCTAATTTTGCTCAGTTTAAAAGGCCTTGTAGACACTTGTAATATGGAGTGTGTTCACAAACACTGTGCTAGGTGCAGGTTCCTGGTGGGTTCTCCTCATTGTATGGTTTATTATGCAACTTAAAACACTTTTGTGAATGCAAAACGTTCTTGGTGATGGATGAACTGATTTGCTTCTATGGATTCACCTAAAAAAATTAACACAAAAAAAGTCGAGGCATTGGTGTAGATTTAGACTGACCAGCACACACAAATAACTGTGTCTTCCTCAAACTTGTCCACAAACTCTGAGTAACACAGTTGTCCACAATGTCTTTTTTATATGAAGTTGCATAGTGTCACTCCTTCACTGGACCTAAGACAGTTCCAGTATGACAATGTCTCTGTGCACAAAAACCCTGATCCCCTGATCTCCATTAAGACATGCTGTGTTCTGGATGTTTTAAAGTAGTGGAACTCTCATGTAGTGAGTACATGGGTAGTGGTGGCTTAGTGGTAAGGTGTTGGCGTATAAACAGAAAAACCGGGGTTCGATTCCTTCTAGGTCTGGTGGTCAGTTGTCCTAATACTTTAGGTGGATGTTGGACATGTTACTTTTGTTGCGTGTTGGTGCCCCGTTCCTATTGTCAGAGAAGATCATTGAGTCATGCTCAACCTTTCATAGAAAGTTATTTACTTATTTATCCAGAACATTAGCAATAAACACACACTCTGGTGTTATCCAGATCAGATAGGGTTGCCCCTTGAGGCTGGTTTCACTTAAGATTTAATCCTAATATCATCTCAGGGATTTTTTCTTGCCACCATGACCTTAGGGTTGCCTGTTGGAGATAAATATCTTTTATTCATTCATTTTTTTTAATAACTGCTTATTTCATAATTTGAGGTTATGGGGATTTCCCAGCCGTCTCTGAAAGGGCCAGGGGGACACCCTGGACAGGTCGCCAGTCCATCACAGGGCCACACATACACACACACACAACACACTCACTCCTATGGGCAATTTAGAATTACCAATTAACATACATGTTTTTGGACTGTAGGAGGAAACTGGAGAACCCGGAGTAAACACACACAAACACGGGAAGAACATGCAAACTCCACACAGAAAGACCCCTGCCCGGGAATCGCACCCAGGACCTTCTCGCTGTGAGGCAATAGTTATTTTCTCATTATCCAAAACAGAGAGCCAAACATAACAAAACACCCCATCCTTTAAACACCATAAAAATAAAAACATTACACATGATCAAACGACCTACATAACACAAGTTCTCAGTTCTTTCTATTTTTCTTCTTCACTTTATGTTGCCACGTTGTCCACTTCCATTTCCTGAACAAAATCTAACAAAGGCTGCCAGATACAATCACAAGAGAATATCCCAACAGATCCTTTAATTGTGTGTCTACTTTTTTCCAACTTGAGATGGGACATGACTTCCCTTATCCAATGGTGGAATAGGGTCCTTCCACTAGTATCAGACTCCCAACTAGAAAAGAACCAAAGGCCGAAACATTGTTTTTTATTTTATTATAAAGGCCACACCAAGCATTGCAATAAATAGGGGCGTCTCTACTATCTTTCCAAATACACCAGAAAAGTCTAGAAAATCTTAAACCAGAACTTGGGAACGTCCAAAGCTTTTTAATCAGGATTTTTGTATTTTTGTAAAGCTGCTTGTCTAATCTCACTAACACTATCAAGCCCGACTGATCAAATCCTCACAGTCACATGACACAATCTGGTAAAAAAACTGAACAACAGTCTGGAGGTTATTATAGGGGGAGGAGTGAAATTAAATCTGGAATAGGGTGTCTCAAAAATGATGGTGTCCCAGTTTTATTGTCCATATATGTGTATTTGAGCCACCTTTGTTTATCTTTTCTCGTTGCCATGACGAATATAATTGCGCCTTCTTTAATGCTTTAATGACATGTTTGGCTGCTGGTAATTAAAATCACTAACAATGCGAAGAATGTTTCTAGAATAGAGGCTCTTTTTGTATTATTTACATTTACCTCATTTAGCCGACATCCCAAACGACAGACCAAAGTGCTTTGAGTTTCATCATTGAACAGCTCAATATCAGTATGCTAGCTAACAAAACGTTAAGTATAACATAAAACAAAGTATGACAAGCCAAAAACTTATCACATTTAAAAAAAAAAAAAAGAAATGGAAAAAAAAACATCCACAAGCCAATTAGTTCAGCTGTGCAGGTCCTCATGTGCAGTAGAAGCATTAGCTCAAATCTCAGGTGATTGATTTGCCTTTTACCTCAGTGTTTACTAGGTTACGGCAGGTGATAGTGTGTGTGTGTGTGTGTGTGTGTGTAGTTAGCTTTAGCATTGTTTGCATTATTTAATGAAATTAACATACATTATAAACAAACTTTTTCCACAGCAAAGCAGTAGGACTGTGAAATGTCTCTTTAGAAAATAAAACAATACATAAAAATATTAAGGATTTAAGGATTATCACCACTACAAAAATTGCAAAAATGACTAAAATTAATGTAAGTCATAAAGTAAGACATCATAAAAACATTGACATGAAGAACATAGCAGATTTTTTTGTGGCAAAGTACCGGATAGTAAACCCTGTACTGTGTTTGCATGTTAAAATTCACAGGTTTGTCCCTGATATTTAAGATAGGGTGCCAATAATTATGGAGATGAGGTAAATAGTGAACTGTAAGCCAGGCCGTGCCCCGGTTGTGCTGTGTGTGTTCTTTCCGATATGGGATTTGAGAGCATAATCCTTAGAGATTTATTCAGAACAGCAACAGGTTGAACTAGACAAACACACTCGAGGACAAAAACATGTACACACACTTACACAAAATACATTAAAAGCTTAAGTGTAATATTTTTATTTGTATTTAAATCCAGATGTGGGTAGTAACACACTATATTTACTTTGTTACATTTACTTATATAGAATTTGGGAAAAAAATATCTTTTTAAGAGTCGGTTTAACCTGCCTTACTTTTATTCTCACTCAAATCCCCGGAATTCTTTTTTACTTCCTCAAGTCAAGTCACCTTTATTTTTATAGCACTTTTTTTAACAATAGAAATTGTATAAAAGCATCTCTACAAACTCGATCGGTGACAGAATGGAAAAAAAAAACCTTGGGAGAAACCAGACTTGGTCGGGGGGTCAGTTCTTCTCTGACCAGACAAACCAGCTGGTTATTCCATGCTGTAGTAACTTTTCCATGATTTTGTCTGGATGGACGTCTAGACGACAAGGTCTAAACTGGCAAACTACCTCTGAGGGTTATTGTCTCGATCCACCAACTGGGTTGGATACAGACTGTATCTGGTGGCGACGGTGAGCTCGGAATAAGAAAGAAACAGACGTATGTTAGTGTAGATGTTATTCTACTTAGGAAATACAAACATATTGTATGTCTTTGGTGGTGTTCCACGTTTCAGTTAACCTGTTTATTGCAGCGTAACAATTCTTTAACGGATTTGGATAATTATATATATGTATTTATATATCTCGTCTAATCTTATCTCATCCCATCTCATCTTATCTAATCATGTCTTTTATTGTCTTGTCTTCACTTATCTAGTGCTGTCTCATCTCATCTCGGCCTATCTCATCTTATCTAGGGGGCAATGGTGGCTCAAATGGTTAAGGTGGGAAGACCGATGGGAAGACTGAGAGGACCTGGGTTCAAGCCCCATCACCGCCAGTTTGCCACTGTTGGGTCCTTAAGCAGGACCCTTAACCTTTCCCCCTCCTCCAAGGGGCGCTGCATCATAGCTGACCCTGCGCTCTGACCCCCAACTTACTAAAATGGGATATGCAAAGTAAGAAAATGTCACTGTACTGTAGAGTTTATGTGACATATAAAGACATTTACATGATCTTATCTGATAGGCTGCCAAGTAAAACTTATTTCATATGTGGGTCATGAATTACATTACTCCTCCACTGGAGACCTAAACTCTCTAGACACCGTGCACAAAACCGCTGATCTCCAAGGGGACATGCTGTGTTCTAGAGCTGCTCAGATTCCGGATTTAAACCCCACTGAACACTTTTGGAATGTACTGTACAAACATGCTAGTACTTTGGACACAAAAAGTATAGGAGTGATGTGGCATGAGACTGATGAGTATGATGTAGTTCTTGCTGTTTGTATACTTTTGATTTTATTCTTTTTAAACATTCTGGTGTCTCTAGAAACTTTTATGGTCTTTCCTAAAGGTCTAATTTCAGCTACTGTAATTTAAAATACAGACCAATGTTTTGGTTTTTTTTTATGATAAAACTTCATAAGAAAACATGTTTGACTTCTCTTATCCGCTTATACTACAGCAATTGAAAGTAAAAGTGTTGAAATATTCACACTAATTAATAGTATGGAATGTATAAATGGTGGTTCCTGCAACACGCTATTTTTAGCTCTTTCCTGATATTAAAATAACAGAAAAATGAGTTGAGTTACCAAATTTTTATACTAAAACATGCTAATATTAACACCTTACATTATTTGCGGCCTCGTTACTGTCTGAGGACAGAAAATTAACCAATCAGAATTAAGAGTTTGTGCTAAAAAGCCAAATAATTATTTAATGAACATTCCTCAGGTAAAATATGCAATTATAGTCAATTACTCTTTTAAAAATTCCACGTCTCAGCACACACATACACACAGCATCACAATCAGCGCCGTGTAGTACAACCAAAGTCTTTATTTCTGTTTTATGTTGTTAAACACAGACAGAACACAGTGAAAAAAACAGGATTTATTCTCATACATGTCACATTAGGACAGTTTAGTAGGATGGAATGTTACATAATCCTTTTAGATTCATCATAGAAATATTCTCGTCAATAAATAAAGTTTTTTTTCTTTTATCTTATATCAGTTCTGGCAAACTATGGAATGAAATGCGAAGTTAAGTAAGTGCTATAAAGTGTCGGTAATTAAACCAGTCCAATAAATGATCATCCACATGATGTCTCTTCACTTATTTTTTTTTCTTGTCCATCTATCTTGGTCTGGATGTTATAAAGCACCTTGATGTCTGTGTATTGTTTGTAATATAATGGCTTATCTTATTTGTGCTAACTAGACAAAAAAAGGCTACAAATCCACATCTCATATGAGGTATGACTGACTGAGTCCTAACAGTATCTGCGTCTTTGTTTGGATTTGATAACCACCTCAGATCTACTCGACGTTAGAGCAAGTCCAGAAAATCTGGGGATCCTCCAGAACCCTAATGGTGGTCTGTTTTTGTCCTCGTCTTTCTAAAGAGAAAGTAGAATTGACTAGAGGAGAAATATCACACTAGATATTGCAAAAAACAAGCAAACGTGTGAGCAGTTCCATCCTATCAGCTCCTGAGGGTCATGTGACCTTCCACCCTTTCTTGACGCTCTGCTACCTCGTCTTCAGGGCGTGAATAAAGCGCTGAGGGATTAGAACATAGCCTTCATCCCTGTTAACTTTATCAGGGTATCCACTATAAGCCTAGCATAGCGGTCGGTACACCAAGGACATGTTTAATCACGTAAGCCTTTAATCATTGCTGTGTTCCTCAAGCTGAGACAGAATGCTAATGAGATTTTGCAGGCCAAAGATATAACCACTGTCTCCACCTTCGTGCACGACGGCGTCCTCGCCGTAATCACGGCACGTCGTGTGAGCAAAATCGATCATCCTGACGTCCACCAACGGCAAGCTCGATCCTGATCCGCTGGAACAATCCTGGTGCTGAGAAAGGTCATCATATGCTCCGTCCTCGTCGTCGTCCTCCTCCTCTTCGTCTTCCTCCTCTCCTCCACGAGACGCCCGAGACCTGGCAGTGGCTGGAGCTGGTGCTCCATCGTAGATGATAAGGAGAGAAGAGGAGAAAAAGCGGTAGCTCTCGCAGGCTTCCAGGACAGCTCGCATCTCTTTCAGTCGATGCAGAACCGGAGAGAGAAGCTCTCTGCGGAGAACGCGGCCATCGCTGAAGAACTGACACAGGGCTTCTTTAAAGCCGGCCAGACTTAGCTTGCGTCCATGGTACTTGTTCATGAACATCAGCTGCCCTGTTGCACTGTGATACACCTACACACAGAGGAAAAAGAATGTCAGACTGTTACAGGAAGTCTTAAAATTAGAATAACACATTGACCTGTAACTTGGAATCATTGCGAACATGTTGTTACCTGCATCCCACAGAGCCGCACCCCTATCGAGGACGATGTGCTCTGCTGGCATTTGCGGATTTGGTTGGCTTTCTTTTCTTCTGATGCGTCATCGCCATGTTGACGGGTTCCCATTTTCAGATCGAGAACACAAGGAACCCGATAGCACCATGTCAGGTTCTCCAAGAGTATAAACTCTGAGAAAAGGGTCCAAGTTAAAGGAATAACGATGGCAAAATAAATACTTCAGAATCAATCTTTCTGTCTTCCTAAGAGAGAAACATACAAATGTCCCGCCCAAATGGCCAATAGTAACAGTTAATGAGCCGTCTTAACATGCTGTGTTCTGGATGTTTTGGAGTAGAAGAACTCCTGAATGTCCTGAAAATATATATATATATATTTCTCTATTTCTATCTCTCTCTCCAGCCTCCATTACCACTGTCTTTATGATGACTAAATTTACCAGTAGGCACACATTTATACCTTTATGACTTGTTATATATATATAATATAATATATTGGATAATAATGAATTATAACTATGTAATTAATACTATTTTTTTTTTTATAAGTTATGGCACCCTTTAAAATAGAGACTGCTCAAGACTTGGAAAATATATTTTGAATATCTGAATATCTGTTGTCTCAAATTAAATTGCTAAAAGTTTTTAGTCTTTGGATGTTTATTTCCAGATGTTTTATTTTTAGCAGCAGTCTGTTTGGTTTCTGCTGCTGTGTGTGTTTTTTTTTGGTGATATTTTGTAGCTTTTTCCGAAATGGTCTGAAGGATACTGTGCTGGTTCCGGTGTTTGGAGTTCTCTTTCATCCTCTGCAGATGCTGCTGGTGGCACTTCAGACTCCAGGGGTTGTGTTTGATCTGTGGTGCCATGTTGCCTTTCTCCAGGCTGTAGTACAGCACTTCTGCTTTATCCTCACGGTTACTGTGAAAAGAATTGAGGAGGTGTGTGAGACTCTTGTTTCAGTCATGTTTACTGGCTCTTTCGATGATGAATTACATCATGAGGGTTAACGTTCACCTTTTGCTCTTCTCCTCTTTACGGCTGGTTCTGGTTCTGTCGTTCTCCAGCAGGCCTGACGTCTTCTTCTTACTCCACTTCAGCAGCTTGCTCTTGGGTTCTCCGTCAGCTAAGGGTTCGGTGTTCTCCTGGTCAGATGGATTGTCGTGCAGAGGGTATGCTATCAAGCACAAGTTTCCTTCCTGATCTTCCTCAAAGCTCACAGATACCACACCTTCAGCAAGAAGGAAAAAAACAGAGATCAGATGAGTGGAGTCTTTTTTCTTCCCTTCTTATTTAAATCTTTTTCATTTTCTGCCGATTCACTCGAAACCATATTGCTGCCTTGTCAATGCAACTGATGGTGCAAACTGTTCTCGGTTGCTGATCAGGATCAAGCCCTAGCACCACCAAGCTGCCACTGTTTGCCAATGCCCGTAACCCTCTCTACTTGAGTATCATGGCTGACCCTGCACTCTGAGCTCAGCTTCTTTAGTTAGGTTATGTAAAGGAACACATTTCTTTGTGCTTTAATGTATGTCTGACAAATAAAACCTTTTAAGACAAAATCTCTTACAATAATAAACTATGAGATATGGTTAGCGAAGTGGGCAATATGATATGATATGATTTGGGAAGTGGTGGCTCATGGTTAAGGTGTTGGACTACCAACCCGAAGATTGTGGGTTGCGAGCTTTACCAAGCCACCACTGCTGGGCCCCTGAGCAAGGCCCTTAACCCCCAAACGAAATAAATGTAAATGAGATGGATGTAAGTCGCTCTGGATAAGGACGTCTACCAAATGCCGTAAATGTAAGATCCAATAAATTGTGATAAGATATCCTCCTAAGAGCCGTCCCAAAGCCAACTAAGCAACTGCTTAGGGCCCCCCTGTGGCCACCAGGGGCCCCCTAAGAGTACATCCATGGCATCTTTAAAAATATATGTTTTATTAATGGTAGCACATTAAATATTAAAATGAAAAAAAAAAGCAATATTAATGTTAACAGGATTCAGGACTCATATAAGGGTAAAAACATTTGTATAAAGATGCTAACAGTATAGTTAAGATAGATGCTAACAGGATAGTTAAGATAATAATCATAATCATAATAGATGTAGGTGGGTAACAGGCTGCCAAATAAAGGCCCTGACCTGGCCTATTGACTCTTTAGTGGACATTGTGTTTGGCCAGGATGCTAACAACTAGTTCTTACACCGTATCCAATATGGCCGCAATAATTTTTCTTGTTTGTCCTGATGTCCCCAAAACACCATCAATAAATATGTTCTCAAAGATGAAAGCACAACATGTAACAGTCTTCGGTTTGTTATTAGGATATTGTTGATACTACGATGTTCTTAATGTTCCCTGGCAGTGTGAAGCAAGACATACACACACTCTCTCTCTCTCACACACACACATGAACATTAAAGTGGGGTAACAGGAGTGTATTTTTCGAACGCTATCCATGAACGACATGAACTTTACTTGGTTTGGGTGTGTTTGATTAGGTTTAGAGCTAAACTCTGCAGGACACTGGTCCTTTAGGACCGATTTTGGTGACCCCAGTAGTAGATAATGTATTTACAAATTGTGCAAAATAGATATTTATATACCTATTTATATAACACATTATATCCTCAAAAAAATTTGGCTTTTACCAGCACACCCACAGTAGTGTCTTCTCAAAACTGGAATATTACA